>CAMRHE010000454.1:0-205000 GCA_947044405.1 Leptodactylus fallax | reverse complement strand
TGTTTGTTATGTTATATTTATGTTATGTTTGTTTAGATTATGTTATGTTATACAGTAATACCTTGTACATTCGCGAGCTTAGGTTCCAGAGCGGATCGTGAGGAATCGCGAATGTTTGGTACAAGCGCTTAGAAGCGCTTACAATGCCGGTTTCTAAAGTTTAACCCCTAAATACCAATAAACTAGTAAGCCGGCAGTCACATGCTCCATAGTAAGGAGCGCCCACAGTATACAACAGTATACTAAAAAACATACTAAAATACTAAACACTAAAATACTATACTAAAAACAGTAGACTGTACAGTACTGTATATTAATACATTAATTCATTCATTCATTTTTCTTATACACTCACAGTAAAATGAAACCAATTACCGGGTACGTAATGAACGGAACGCTATTACCCAATAGCGAAGGTTTTTTTTTAAAAAAAAAAATTTCAGATCTTTGAAAAAAAAAAGCAAAATCTATATATGTTAGGTTCCAATAAAAATATCGCAAATCTGTGAATTCGCAAATTCAGAAACGCGAGTGTACGAGGTATTACTGTATTACATTTTATTATGTTATCTTTCTATTAAGTATATGTTATGTTAGGATATCAGTTCCCTGAGGGTTTCCTCATCAGAGGCTCCATTACAATATGCATACTATACAATTCCATGGACACTCCCTATATATGAGACGAGCCTCTACTTTACCCCCTCAGTGGACCATTAAGACATGAGACCATGAGACAAGAAGCCATTCCTGTCAGGTATAGAAATTGGCCGCAGACCTTGAGATGTGAAGAAATGAGCACAAGTAATAGAGAAGGTGTCTTATACATAATGAGAAGTTCTGTAACTCTGTAATTGTTCCTCGACGAAAACATGTCAGAGACGGTGGTGACAAAATAATATGACTAAATTTAATTGGCGCCATCCTGGTGATAAGCCGCATGTCAAATCCAAATGATAGACACTAACTAAACAAAAGGAAAGGAATGAAGATGTATGTACCCCTCCACCCCACGCACCTCTCCTCTACCCACCCAATCCTCATATATAGGAGATGAAATAACTTACAATAGTCTTCTCCTCATCCCATGTGACAACCAGGAGTGACAGAAGTGATGAGAGATTTTCAGATTCTCGCTCATTCTGATACCACAAGTCATCTTCACGTGTTTATAGGGTCTCCTCAATGTCTGGAATTCAGCTTGAATTTCTTTTGCTGTCTGTTCCTCTTATTCACCGCTGCTGCCGGTTACTGAAGTTATAGAAGGTACAGAGGTTACATCCTGGGTCCTGAAGCTTTACAGGGAACAATGTGTTTGGCCCCAGCTACAGATTTTACATCAGGGGCCAGCACCTCTAAGGCTGTCCCATAGAGACACTACATATTGTGGCTGCATAATCTACCCATCTCTGCACAGGGTACAATACAAGCTGCGTATGGGCCCTGATACATAAGATCCTATATATCCTACTATATTTAGTACGCTTAAAAGTAAATATTCATATTGGACACCACATCACAGATTCTATAGACATAGAAAACAAACTTGAGTTAATGTGATATACTTGCAAAGTGGCACATAATAATAGAGCCGCAATACAGTGTACATACATTATACTACTTATAGTATCCTGTACTGATCCTGAGTTACATCCTGTATTATACTCCAGAGCTGCACTCACTATTCTGCTGGTGCAGTTACTGTGTACATACATTACATTACTTATCCTGTACTGATCCTGAGTTACATCCTGTATTATACTCCAGAGCTGCAATCACTATTCTGCTGGTACAGTCACTGCGTACATACATTACATTACTTATCCTGTACTGATCCTGAGTTACATCCTGTATTATACTCCAGAGCTGCAATCACTATTCTGCTGGTGCAGTCACTGTGTACATACATTACATTACTTATCCTGTACTGATCCTGAGTTACATCCTGTATTATACTCCAGAGCTGCGCTCACTATTCTGCTGGTACAGTCACTGTGTACATACATTACATTACTTATCCTGTACTGTTCCAGAGTTACATCCTGTGTTATACTCCAGAGCTGCGCTCACTATTCTGCCGGTGCAGTCACTGTGTACATACATTACATTACTTATCCTGTACTGATCCTGAGTTACATCCTGTATTATACTCCAGAGCTGCACTCACTATTCTGCTGGTACAGTCACTGTGTACATACATTACATTACTTATCCTGTACTGATCCTTAGTTACATCCTGTATTATACTCCAGAGCTGCACTCACTATTCTGCTGGTGCAGTTACTGTGTACATACATTACATTACTTATCCTGTACTGATCCTGAGTTACATCCTGTATTATACTCCAGAGCTGCGCTCACTATTCTGCTGGTGCATTCACTGTGTACATACATTACATTACTGATCCTGTACTGATCCTGAGTTACATCCTGTATTATACTCCAGAGCTGCGCTCACTATTCTGCTGGTGCAGTCACTGTGTACATACATTACATTACTTATCCTGTACTGATCCTGCGTTACATCCTGTATTATACTCCAGAGCTGCACTCACTATTCTGCTGGTACAGTCACTGTGTACATACATTACATTACTGATCCTGTACTGATCCTGAGTTACATCCTGTATTATACTCCAGAGCTGCGCTCACTATTCTGCTGGTGCATTCACTGTGTACATACATTACATTACTGATCCTGTACTGATCCTGAGTTACATCCTGTATTATACTCCAGAGCTGCGCTCACTATTCTGCTGGTGCATTCACTGTGTACATACATTACATTACTGATCCTGTACTGATCCTGAGTTACATCCTGTATTATACTCCAGAGCTGCGCTCACTATTCTGCTGGTGCATTCACTGTGTACATACATTACATTACTGATCCTGTACTGATCCTGAGTTACATCCTGTATTATACTCCAGAGCTGCGCTCACTATTCTGCTGGTGCAGTCACTGTGTACATACATTACATTACTTATCCTGTACTGATCCTGAGTTACATCCTGTATTATATTCCAGAGCTGCGCTCACTATTCTGCTGGTGCAGTCACTGTGTACATACATTACATTACTTATCCTGTACTGATCCTGAGTTACATCCTGTTATATACTCCAGAGCTGCGCTCACTATTCTGCTGGTGCAGTCACTGTGTACATACATTACATTACTTATCCTGTACTGATCCTGTATTATATACTCCAGAGCTGCACTCACTATTCTGCTGGTGCAGTCACTGTGTACATACATTACATTACTTATCCTGTACTGATCCTGAGTTACATCCTGTATTATACTCCAGAGCTGCACTCACTATTCTGCTGGTGCAGTCACTGTGTACATACATTACATTATTTATCCTGTACTGATCCTGAGTTACATCCTGTATTATACTCCAGAGCTGCGCTCACTATTCTGCTGGTACAGTCACTGTGTACATACATTACATTACTTATCCTGTACTGATCCTGAGTTACATCCTGTATTATACTCCAGAGCTGCGCTCACTATTCTGCTGGTACAGTCGCTGTGTACATACATTACATTATTTATCCTGTACTGATCCTGAGTTACATCCTGTATTATACTCCAGAGCTGCACTCACTATTCTGCTGGTGCAGTCACTGTGTACATACATTACATTATTTATCCTGTACTGATCCTGAGTTACATCCTGTATTATACTCCAGAGCTGCGCTCACTATTCTGCTGGTACAGTCACTGTGTACATACATTACATTACTTATCCTGTACTGATCCTGAGTATTATACTTTTAGCAAACTATTTGCAGTCAGGGCTTTCAGGACAGCCTAATGTGGATATAACTATAGAAAAGGTCAGGACAAGATTCTATCAGGACGTAAACAAGAATTTTCTAAGTCACTGACAGAAAGCAAAAATCTTGAAAAAAGATGATAAAATGAAATATATAACTAAGCCCCCAATGCTGTTGGCCCTCCCATATAACTCCATTTATACAATTATACAGCCCTTACCTGGAAATGGAACGGTCAGAAATTCCCACAGGAAGAATTATTAATTCATCGTTGACACTTTTATAGCCGCGCTATTCATCAGTCACAACCATCAAAGATCACTCAATCTCCATCATTTCATGTCGCTGCTCAGGTGGACATGCGGCCGGTGACAAGTCCTGACTCATTTTTTAGTGATTGTAAATGTTATGTAAATCAAAAAGTTGAAAACCTTGAAGGGAACGTCTCAGTTATGTCATATCAGTTCATTAAGTAGATTTTCATCTGTGGAAGAGAAGTAATGGGGCAGATTTATGAAGACTGGCATTACTAATGCCAGTCTTCAGAGCTGGCGGAGGGTGCGCTTCATATTCCCCCAATGTACACATAAATTCCCCCCCTCATTTCATTTATACCAGATTTCTGGTTTAAATGATGATACCTTTGGTGGGGCTGATGGCTCCACCCCTGCAGGACGTCACCACGCCCCCTTCTTGGGAAAGTGATGAAGGCGGCTCAGATTTTTTAAAAATGCATTTTTTGTGCAAAACCAAAATTGCAGCTTTTTATGCCTTGTATGCTGCAAAACTGGCATAATAAATCTACCCCAATGTTTATTACTTTATGTAAATGTTGTAGTCACGATTCTTGTAACCTCTCTGAATATGACAGCCATATTGGACTCATATATGCTTTCTGACCCACCCTCTAATGATAATGAGATTCATCTGCTGACTCATCCTCTTTTTTGTGAGATGACTCTGCTGACCCTTCTAATGATGAGACAAATCTGCTGATCCAATCTCTAATCTGCGAACCTGCCCTCTAATGATAATGAGATGACTCTTCTGATCCACCCTTTATTGATAATGACATGAATTTAATGACGATCCTTCTAATGATAAAGAGATGACTCTGCTGACTCCCCGCTCGAATGATAAAACAAGTCTGTTGACCCACTCTCTAAGGATAATCAGATGACTCCCAGTAATGAAACCTTCTATTTATAATGAGATGACTCTACCAGCCTACCTTCTAATGATAATGATATGAATTTGCCGACCCACAGTTTATTGATAATGAGATGACTCTGCTGACCTACACTCTATTGAGAAAATGACTCTGTTAACCCCTCTAATGATAATGAGACAAATTTGGTGACCCATTCCCTAAGAATAATGAGATGACTGTGCTGACCTATCCTGTAATGATAATGGGAAGAATCTACTCACCTATCCTCTAATGATAATGAGATGACTCTGCTGACCCACCCTTTATTGATAATCATATGACTCTGATGACCCACCCTCTGATGATAATGAGATGACTCTACAGACCCATCCTTTATTTATAAGGATATGACTCTGATGACCCACCCTCTAATAATAAAGAGATGACTCTGCTGACCCACCCTCTATTGATGAGATTAATCTGTTAATCCCCCCCTTTAATGATTAAACAAGTATGTTGACCAACTCTTTAAAGATAATCAGATGACTCTGCTGACCCCCTGTGAAAATAACAAGATGCTGACACACTCTCTATTGTTAATTAGATGACTCTTCCAGACCACCCTTTTATGAGAATAAGATGACTCTTCCAACCCATCCTAAATAATAATAATCACATGGCTCTGATGACTCTTCCATCTAAAAATAATGAAAAGACTCTGCTTATCCTACCCACTAACAATAATGGGATGACTCTGCTGACCTAGCCCCAGTATACACAGCAAACCTGAAAACAGAAAATGTTAACCAGTATAAAACCCGTAACAATATAAGATTTGTTAATATGGATAGTCACATAATATTAGAAACGTAAAACCTTTAAGTAAAAGTGAGGTGAATGATAGAATGCATTTAAAGGGGTTGTGCCACGAACAAGACCTATCCACTATCTTCAGCATAGTCTGATAGGTGGGGGCCCGAACACTGGGACCCCACTGACCACAAGAACAGGGCTCCTGCATGCCCCTTGTGAATGGAGCGGTAGCTTTCACATGCTTGCTGATGCTCCATTCATCTCTATGGAACTGTGAAAGAAATGCCAAGTAAAGTTTCCAGATATCTCACACAACTCTGCAAAGACTTCACATAGAGCAGACGACCCTTTACCAGTATAGCAGGTAAAACCTTAAAGGCATGTGGTGAATGTCAGGCTGTGCGGCCCTTTAATATACATCACCGCGCAGTCAGATACTTTGTATATAGATTTTTTACTTTTGTCCCATAATGTCAAAGTGTCATCAAATCAACAATCGTCACCATAGCAACTGCCAGGTTCACCCGCGGTTAAGGTTATTTAACCTTGTAGGAGGCAAATATTTAAATGACAGCTGTGCGCGGAATTAATATGTCTCCGAGGCTGAAAACCCCTCCTGATAAATGTTCCCTGCTGGCATGGACACGTTCACATTAGTCTCATTAGACAACAGTTACCTGGATGGAAATGGTCGCAGTCAGAATGGAGGAGACACCGAAAATTTCAACTTGGGGTAAAATAGCATTTCTTGTGTTTTAATGCCTTTTTGCATTGGATAAAAAAAGATGTTTCCTTCACGTCCTCCAAAACATGACAAGTGTCTGGTTAATCCCAGTATTAGAGGTGTGATAAAATTACAAGAGGGTTTTAAAAAAAAAATCATGTTTTCTAATAATATAAGGTGTTATTTGTCATGGATGTAGTGCTCCCTCTAGTGGACACATCAGGTAATGCATGCATGATAGTGAAAATCT
The DNA here is from genome assembly GCA_947044405.1 of Leptodactylus fallax. Taxonomy (NCBI): domain Eukaryota; kingdom Metazoa; phylum Chordata; class Amphibia; order Anura; family Leptodactylidae; genus Leptodactylus; species Leptodactylus fallax. Next base: position 198,279 of record CAMRHE010000454.1, on the reverse strand, counting down.
AAACATCAATTCATCAATCGCTTCATCATCAATCCCAAAATCCCAAATGACAGTGAAAAAGGATGAGCAGTGCAAGTAGGTGCAGGGTCTGTATATATATATATATATATATATATATATATATATATATATAATGGATATATACTATATGGAGAACAGCCTGCCCCTCAACCTTCAGAGGTCAGAAAGAGGGACCAAATATTCAGCTGTAGCTCTAGGCATGCCTCTAACAATGCACAGCCCACCCATTCCCCTTTGACCCTTTCCAATACCACCCAGTCCTTTTTTGCCTCTATACAGTAATAGTGTCCTCCATAGTGTAACACATAATGATAAAGTCTCCTAATTGCCCCCACACAGTATAATATACCCTTAGTGTCTATACACAATAAAATGCTTACTTGTAGCCCCCATACATTATAAAGCAGCCTCATTGTCCATTTACATTATAATGACCCCTATGCAGCATAATGCCCCATTAGTGACCCCTACACAATCTAATGCCACTCATGGCCCCCTCACAGTATAATGTACCCTTAGTGTCTATACACAATAAAATGCCCCCTTGTAACCCCCATACATTATAAAGCCCCCCTTAATGCCATATACATTATAATAACTCCTATGCAGCATAATGCCCCCTTAGTGACTCCTACACAATGTAATACCCCTCATGGCACCCACGCAGTATATTGGCCCCTTGTGACTCCCAAATAGTATAAAGCCTCCTCATTATCTGCATACACTATAATGCCCCCTTAGTATCCCTTATACAATATATTGCCCATCATGGCCCCCCACACAGTATAATGTCCCTTTGTGGTCCCCACAGTATAATACCCTCATCTGCCCCCCATAGTAAAATTCTTCTATAGCGGCTCCCACACAGTATAATGCCCCCTTGTGACCTCCTTACAATAAAAAGCCCCCTTAGTGTCTGCATATACTATAATGACCCCCTTAGAGATCCCATGCAGCTTAATGCCCCCTTAGTGTCCCCTACACAATATAATTCCCCTCAGGGCCCCACACATTATAATGACCCCTTGTTACCCCATACAGTATAAAGCGTCCTTATTATCTGCATACACTATAATGCCACCTTAGTGTCCTTTATACAATAAAATGCCCACCATGGCCCCCACACAGTATAATGTCCCCTTGTGGTCCCAATACATTACACCCCCACACAGTAAAATACTCCTGCAGTGGCTATTATACTGTATAATGTTCCTTGTGGCTTTCACACAGTGAAATGCAAAAAAAAAAATAATATTAATAATCACCTTGCTCTGTCACCACATAGTCCTTGGAGCAGCAGGCATGATGTAGTGGCATCTCTATGTTACACCTGCCCTTGTGAGAGCCATCAGTAGCAGCCAAAGGAGATGAATGGTGGAAACAGGGAGCTAATGGAGCTACAGTGCTGGCCAAAAGTATTGGCACCCCTGCAATTCTGTCAGATAATACTCAATTTCTTCCAGAAAATTATTGCAATCACAAATGCTTTGGTAATAATATCTTCATTTAATTTGTCTTCAATGGAAAACTGGATATAATTCCACACCAAACATAAAAAAGGGGGAGGACAAAAGTATTGGCACCCTTTGAAAAATCATGTGATGCTTCTCTAATTTGTGTAATTAACAGCACCTGTTACTTCCCTGTGGCACATAACAGGTGGTAGCAATAACTAAATCACGCTTGCAGCCAGTTGAAATGGATTAAAGTTGACTCAACCTCTGTCCTGTGTCCTTGTGTGTACCACATTGAGCATGGAGAAAAGAAAGAAGACCAAAGAACTGTCTGAGGACTTGAGAAGCAAAATTGTGAGGAAGCTTGAGCAATCTCAAGGCTACAAGTCCATCTCCAAAGACCTGAATGTTCCTGTGTCTACCGTGCGCAGTGTCATCAAGAAGTATAAAGCCCATGGCACTGTGGCTAACCTCCCTAGATGTGGACGGAAAAGAAAAATTGACGAGAGATTTCAACGAAAGATTGTGCGGATGGTGGCTAAAGAACCTCGACTAACATCCAAACAAGTTCTAGCTGCCCTGCAGTCTGAGGGTACAACAGTGTCAACCCGTACTATCCGTCGGCGTCTGAATGAAAAGGGACTCTATGGTAGGATACCCAGGAAGACCCCACTTCTGACCCAGAGACATAAAAAAGCCAAAACTTACCTGAGAAAGCCAAAAACTTTTTGAAAGAATGTTCTCTGGTCAGATGAGACAAAAGTAGAGCTTTTTGGGAAAAGGCATCAACATAGAGTTTACAGGGAAAAAAAAGAGGCCTTCAAAGAAAAGAACACGGTCCCTACAGTCACACATGGCGGAGGTTCCCTGATGTTTTGGGGTTGCTTTGCTGCCTCTGGCACTGGACTGCTTGACCGTGTGCATGGCATTATGAAGTCTGCAGCATAATGTAGGGCCCAGTGTGAGAAAGCTGGGTCTCCCTCAGAGGTCATGGGTCTTCCAGCAGGACAATGACCCAAAACACACTTCAAAAAGCACTAGAAAATGGTTTGAGAGAAAGCACTGGAGACTTGTAAAGTGGCAGCAATGAGTCCAGACCTGAATCCCATAGAACACCCAAGGAGAGATCTCACAATGGCAGTTTGGAGAAGGCGCCCTTCACATCTCAGGGACCTGGAGAAATTCCAGCAGAGCATTGGAAGAAACTCATTGATGGTTACCGGAAGCGGTTGTTCGCAGTTATTTTGTCTAAAGGTTGTGCTACCAAGTATTAGGCTGAGGGTGCCAATACTTTTGTCCGGCCCATTTTTGGAGTTTTGTGTAAAATGATCAATGATTTCACTTTTTTTTTCATTCTCTTTTGTGTTTTTTCATTGCAAGCAAAATAAATGAAGATATTATTACCAAAGCATTTGTGATTGCAATCATTTTCTGGAAGAAATTGAGTATTATCTGACAGAATTGCAGGGGTGCCAATACTTTTGGCCAGCACTGTAGGTTAATGATCCTAAGTTATATCTTGTATTATACTCCAGAGCTGCACTCACTATTCTGCTGGTACAGTCACTGTGTACGTACATTACATTACTTATCCTGTACTGATCCTGAGTTACATCCTGTATTATACTCCAGAGCTGCGCTCACTATTCTGCTGGTGCAGTCACTGTGCACATACATTACATTACTTTTCCTGTACTGATCCTGGGTAATATCCTGTATTATACTCCAGAGCTGCGCTCACTATTCTGCTGGTGCAGTCACTGTGTACATACATTACATTACTTATCCTGTACTGATCCTGAGTTACATCCTGTATTATACTCCAGAGCTGCACTCACTATTCTGCTGATGCAGTCACTGTGTACATACATTACATTACTTATCCTGTACTGATCCTGAGTTACATCCTGTATTATACTCCAGAGCTGCACTCACTATTCTGCTGGTGCAGTCACTGTGTACATACATTACATTACTTATCCTGTACTGATCCTGAGTTATATCCTGTATTATACCCCAGAGCCGCACTCACTATTCTGCTTTGTGGTACAGTCACTGTGTACATACATTACATTACTTATCCTGTACTGGTCCTGAGTTACATCCTGTATTATACTCCAGATTCGGCTACGCTCACTATTCTGCTGGTGCAGTCACTGTGTACATACATTACATTACTTATCCTGTACTGATCCTGAGTTACATCCTGTATTATACTCCAGAGCTGCGCTCACTATTCTGCTGGCACAGTCACTGTGTACATACATTACATTACTTATCCTGTACTGATCCTGAGTTACATCCTGTATTATACTCCAGAGCTGCACTCACTATTCTGCTGGTGCAGTCACTGTGTACATACATTACATTACTTATCCTGTACTGATCCTGAGTTATATCCTGTATTATACCCCAGAGCCGCACTCACTATTCTGCTGGTACAGTCACTGTGTACATACATTACATTACTTATCCTGTACTGATCCTGAGTTACATCCTGTATTATACTCCAGAGCTGCACTCACTATTCTGCTGGTACAGTCACTGTGTACATACATTACATTACTTATCCTGTACTGATCCTGAGTTACATCCTGTATTATACTCCAGAGCTGCGCTCACTATTCTGCTGGTGCAGTACTGTGTACATACGTTGTATCACTTATCCAGCTGCACATGGGTGAACAGTCCCTGGTTACATCTATGACTACATTATGAGTTGCAGCCCTTGCAATGACCCGGGTATTATAGATATCCCAACACATTTCCTGCTTCCATTGAAGATCAAAAGAGGAAACAGAAATGGGTCACATAGTGTGGAGTGGAAGGGGTTACATTTCACTTCACGTTTTCCCTGGCACCACTTCGCCTGCGCTGCCAGGGAGGAATGTATTATATTGTCAAAGATTTTAAAACATAAATGTCCCACTTGATTAAAATTTCAGCAGCAAAATCTCTGAAGATGTGCTAATTCTCCATCACTTATTGGCAGGCTTTCAGCATAATCACGCCATAAATTTGCTGATCGACATTAAATATTGCTTTAAGGATTCTCACATTTGCATTTAAAGTATGAACAGAAAAGCCTCTCAGTCTGCACAGAGGCCTGAAGCGCCGCACATTGTTCTCTGTGAACTGTAATTGTATGTGGTAGACTGAATATTAGTGCACAATGCTGTAGATAGACAGACAGAGAGCGTGCGAGAGTGAGAGAGAGAGAGAGAGAGAGAGAGAGAGAGATAGATAGATAGATAGATAGATAGATAGATAGATAGATAGATAGATATGGGATAGATAGATAGATAGATAGATAGATAGATAGATAGGAGATAGATAGATAGATAGATAGATAGATAGATAGATAGATATAGATAGATATGGGATAGATAGATAGATAGATAGATAGATAGATAGATAGATAGATAGATAGGAGATAGATAGATAGATAGATAGATGGATAGATAGATAGATAGATAGATAGATAGATAGATATGGGATAGATAGATAGATAGATAGATAGATAGATAGATAGATAGGGATAGATAGATAGATATGGGATAGATAGATAGATAGATAGATAGATATGAGATAGATAGATAGATATGGGATAGATAGATAGATAGATAGATAGATAGATATGAGATAGATAGATAGATAGATAGAGAGATAGATATTAAATAGATAGATAGATAGATAGATAATGAAATAGATAGATAGATAGATATGAGATAGATAGATAGATAGATAGATAGATAGATAGATAGATTTCAGGTCTTGGGTCTATTTGTGTCCCTGTTACTTGATGTTTGTACTCGGTGGTCCTAGGCTGTGGTCAGTGGCGCCTCCAGCAGTCGGCTGTTAATTCGTCAGATATTTCCCGGTAAGTGATCCCTTTGGGCTCATTATCCAGTTGGGTTTCTGTTTGTTGTGTTATTTTGTTCCATCTGCCGGTCACATTAATTCGAAGGCTGGAGCGGGACTCAGAGGAACTCACCATGACGCCGGCTACCCCGGCCCACTCCTCTAATAACAGACATATTGCTAATAAGAGCTGAGGCCGGACCTCTAGACCACTGTGAAGAAGCAGAGGCTACTGGATGAATTACAGCTGCAGAGTATGAACACAGCTTTATGCATTCAGAAAAAAAAGGGTTTCTTTTTTAGTAAGCAATGTTTGACTTCCTAGTGAAATATTACTGGGTTGCAACCTCACAATTCAAATCAGATTGAGAGGACATTTGCTGCGAGGAAGGAAGCGGGGAAGAGCGCTCTAATCCAGAAATCGCACATAAAGCTGAACTTTCATTTCCAGCCGCTCACTGGGGAAAAATAAGAAAGAAAAACATTTTCACTCCATCGGAAATTTTTGTCCAATTGCATGACTCAGGGAGGAGGAGTATGTCATCACTCCGGCTGACTTACCACAGCCCTTTACACCTCATGTCCTAACCCCCATTTTTCCCCCAATAAGGACTCGGACCACCTCTTGGATTTAAATTGGCCTGTTCAGGCCGATTTATTAAAACATATATATAAATACTTTAAACATATAAATAACCTATAAATAACACCGCCATAAAACGGGCGGTGTATAAATACAAACCAATAAACCGTTACAACTGTATACAACAGTCACACCATTTACAAGTACATTATAACAGAACCTACCCCACCACGGGGATAGGCACCACCACTAATCTGCCCAGGCGCAAAACCCCCACCTCGGGCAGACCTTTTAACCAACTGTACGACCATAAGCCTGACCCCCAAAGGGACCTAAGCCCAACTAGGGGACTTCCCAGGCTTACACCTTCCCCACCAGGATCCCCATACCACCGATGAGGTCCTACAACAGTGCCTGATAGGCCTCTAACCCCACCAACCCCCAGCCACAGACTCCCGGGCATGACCCCTTATGCCCGCGAGTCCCGCCACACAGACAAAGCTCGCTCTACGCCATCCCTCAAACCCAGCATCCACATATCTGTCCCTATCGCATTCAAATGCACCCCGTCCTGGCGCATATGATCCAGAGAAGGAACTTCTAACTCCCGATGGCGGACCGCTATCCCACCATTTCGCACCACAAAACGAGCCACTGCCCTATTTACTTTTATACGGGTCTTGTCCAAACGGGCCACCGACCTCGCATTGCGCCACACCAAACGCTCAACCATGTCAGACCACACTATAATCAATCCAGGGAACTCAGTCAGCAACCGCAACACGTCAAATTGAATGTCCCTGATGAGTTCCCTGGATGATCGCACCCCTAGGTCATTGCCCCCAACATGCAGAACAACGACATGCGGGGGGCGATTGACGCGACTATAAAAATGAAACTCGGGCAAAACCCGACTCCAGATCATACCGCGCACCCCGATCCACCGTACCACGGCATCCTCCCGCCGCAGACCCAGCTGTCGACCATCCGGCCGGACGTCCGCACGAAGTGCACCCCAAAAAACGTACGAATGACCCAATATCCAGATCAAACAGAGACCTAAAATAAAACAACAACAAAGAAGACTAAATACCAAACAGCAACACCGGAGACAGGACAGGAGGAACCATCCCAATTCCACTGACCCAGCACCGCGCTCCTCCCCCACCCCGCAGGAACGCCACCCACTCACCGCAATAAGGACGGACGCACGTAAAGGCGGAACCGGTCGGATTCCCACCTCCCGATACGGCGCACCACATCGTCCCCCAGACCCCAGCGAGCGGCCTCCGTGGCCACACCTATACGGAAAGAGTGGGAGCCATAATCACCAGGGAGCTCACCCACCAATACCAAGGCCTTCTTAAATACAGCTATGAACTGAAACCTAGACAGAGCCCCCCCATTCTCATGGCAAAGGAAGGACCCCAAGAGCGAACCCCGCACCTGCAGAAAATTAGACACCCCCGCCACCGGACAACAGGGGTCCCCCCCCAACCGCATAAAGCACCACCAACCTACCGCGACCCACCTGATCCGTCTTGGAGCGACGCAAATGGCACTCCACCCGATCCTCAAACAAGGCTACCTCATTCCACTGCAACCCCCCCAGAGCTGCCACCGACTCGCTAACCAATTCCCCAACACGAAAAGCCCCAAAAAAGGCTGAAGCACGAGGGACTGCCGCGCGGGTCCTGGAGGACGAAGAGTGGGGAGGAGGCGTACACACCAGGCCTCCCTCCGGGCGACTGCGGCCTCGGCGAGGATTCCTCCCGGCCGCCGGGCGCTCCCCAGGGGAGCTGACCTGGGCGCCCGTGGCCGGAGGGTCCCTCCTGGGGCTCATGGAACGCCGCCTCGTCGCCAGCCCCCTATCTGGAGAGTAGCGCTCCGGCGGCCGGGACCGCCGAGCGCGGGGCGAAGGGACCAGGGCAGACGTGCCCTGGCCAGAGAGCACCCGGACAGCTGTGAGAAGATCTTCTACGACCTGCTCGCCATGGACCACCGCCGCTGCCCGAAGGAGAGACCGCAAGGCTTCCAGATCGGCCATGGTAAGTAGTGCAGACTGTCCACTTCCTTACCCTGCCACTGCTTGACTGACCCTTATCTCACCCCCTCGCCCCTTTTAACACCCTCGATCCCACCCCCATTTTTCCCGCTCTAACTCTCCTCTTTCTTAACCCCTTCGTGTCTAATCCTCCCCCTAGTCATGTAGTCCCTATCCCCAAGCGTCTAGGGCCTTGTCTCAAAGTTCATTTCCATTTCCAACATTTCAGCTTTTTCATTTCCCGCTTTGAACCAAATATACGAGACGTTTGATCCCCAGGAATTTAACATGGGGGGGGGGGTCCCAGGACGGGATGTTTCTAAATTGCGAAGGATTTTCCTCAAACACTACAGGATGGAGCCATTGGTAACGCTAATGACGATGACTTTGCACAACATCCACCTCTTGTTACCCATGATAAAGCAAATGATATTCGGTTTATATATAGAATACCTTAGCCAAAAAGTACAACTTAGTGGCCTTCCTTGTGTGCAGATTTTCTCTCATGGGGTTGCTTTTTTATCACCAGGTCACTAAGCAGGTCCTGTCCACTATTTTATTCAGTGAACCAGAACTCAGGCTCCCAATGTATTCCTATGGAGCTCAGAACAAGACTGTCATAGCAATACATTGAGAGCCTGAGTTACAGTTCACAGAACACAACAGTGATCTCAGGGAACTCAGAAGCAGATCACATGGGGTAGCGCAGGGCAATATATCATTCAAATAACACAACTGGTATATTTAACCCTTACACCGTCCCAGACAACCACCTATGTAGAAGCGAGGGGGCAGGTAAAAAAAAAAAAAAAAAAAGGTGAATGCTTCTTTAAAGAGGACCTTTCACCACCAAGTCCAATTCTTTACATCTATTAAAGGACACTGCTCTGCTGATTCCAACATGGTTGAAATTTTTTCTCTACCCCCCCGCCCTTCCCAAGAAAGCGGTACAGTTTTGATGCCTGATATGATAATTAGGCATTGTACTGTCAAGTGGGCGGTCTCGGACTGAAGCAGGAAGTGGGCGTGATTCTGAGCTCTCATATCAGGCACCAAAATTAACTGCACTGATAAAGCTAGTACATTAGGCTGTAGAGTTGTGTAGAGCACCAGGGGCCCAGGACCCGATCAGAATGCACCACAAAGTTGTTACTCTGGTTTTGGCTACCCCTGATAAGGTCATGTTACCCTTTGTGGGCCAAATGACCAGGTCCCCCAGGTAACTGTTGTTTTCCTAATTGATATGAGCTAAATGCTAGCGGCGAGGCATTGACACCAGACACAGAGTTGGTATGAACCCTCTTTCTTAGCCAAGTACAGGAACGCACACTGACATACTTTATTAAGGCAACGTAAGTTCATATAGCAGCAAGTATAGGAAAGGGTTAACATAGCAACGTAAGTCCTCATGTTCATTCCTAATTGGTGTAGTATATCTTGAATGCATAGATAACAGATATAAGCAGTTCGTATATGGTCAGCCATCTCCTGTCTTGCGCTGTGATGCAGGGATCTGTCTTCTGGCAGCAAGCCAAGGCCATATCTTCTTGGACACAAAGGATTCTCACTTTGGTATGCAGACACTATCTGGTAGTGTAACACTACATCACACAAAGTTTCAATCATAAACAACCACATATAATATTCAACTTTAAGGATAACAATGTTTTTTTTACACACAATACAGCTTTAAGCAGATATAACAATATAAAACAGATATAAAAGTATGAAAAGTACAAAACCATAAAAGTATAAAATTATAAAAGTTCATTATGATCCTTCACACCCCCTTCCCCCTCTATCCTGACCCACACAGGTCTGGCCAGTTGAAGATCCCTCTTGGCTGAGGTCACAGCCAAGACATACACTCTACTCAAACAGGGACGTTGTCCGCAGTAGGAACAGCCAGAATCAACTCAGTACACTTGACTTGAGAAGCAGACCACTTCATGTAGTGTGAGAACAATGGTCCTGATCTCTCTGATTGCCCAGGTCTTACAGGGTTTGTGCTCAACAGTACGATTCTCAGCCTTCGGAAGCATAGGCTCAGCTTAGGAATTGCACCACATGGTTGGAAAGCCAGATTGGAAAGTCTAGGAAAACCTCTCATTTTATATATAAGAGCCTCCCCCCTCTGACACGACTACAAGGCATCAGGTAGTCGCACAAAGACACATCATATAATGCACAATTAGGAGCACAAGTATATATACACAACACAGTCATATGGGCCAATCTTAGGTAAGGATCCAAAGCCGTCTCCCACCTAAGCCCATTTTCTAAAAGGTGGTGGCTCATAAACCATACAGTTGAAAAGTAAACCAGATGGTTCCCAGTGCCAGTCTCCCTTATTCATCATGTAATGTTGTAAAGGATAACCTCTTCAGTTTGGCAGTCTGAGGCAGGAGATAGCGGATGACCCTACTAATGATAGTCGCAGCCGTTGATCAATGTTATGTTCGATGTGACCGTTGTCCAGATGGACAAAGTGTGTCTGGCTGTTTTCTTTGCAGTTGCAACGTATAAGGTTGCACCAAGGTGTTGCACCATGGAAGGAGTTGTTGGGCATATTCCATAGTATGACCCTTTGCTGGATGCGGAGTGATGTTTCATTATACCGGGATCATTATTACAGATGGGCGAATCTCTTGAGGTTCGTTTCAATGTCAGATTTGGCCCTCCGGTTTGGTTCAGACGGAACTTGTTTGGCAAAAACCAAAAGTGTTGTTTTATGATACCGTGGGGTTCTGTGGGGTCTGAAGACACCGCAGAGTATAATAGTATTTCATGGGTGATGAACCCCAGAATTTTAGGATTCAGTTTGAAATTTTTGGAAATTAGTGTTGAATCCAGTTTGGTTCGCTCATCCCTTATAATTTTAGAGAGTGTTCCTGATGGCAGAGAGAAGATGGCTTCTCCAGCTCACAGTTCTCTGCTAGCTCGGATGATGTGATATCTCTGGTTATGGGTGATCATACTTGGCCCATGCAGTGCTAGGTGGTGGCAGAGAAACTTTATTACATCACTATACAAATAGCCTCATCTATCTTATAGTTGCTTTTATGAGCTTCAGTTGCTTCTTGGAAAATCTGAAAGATTTCACCAATTCATTGTATGTGACAGCACAGAACCGGCCATAATAACAGCACCAAGGTCTGCTGACTCTGCACAACGCCGTGATCTGCAGTCTGGAGTCACTTTTTGTAATAACAAGTGATGAAAAGCATTGTCCGTCATCTGGCTCCTATTATAAAGTATCGGGTCACTCACATACAGACGTGTTGATATTTGCACAATCATCATGGGTGCAGGTGCATCATTTCTTTGACAAAATTAAGAGTATCCAGCTTCTTTCCTCTTTCAGTTCTTCCTGGCAGTGAATGACTGCATGACAACCCTTCCTTAACCCATTTTACCATACAGAGATGTGTCTGACTCAAACCACTGCTGTAAAAGCACAGCAATATCTACTGATCTCCAAATAAGTCTTATAGCCCAGTAAATGAGTCAACTCCTTGAAATCTCCTCCTTAGATTAGTAAAATAATAAATGTGCTGAATGGTTTTTGGCCATTTTTGTGGATCCCTCGTTTTTCTTCACTTTATTTTTTCTGTTGACTAATCATTTCATCAGCAGAGAACGACCTTCCAAAATGAGAAAAAACAGAAATGACTCAAAGCATCTGAGAATCCTTATATATGTAGCTATACTGAACACCTGGAATGTTCAAATGGCTGCTGACTGAGTTGTACTAAGATTACTATAATACTGCCCCCTATGTGCCACATTATAACTACTATAATACTACTCCTATGTACAAGTATATAACTACTATAATACTGCTCCTATGTACAAGAATATAACTACTATAATACTGCCCCTATGTACAAGAATATAACTACTATAATACTGCCCCCTATGTACAAGAATATAACTACTATAATACTGCTCCTATGTACAAGAATATAACTACTATAATACTGCTCCTATGTACAAGAATATAACTACTATAATACTACTCCTATGTACAAGAATATACTATAATACTGCCCCCTATGTACAAGAATATAACTACTATAATACTACTCCTATGTACAAGAATATAACTACTATAATACTGCTCCTATGTACAAGAATATAACTACTATAATACTACCTCCTATGTACAAGAATATAACTACTATAATACTACTCCCATGTACAAGAATATAACTACTATAATACTGCCCCTATGTACAAGAATATAACTACTATAATACTGCCCCTATGTACAAGAATATAACTACTATAATACTGTCTCCTATGTACAAGAATATAACTAGTATAATACTGCTCCTATGTACAAGAATATAACTGCTATAATACTGCCCCTATGTACAAGAATATAACTACTATAATACTGCCCCCTATGTACAAGAATATAACTACTATAATACTACTCCTATGTACAAGAATATAACTACTATAATACTGCCCCTATGTACAAGAATATAACTACTATAATACTGCCCCCTATGTGCCACATTATAACTACTATAATACTGCTCCTATGTACAAGTATATAACTACTATAATACTGATCCTATATACAAGAATATAACTACTATAATACTGCCCCTATGTACAAGAATATAACTACTATAATACTGCTCCTATGTACAAGAATATAACTACTATAATACTACTCCTATGTACAAGAATATAACTACTATAATACTGCTCCTATGTACAAGAATATAACTACTATAATACTGCCCCTATGTACAAGAATATAACTACTATAATACTACTCCTATGTACAAGAATATAACTACTATAATACTGCTCCTATGTACAAGAATATAACTACTATAATACTGCTCCTATGTACAAGAATATAACTACTATAATACTGCTCCTATGTACAAGAATATAACTACTATAATACTGCTCCTATGTACAAGAATATAACTACTATAATACTGCTCCTATGTACAAGAATATAACTACTATAATACTACCTCCTATGTACAAGAATATAACTACTATAATACTGTCCCTATGTACAAGAATATAACTACTATAATACTGCTCCTATGTACAAGAATATAACTACTATAATACTGCTCCTATGTACAAGAATATAACTACTATAATACTGCTCCTATGTACAAGAATATAACTACTATAATACTGCTCCTATGTACAAGAATATAACTACTATAATACTGCTCCTATGTACAAGAATATAACTACTATAATACTGCTCCTATGTACAAGAATATAACTACTATAATACTACCTCCTATGTACAAGAATATAACTACTATAATACTGTCCCTATGTACAAGAATATAACTACTATAATACTGTTCCTATATACAGGAATATAACTACTATAATACTGCTCCTATGTACAAGAATATAACTACTATAATACTGCTCCTATGTACAAGAATATAACTACTATAATACTGTCCCTATGTACAAGAATATAACTACTATAATACTGCTCCTATGTACAAGAATATAACTACTATAATACTGCTCCTATGTACAAGAATATAACTACTATAATACTGCCCCTATGTACAAGAATATAACTACTATAATACTGCTCCTATGTACAAGAATATAACTACTATAATACTGCTACTATGTACAAGAATATAACTACTATAATACTGCTCCTATGTACAAGAATATAACTACTATAATACTGCTCCTATGTACAAGAATATAACTACTATAATACTGCTCCTATGTACAAGAATATAACTGCTATAATACTGCTCCTATGTACAAGAATATAACTACTATAATACTGCTACTATGTACAAGAATATAACTACTATAATACTGCCCCTATGTACAAGAATATAACTACTATAATACTGCTACTATGTACAAGAATATAACTACTATAATACTGCTCCTCTGTACAAGAATATAACTACTATAAAACTGCTCCTATGTACAAGAATATAACTACTATAATACTGCCTCCTATGTACAAGAATATAACTACTATAATACTGCTATGTACAAGAATATAACTACTATAATACTGCTCCTATGTACAAGAATATAACTACTATAATACTGCTCCTATGTACAAGAATATAACTACTATAATACTGCTATGTACAAGAATATAACTACTATAATACTGCTCCTATGTACAAGAATATAACTACTATAATACTGCTCCTATGTACAAGAATATAGCTACTATAATACTACCTCCTATGTACAAGAATATAACTACTATAATACTGCTCCTATGTACAAGAATATAACTACTATAATACTGACCCCTATGTACAAGAATATAACTACTATAATACTGCTCCTATGTACAAGAATATAACTACTATAATGCTGCCTCCTATGTACAAGAATATAACTACTATAATACTGACCCCTATACGGGGAGAATCAAGAGGGAAAAGAGGGCCTTGCAGCGCAGGAGTCCTGGGTTCAAATCAGCAAGGAGTTTGTATGTTCTCCTTGTGTTTGCCTGGGTTTCCTCCCAGACTCCAAAGACCTACTGATCGAGAATGTAGATTGTGAGCCGTATATGGGACAGTGACTGTCAATGTCTGTAAAGCGCTGCAGAATATGATGGTTCTATATAAGTAAGCATAATAAATAAATAAGAGGGACATCCAGATACAGATAACAATAAGATTTCTTGCAGTTTTTAAGCAGGTTTTAGCAGTATTGCACAGTATGGATGTGAATAAATCTTTGATGAGATCTGAATTATAATGTGCTCTTGGTTGTCTGTGTCGCTGTTTGTCAGTCACTCCATTTCCAGCTTCCCCCTCCCCTCTCCATAGACTTCTATATGACTTGTTCTGCCTGTGAGTGTTCGCTGAAGACAGATCTTGAATTGGATTGAGCAGTTTAGCAGGCAGGAGAAGAGCTGATAACAGGAGAGAGGAGACATATTACAAAATTTCTTATATTCACCTGAACTATTCATTTACAAAAAACTTTAGAAATGAAAGGTACTCCTCAGGGTCCCACTGTGCTACCATCATGTAAATATGATAATGGCAGCTTTCTAGCCAAGCTGTGCAGAGCTGGTAACAAATGGCAAGAAATGACCCATAATAGCGCCCCTTAGAGGGCACTCAGTTCCCTTTCTCCTTCCCCCAATTTCCCTGGAGCTCCTTCCCTGTCAATAAAGCTATAACCTAGTACCATCCTGCACTCCCGAGCCTCGTAGACCCTCTTATATGACTGACAATACTGGCATGGACGGTTATAAAGCAGCTTTGATATTCGGCGATCCTCTCCGAGCAGCGAAAGTTTTATTCCTTAGTTAAAAGATTGTTTACATAAAGAAAAGTTAGAATAAGTAATGCCGGATCGATACTTCAGTCTAAAACATAAAAAAATGCCCATAATGTGTCAGGCTTGAAATATAGCTGTCTTAAGCAGCTTTTCTGAAGAAACCCAATAGGTCTCATCAGCAGAGCAATGCTCTGGGAATAACTGTCAGAATCTATCGATCGCCGCCGTACAGTGTACTTTGTAAAGGATTTCTCCGGCACAAGATGCAGTGCCACTGTTCTGCTGGTTTAAAGGATTAAAATGACAAGAGTAAATCAAGAGGCCGCTCCCTGCAATTGTACTTAACGCAAACTTTCAGGCTTGGGAAAAGAAAGTTGAAACTGCGCTTTATATAAGAACCAATAGAACATGAGCTAAGAAAATACAGCGCCGAGAGATCCATAACCAGGATGGTCCAATCACTGGAAGTTTATCACACTGTGACTTTCATCAATCTATCTATCTATCTATCTGATATCTAATATCTATCTATCTATTTCTCTATCTTTCTATCTCATATCTATCTATCTATCTATCTATCTATCTCATATCTATCTATCTAGTTATATGTCTCATATCTACTTATCTATTTGTCTCATATCTATCTATCCAATATCTATAACTCTATAACTTTTCTATACTCAGCATCTATTTATCTATCTGTGAAAAAAGTAAATCAAGAGGCCGCTCTCTGCAATTCTGGTTAACGCAAACTTTCAGGCTTGGGGAAAAGAAAGTTGAAACTGAATTTTATATAGAAACAAATAAAAAAAAAAGAGCTAAAAAAACACAACGCTGAGCAATCCATAAGAATATTGGTCCAATCACTGGTAGTTTATCACATTGTGATTATCTTTTCATCTATCTATCTTTCTATCTTGCTATTTATCTTTTCTACCCATCTCACATATATAGATGTAGCAGAGTTAACCTGGCAGCATAATATTTTATCACTGAAGACAACAAAAAGCAATGAAAAGTCATTGAAAAAGAAGATTTATCAATGACTTTCCACTGGTTTTTGTTGTCTTCTGTGATAAGATATCGCGCTGCAACAGTTTAACCAATTAGAGACATTTAATGGTTAACTCTGCTACATCTATATTTCTTGGTCATCTCTAGAAGCAGAACAAAGGAGTTGAACTTCATGACTTGCTGCTTATGAATTAGCTTAGTCTATCTATCTATCTATCTATCTATCTATCTATCTACCCTATCTATTTATTTAAAGACATAGTAACAATAACCAGGCTGGGGAACTGTAAAGGAAATTGAACAATTTGAGAACAGTGAGAATAAATAATGTAATATCTGCTCTTCTTCAGCCGCCTGACCAATGCAAGGTGAGTCATCCTCTCTCATACGAGGTACGTTGTGGTCTTGTGTAGAATGTCTTCGTATGGCAGACTCCACTGCCCTTTCACAGGGAAACAAAGTGCTGTCATACACTCCCCAGTCTGTGCCTCTCCTTGATACTCCTCCAGGCTCCAATGCATGTCCTCTCATTGGTCTGGTTAGAACTCCTTGCTCCATACAGACTGCACAACAACCACCTGATGCAAGACAAAAGCTGGGTTTATATCATCCCACCGGTCTGTCCTGCTCCTAAGACCACTGCCCTCCTGGGCGACCAGGTTCGCACTCCATTTTACATAACCATCTGTCTGTCTCATTTTTATCTCATATCTATCTAATCTTGCCTTAGATTTTACACTTTGCAATGCAAAGGGTAAAGATTGTGGTTAAATTCAAGAAATTCAAGATAGGACACTTAAATTTTGCTGCACAGTTTGGGGGCTTGAATAGAGTCAATGAGAGTCCTCCAAGCCTTATGTTATCTGTTCTCAGGAGGAACCGCATCATTAGAAGTAGTCACTACTAGCTGTCTGGCACCAGGACTATGTCCCTAGATCTCTTACCTGACGCCTCTGGGTTTTTTGTGCCAGGGATCACCACATTCGATTGCTTCTGTATCTTCCCTCTATGCTGCGGCCTCAGTCCACCAACACTTCTGCCCAAAGAAAGAGAAATATTATAAAGCACAGCCCGAGACGGGCATATGTTCATAGAGCACCTACCACCATTAGAAGAGTTAAGAGAACTTCACAATGACTTAGATCGGCTGCACATTCTTTAAGAGCCGAAGCTGGCAAGACATTTTCTTGTAGAGGAGATCATCCGCTTTCTTCATACTATAGACGACTTTCCCTGCACAGAATATTCTGTCTTATGTACATACATTTCGCAATGTTTTAGAAGCAGAATAACTTTAAAGATGTTACAGAATCGATCGTCATTAAAATTTCATCATATTCCCAAATGGCTGTTTTGACTGTGTGGGATCAAAAAATTGTAAAAACACTTGTTAACATATCAGACCATATTGTCTGCCATGCTGTCTCCTTGCATCGAGTGAAGGAGATGTGATCTTAGAAGCTCCAGGAACAGATGCAAAGAGGTAAAAAAATAAAAGGGAAAATAAGTGCTGTTTTATCTAGCTTCCTAGCCCACAAGTCACTGGGATTTAAAGAAATAAATTAGACACTGGAAAAAAAAACACAATTAACCATTAAAGGATACAGTCATGGCTGCTCACACCCCCCCTAACTATCCAGGCTATGCCACTGACTACCCTGGTAACACCCATGACTACTACAACTACTCCCCTGAGTACCTGCACATTTACAATGGCCACTACTCAAGCCACTTTGACTTCTCCCCTGACTACTCAAACTACATCCATGACTACTCAGACTACACTCATACTCAAGCTACATCCATGACTACTCAGACTACATCCATGACTACTCAGACTACATCCATAGTCAAGCTACATCCATGACTACTCAGACTACAGCCATACTTAAGCTACATCCATGACTACTCAGACTACGTCCATGACTACTCAGACTACACCCATAGTCAAGCTACATCCATGACTACTCAGACTACATCCATGACTACTCAGACTACGTCCATGACTACTCAGACTACACCCATAGTCAAGCTACATCCATGACTACTCAGACTACATCCATGACTACTCAGACTACATCCATGACTACTCAGACTACACCCAGACTCAGACTACATCCATAACTACTCAAACAAGTCCCCTGGGAACCAAGTCTACATTAACATTTATACAGGCTACTACTCTGAGTATTTTGACTACTACCCTGACTACTCAGACTACATCCAAGACTACTCAAGCTACTCCCCTAGGCTACAAGTACATTTACAAAGGTAACTACTCTAAGTACTTTGACTTCTCCCTAGACTACTCAGATTACACACATGATTACTCAGGCTACTCCCATAGGCTCCATCCACTTTTACAGAGGCTACTAATCTGAGTAATTTTGACTACTCCCCTGACTACTCAGAATACTTCCATGACCACTCAAGCTATCTTGATTACCCAGGCTACTCCTCTGATAACCCAGACTATTCCCATTAATAAGAAATAGTCCGGCACTTGGAAATAAAGCTGAAGTGTACGTGTAGTCCTAGTACTCCCCTGGCTGATTAGGCTCCACTGTTGATTACTCAGATTACCCCCCTGTCTGACTGTGCCCCACCCTTAATTACTCAGGTTACTCCCCTGCCTACCCATGAGTGCCTAAACTACTACTGGCTCCTTTGTCTGCAGCAATAACCCGTAACAGTAACAGATAGCAGTTTTCTGTCTTTCTCATTATGCCAACACATCTATGCAATTTAGGAGCATTGTGGTAGCTTGTAACTATGGGAGATGCACATTTTTAACCAATGTTGTGGCTCCACAAAAACCACAGAATAATAAGTTGTCCAAGACTGTTCTATAATTCTGTTTGTTAGAATAATGTAAGATTCACAGCCATCGCTTATCAGTTAATCAGTGCAGCATTACAATGTCCATTCACTTAATTATCATTAATCAAGTGTGAAATTGGCAAAATTCTACAACTAACACAAAGGAAAGATTACATTCATCCATAGGGATAATTAATCCTTTGTCTGAGGCCCTGCTGTACTATACAAGGCAACGGCGGCTTTAAAAATTAACTTGCAAATTGAGTGTATATCTTACAGATTCTTCTCTTCTTTTTTTTAAACAAGTTTATGTTAAGTTTTAATTCTCAATATACCTCCAGTCATTGAAGTCTGATGTTGGAGCACAGATACAATATGCTTATTAGCCTGGAGCTCTGCTGAGTCATCCATTTTGTAAAAGAATATACAGTAGCTATCATAATACTGCCTTCTAAGTACAAGAATATAACTACTATAATACTGTCCCCAATATACAAGAATATAACTACTATAATACTGTCCCCAATATACAAGAATATAACTACTATAATACTGTCCCCAATATACAAGAATATAACTACTATAATACTGTCCCCTATGTACAAGAATATAACTACTATAATACTGCCCTCTATGTACAAGAATATAACTACTATAATACTATCTCCTATGTACAAGAATATAACTACTATAATACTGTCCCCAATATACAAGAATATAACTACTATAATACTTTCCCCAATATACAAGAATATAACTACTATAATACTGTCCCCTATGTACAAGAATATAACTACTATAATACTGCTCCCTATGTACAAGAATATAACTACTATAATACTGCTCCTATGTACAAGAATATAACTACTATAATACTGCTCCTATGTACAAGAATATAACTACTATAATACTGCCCTCTATGTACAAGAATATAACTACTATAATACTGCTCCTATGTACAAGAATATAACTACTATAATACTACTCCTATGTACAAGAATATAACTGCTATAATACTGCTCCTATGTACAAGAATATAACTACTATAATACTGCCCTCTATGTACAAGAATATAACTACGATAATACTGTCCCCGATATACAAGAGTATAACTACTATAATACTGCTCCTATGTACAAGAATATAACTATTATAATACTACCTCCTATGTACAAGAATATAACTACTATAATACTGCTCCTATGTACAAGAATATAACTACTATAATACTGCTCCTATGTACAAGAATATAACTACTATAATACTGTTCCTATGTACAAGAATATAACTACTATAATACTGCTCCTATGTACAAGAATATAACTACTATAATACTGCCCCCTGTGTACAAGAATATAACTACTATAATACTATGTACAAGAATATAACTACTATAATACTGCTCCTATGTACAAGAATATAACTACTATAATACTACCTCCTATGTACAAGAATATAACTACTATAATACTACCCCTATGTACAAGAATATAACTACTATAATACTGCTCCTATGTACAAGAATATAACTACTAGTAATACCTCCTAACTATATAACTACTATAATACTGCCCCCTACATACAAGAATATAACTACTATAATACTGCTCTTATGTACAAGAATATAACTACTATAATACTGCCCCCTACATATAAGAATATAACTACTATAATACTGCCTGCTATGTACAAGAATATAACTACTATAATACTGTCTCCTATGTACAAGAATATAACTACTATAATACTACCCCTATGTACAAGAATATAACTACTATAATACTGCTCCTATGTACAAGAATATAACTACTAGTAATACCTCTTAACTATATAACTACTATAATACTGCCCCCTACATACAAAAATATAACTACTATAATACTGCTCTTATGTACAAGAATATAACTACTATAATACTGCCCCCTATGTACAAGAATATAACTACTATAATACTGCTCCTATGTACAAGAATATAACTACTATAATACTGCCTGCTATGTACAAGAATATAACTACTATAATACTGTCTCCTATGTACAAGAATATAACTACTATAATACTACTCCTATGTACAAGAATATAACTACTATAATACTACCCCCTATGTACAAGAATATAACTACTATAATACTGCCCCCTATGTACAAGAATATAACTACTATAATACTGCCTCCTATGTACAAGAATATAACTATTATAATACTACCTCCTATGTACAAGAATATAACTACTATAATACTGCCCCCTATGTACAAGAATATAACTACTATAATACTGCTCCTATGTACAAGAATATAACTACTATAATACTACCTCCTATGTACAAGAATATAACTACTATAATACTGCCCCCTATGTACAAGAATATAACTACTATAATACTATGTACAAGAATATAACTACTATAATACTGCCCCCTATGTACAAGAATATAGCTACTATAATACTATGTACAAGAATATAACTACTATAATACTGCCCCTATGTACAAGAATATAACTACTATAATACTGCCCCTATGTACAAGAATATAACTACTATAATACTGCTCCTATGTACAAGAATATAACTACTATAATACTGCTCCTATGTACAAGAATATAACTACTATAATACTACCTCCTATGTACAAGAATATAACTACTATAATACTACTCCTATGTACAAGAATATAACTACTATGATACTGCCTCATATGTACAAGAATATAACTACTATAATAGTGCTCCTATGTACAAGAATATAACTACTATAATACTACCTCCTATGTACAAGAATATAACTACTATAATACTGCTCCTATGTACAAGAATATAACTACTATAATACTGCTCCTATGTACAAGAATATAACTACTAGTAATACCTCCTAACTATATAACTACTATAATACTGCTCCTATGTACAAGAATATAACTACTATAATACTGCTCCTATGTACAAGAATATAATTACTATAATACTGCTCCTATGTACAAGAATATAACTACTATAATACTGCTCCTATGTACAAGAATATGACTACTATAATACTACTCCTATGTACAAGAATATAACTACTATAATACTGCCCCCTATGTACAATATACCTATTATAATACTGCCTCCTATGTACAAGGATATAATTATTCTAATACTGCCCCCTATGGACAGGGCCATAATTTATATAATAATGTTTTTCATTAGACTTGCATTGGATAACTTGCACACAAGTATATACAGTGCTGGCCAAAAGTATTGGCACCCCTGCAATTCTGTCAGATAATACTCAATTTCTTCCAGAAAATGATTGCAATAACAAATGCTTTGGTAATAATATCTTCATTTATTTTGCTTGCAATGAAAAAACACAAAAGAGAATGAAAACAAAGTCAAATCATTGATCATTTTACACAAAACTCCAAAAATGGGCCGGACAAAAGTATTGGCACCCTCAGCCTAATACTTGGTAGCACAACCTTTAGACAAAATAACTGCGAACAACCGCTTCCGGTAACCATCAATGAGTTTCTTACAATGCTCTGCTGGAATTTCTCCAGGTCCCTGAGATGTGAAGGCCGCCTTCTCCAAACTGCCATTGTGAGATCTTTCCACAGGTGTTCTATGGGATTCAGGTCTGGACTCATTGCCGGCCACTTTACAAGTCTCCAGTGCTTTCTCTCAAACCATTTTCTAGTGCTTTTTGAAGTGTGTTTTGGGTCATTGTCCTGCTGGAAGACCCATGACCTCTGAGGGAGACCCAGCTTTCTCACACTGGGCCCTACATTATGCTGCAGACTTCATAATGCCATGCACACGGTCAAGCAGTCCAGTGCCAGAGGCAGCAAAGCAACCCCAAAACATCAGGGAACCTCCGCCATGTTTGACTGTAGGGACCGTGTTCTTTTCTTTGAAGGCCTCTTTTTTTTTCCTGTAAACTCTATGTTGATGCCTTTTCCCAAAAAGCTCTACTTTTGTCTCATCTGACCAGAGAACATTCTTCCAAAAAGTTTTTGGCTTTCTCAGGTAAGTTTTGGCTTTTTTATGTCTCTGGGCCAGAAGTGGGGTCTTCCTGGGTATCCTACCATAGAGTCCCTTTTCATTCAGACGCCGACGGATAGTACGGGTTGATACTGTTGTACCCTCGGACTGCAGGGCAGCTAGAACTTGTTTGGATGTTGGTCGAGGTTCTTTAGCCACCATCCGCACAATCTTTCGTTGAAATCTCTCGTCAATTTTTCTTTTCCGTCCACATCTAGGGAGGTTAGCCACAGTGCCATGGGCTTTAAACTTCTTGATGACACTGCGCACGGTAGACACAGGAACATTCAGGTCTTTGGAGATGGACTTGTAGCCTTGAGATTGCTCATGCTTCCTCACAATTTTGCTTCTCAAGTCCTCAGACAGTTCTTTGGTCTTCTTTCTTTTCTCCATGCTCAATGTGGTACACACAAGGACACAGGACAGAGGTTGAGTCAACTTTAATCCATTTCAACTGGCTGCAAGTGTGATTTAGTTATTGCCACCACCTGTTATGTGCCACAGGTAAGTAACAGGTGCTGTTAATTACACTAATTAGAGAAGCATCACCTGATTTTTCAAAGGGTGCCAATACTTTTGTCCACCCCCTTTTTTATGTTTGGTGTGGAATTATATCCAATTTGGCTTTCTGACAATTCTTTTTGTGGTTTTCCATTGACGACAAATTAAATGAAGATATTATTACCAAAGCATTTGTGATTGCAATAATTTTCTGTCAGAAATTGAGTATTATCTGACAGAATTGCAGGGGTGCCAATACTTTTGGCCAGTACTGTAAGTACAGATGAGCTAATCAGTTTTGAGCAAAGTGTATTTGTCCTGAATTTTGTACAAACCCAAGTTTTTTTTTTTTGTTTAGTTCACATGAACCAGATAAAATGATGGCATGATGTGGAAAGCATGGAGAAAGCAGAGAAGGGTCGCATTACCATCGAGATCAAGTGGTCTCACCATAATGCCTTGGAAACAGCTCTTATAACAGGAGACAGCCAATCAAGGGACTATAGGTCTAAGGTCAGATTATAAAAAGTCTTGGCTCATAGAGAAGGTACCCATTTTGTGGGGAGAGATTAAAGAGATAGGATCTCAGACAAAATTGATTTGGGTGTAAAAAAACCACTATATATACAGTACACACATATATATATATATATATATATATATATATATATATATACTGTATATTCTACCTGTTTCATTTTATTTTCTTAAAAGTTGTTGACTTGTTCTGTAAAATAGGGCCTATATTTTTTACATGCACAGTAAGACCCAAAAATAGTGGTAGCAGTAAAGTAAAGTTATATAATCTACATTTAAAGAATGGTTGCTGCCTGCCTGCATTTATTGGGGCCAGGGTTCGTATAATAATTTCCCATACCCACAGCCATATCTGACATTACTAAAGCCTGAGGCACAAGACAAAATAGAACACTGGAAGTCAATGGATACATGCACACATCTATGTATGTAATGGACCCTGAATAAAGACCGTTGCATCTAGTTTTTTCCAACGTTTGTGTCCATGAGGCCTAAGACTGTGTTTGTAAAAAAGAGCTAGAAAGGTGTTAGGAGTCGCGGAGCCCTCACAGTGTCATACGCGACTTTTTACGCCAATTTTCACTTCCGGAATAAACTTGTTCAGACCTGATCCATCCCGAACCCAAAACAAATCTTCAAAGCTTTTCCCCTCTCTCGATATAAGGGCCGATTCATATCTGCGTTCGGTTTCCATACAGGGGAGTCCGCTTGGGGACCCCCCGAATGGAAACCTATATGCAGAGAGAAGCGGTTTACATAAGGAAACCTGCGGACCCCATAGAGTATAATGCAGTTTCTGCTCGGTTTCCACATGTTTCATGTAGAAACATGCGGAGAGGAAAGTGTTTGCAGCACTTTTCTCTCCGCATGTTTCGTTCAGAGACCGAGCGGAAACCACACGGACCCCATTATAGTCTATGGGGTCCGCAGGTTTCCTTATGTAAACCGCTTCTCTCTGCATATAGGTTTCCATTCGGGGGGTCCCCAAGAGGACTTCCCTGTACAGAAACCGAACGCAGATGTGAACCAGCCCTAAGACTACCTTGCTCGGTTTCTTTAGCTCTCTATAGTGACACTTGTATTACCAGGTCCCAGCTTTGCATGTCCTTATTGTTATTAACCCTCTCAGACATTGCACCTCTGCTTACCGTTTTTGCTTTTCTCACCTGATTAGATTCGCCGCAGTTGGGGGAGATTAAGTTTCTCCGTGCGCCCGGTCGCCCTTGGTTCCAGACTCTTGAGTGGGATGATAAGTTTGCCTCTTTATTTGCATATTTTGCATCTGAAATCCACTTATCCTGAAGAATTTAATTAATGTTGAAAATCTCTGAAATTCTGGCTAACACTGTGACAAGTGATAGAGCCGCCACCGCACTTCAGTTTACTTGTTCAGTTTCCTGTATCATCTCCTGTTCTGTAGGAAATGTGCGTGACAAGTTACAAGTTATCTCCTTCAAAAGTTTCTTTGGAGTACTTGGATTAACTTGTCTTAGCTGGTCAAGGCTCTGTTCACACATAGGTTTGTGAATACATTTGGCATATGGTCCATATCTATCCATAGGGCCCCGTGCATCCAGTACACCTCAGTTTACTTATATTTTCCTGTATAGAAAAAGTGTTACTTGCCTTTGCAAGATGATACAGAGAAAAAAAATTATAGTTGGGGTAAAATTTGCTTGTGATCCCCAAAACTCAGAATCTCAGCCGACTGGACATGAAAACACACAGGACTGATAGCATGTGAATGGCATTGTTTATTTTATAGTATCAGGCCTTACAATTCAACTCGGTTCAACCCAGTGAGAATAATGCTTTTAAGTGTTGCTTCCAATCAGCATTGCCATACCATATGAGAAATACATACATTAAATATATCGTGCTTACGTGCAGAATACCCTGAGCCAGACACAAGAGCTTGGGTTCATTACACTGTGAGCAGAAATAGATTATAGACATGAACATGTGCAGGGCTCACAGAGGGTTGTCTAGATTGGATACCATTGTAACAAACTCTCAGCTCTGTTAAATATTAGGATGGAATGTGGAATTCTGCATAACAACTCCACAACCTTGATATTACGAGGTCTGTACATACCACCAACCTCTTGATATAAAGGAGAATGTTTTCATTCACTGGCAGCAAGCAGACATCTTGTCAATGAAGAATTGAAACGTGATATATAAGAGAAAGCTGCAGGACTTTTCTTTGTGCAATTTCTGGTTATATATAAAGTAAATAAAGCTGAAAAGTTATAAAAGTTTACTATGGAGGTGCTGTCAGATTTTTTGTCTTCTGCATTGTGCATGTGGGGGCTTCCTCCATGTTGGACTTGCACTCCTACCATCTGTCCAAGACTATTTTAATTAGAATAAAGTATATCTGGATCCTACGTGCCCTGGGTTCACTTTGAAGGCCTAGACACATGTCTGAGAGAGGGATGTCTGTATAGTGTGGGTTCCCTTCTGAATGAGGTTGACTTGCCGAGGCAGATAGGCTCTCACTCATATTGCCGTCTACACTTCACATACTTGTCTCCATGTATCTTAGCACTCTCTGCATTGTTTGTGTCCACTTGTATTTTGTATATTTTAGCAGTTTTCCCTTCTATCTCTATGCTTTATCTATAATTTCCAGTTGTGCCTTAGCTGGGGTGTAGACTCATTACTAGGATGTCTCCCAAAGATCTCACCTGATGAGAAGACAGAATATTTTGCCCCCTCACTCACAGAGCATTATCACAAAGGATATTATACACATACAGTATTATACAGCAGTACTGAGCACCATTGATGTGAATAAAGCACTTGGGAGTGAGATAGAAAACTCTCTAATAGCTGCAGCAGCGTGTCTGTGCCTCTGCTTCTCTCTCACTTCTTATCTCTCTGTAAACAGTCCATCTTGGGAGACGAAGACAGGTTTAGCAGAGATTTCAAGGTGAGTTAAGAGTTTAGGAGGGTGGGGGGAAAGGAAATGATCCTGATATCCTGATAAGTGGAGAAAGAGGCATTTTCTCGGATAGGAAATATTACTATTACTATTATTACTATATTGCTTCTTATATTCCTTGTACTATTGATTTCTGTAAAGTTTGAAAGGTTAGTGACAATGAAAGGGATCAAGGACTATGCTATTGATCACCTGTCCTTAGGATAGGTCAGTAATATGATATAGATGGGGGGGTGACACCCATAACCATCACCGATTTGTTTATTGAAGGGGCTGCAGCATTTGATATGGCCTCTTCACTGCTTACCAAGCATGACGCTGTACATTGTATAGTGGTTGGTCTTGGTATTGCAGCTTGGCCCCATTCATTTGAATGAAACTTAGATGCAGCATGGCCATATGACCAATGAACGTGATGTCACTGGCCTGAGAAGTGGAAGTGGAGCTCACCAAAGCACTGCAAGCTCTTCAAACAGCTGATCAGTGGGGGGCCTGGGTGTAGGACTTTACTGATGGTCTGTTCTAAGGATGGGTCATCAAATATCATAGTCCTGGTAAACCCCTTTAACAATCTGACTAGTGATACATTGTAGCAAACTAGTAGAGAGATTTGTGAAATACATTTTCTAGACTGGACAGAATTGTATCCATTTCTGAGATGAATACAGGACCGTGTGATCTGATAGTATGGTCGAGGCCAATAGGGTATCTCAGCTTGATTTAATTTACTGTCAGCAAGCAGTGGTCTTATCTACACAAATCCATAAGACCCCTTTAGGTGTGACAGGGGCTCATCCTACTGCTTAACTATAGTTAATGATACCATATATATCTATATGGATGTAGACGATGCTGACGCAGCCTGGAGCTGATGTGGGGACAGTCACAGATGGGCGATCCTCTCCGCAGATACCCCGCACCATTAGTAGACATATTGGCAGCGCCTTACTGATTATAATTAGGACAAGTATTAAAGGCCCAGATTGTGCTGAAGGTCAAGAAATCGACTCCTGATAATTAGACACCAGTTTTGCTTAAATTAATTTCCTGATAAAACACAGGAAGCGGCGCCGTCAGATGAAGATGATATTTTATGCAAAGCCCATTATACAGCGAGCTCTAAAATAAAGAGACGTCTGCAAAATGAATATTAACGTCCTGAGCCTGGTGCAATGGCAGGATAAGAATTATCCTCAAAGACCAGGAGTAGGGGGGTTATAGCCAAAAATATATATGTCCAGGGTATAAGATGCAGCAGAGCGCACCGCCAGTGTAGACGCCGCCCAGGAGTAGGGGGGTTATAGCCAATAAAATATATATGACCAGGGTATAAGATGCAGCAGAGCGCACCGCCAGTGTAGACGCCGCCCAGGAGTAGGGGGGTTATAGCCAATAAAATATATATGTCCAGGGTATAAGATGCAGCAGAGCGCACCGCCAGTGTAGACGCCGCCCAGGAGTAGGGGGGTTATAGCCAATAAAATATATATGTCCAGGGTATAAGATGCAGCAGAGCGCACCGACCAGTGTAGACGCCGCCCAGGAGTAGGGGGGGTTATAGCCAAAAATATATATGTCCTGGGTATAAGATGCAGCAGAGCGCACCGCCAGTGTAGACGCTGCCCAGGAGTAGGGGGGGTTATAGCCAAAAATATATATGTCCAGGGTATAAGATGCAGCAGAGCGCACCGCCAGTGTAGACGCCGCCCAGGAGTAGGGGGGGTTATAGCCAATAAAATATATATGTCCAGGGTATAAGATGCAGCAGAGCGCACCGCCAGTGTAGACGCTGCCCAGGAGTAGGGGGGGTTATAGCCAATAAAATAATATATGTCCACGGTATAAGATGCAGCAGAGCGCACCGCCAGTGTAGACGCCGCCCAGGAGTAGGGGGGGGTTATAGCCAAAAATATATATGTCCTGGGTATAAGATGCAGCAGAGCGCACCACCAGTGTAGACGCTGCCCAGGAGTAGGGGGGGTTATTCAATAAAATATATATGACCAGGGTATAAGATGCAGCAGAGCGCACCGCCAGTGTAGACGCCGCCCAGGAGTAGGGGGGGGGGGGTTATAGCCAAAAATATATATGTCCAGGGTATAAGATGCAGCAGAGCGCACCGCCAGTGTAGACGCCGCCCAGGAGTAGGGGGGGGTTATAGCCAAAAATATATATGTCCTGGGTATAAGATGCAGCAGAGCGCACCACCAGTGTAGACGCTGCCCAGGAGTAGGGGGGTTATTCAATAAAATATATATGACCAGGGTATAAGATGCAGCAGAGCGCACCGCCAGTGTAGACGCCACCCAGGAGTAGGGGGGGTTATAGCCAAAAATATATATGTCCAGGGTATAAGATGCAGCAGAGCGCACCGCCAGTGTAGACGCCGCCCAGGAGTAGGGGGGGTTATAGCCAAAAATATATATGTCCAGGGTATAAGATGCAGCAGAGCGCACCGCCAGTGTAGACGCTGCCCAGGAGTAGGGGGGGTTATAGCCAATAAAATATATATGTCCAGGGTATAAGATGCAGCAGAGCGCACCGCCAGTGTAGACGCCGCCCAGGAGTAGGGGGGGTATAGCCAATAAAATAATATATGTCCAGGGTATAAGATGCAGCAGAGCGCACCGCCAGTGTAGACGCTGCCCAGGAGTAGGGGGGGTTATAGCCAAAAATATATATGTCCTGGGTATAAGATGCAGCAGAGCGCACCGCCAGTGTAGACGCTGCCCAGGAGTAGGGGGGTTATTCAATAAAATATATATGACCAGGGTATAAGATGCAGCAGAGCGCACCGCCAGTGTAGACGCCGCCCAGGAGTAGGGGGGGGGTTATAGCCAAAAATATATATGTCCAGGGTATAAGATGCAGCAGAGCGCACCGCCAGTGTAGACGCCGCCCAGGAGTAGGGGGGGTTATAGCCAAAAATATATATGTCCAGGGTATAAGATGCAGCAGAGCGCACCGCCAGTGTAGACGCCGCCCAGGAGTAGGGGGGTTATAGCCAATAAAATAATATATGTCCAGGGTATAAGATGCAGCAGAGCGCACCGCCAGTGTAGACGCTGCCCAGGAGTAGGAGGGTTATAGCCAAAAATATATATGTCCAGGGTATAAGATGCAGCAGAGCGCACCGCCAGTGTAGACGCCGCCCAGGAGTAGGGGGGGGTTATTCAATAAAATATATATGTCCAGTGTATAAGATGCAGCAGAGCGCACCGCCAGTGTAGACGCCGCCCAGGAGTAGGGGGGTTATAGCCAAAAATATATATGTCCAGGGTATAAGATGCAGCAGAGCGCACCGCCAGTGTAGACGCTGCCCAGGAGTAGGGGGGTTATTCAATAAAATATATATGTCCAGGGTATAAGATGCAGCAGAGCGCACCGCCAGTGTAGACGCCGCCCAGGAGTAGGGGGGGTTATAGCCAAAAATATATATGTCCTGGGTATAAGATGCAGCAGAGCGCACCACCAGTGTAGACGCTGCCCAGGAGTAGGGGGGTTATTCAATAAAATATATATGACCAGGGTATAAGATGCAGCAGAGCGCACCGCCGGTGTAGACGCCGCCCAGGAGTAGGGGGGGGGTTATAGCCAAAAATATATATGTCCAGGGTATAAGATGCAGCAGAGCGCACCGCCAGTGTAGACGCCGCCCAGGAGTAGGGGGGTTATAGCCAATAAAATAATATATGTCCAGGGTATAAGATGCAGCAGAGCGCACCGCCAGTGTAGACGCCGCCCAGGAGTAGAGGACCAGCCACAAAACAGAAGCTAAGACCGCTGCAATAACAGCAACCTGCGTGACCCAATAAGAAGCACGGGCAAAAGATCACCTGATAAACAATGTCACACCGAGCCCCCAACTACTCCAGAACAGTGTGCTGTAGTAGAGAGGAGTCCAGAGTGCCCCCATAAGTAGTAACCACAAAGTGCCCCTATAAAGTAGTACTATCAGCAAAGTGTACCAATGAACAATACTGTACTGAACAGACTGCCCCAATAATAATACTGCCAATAGGCTGCTCCGATAAATAATACTGCCAGTAGACCACCCAATAATAATACTGCCAATAGTCTGCTCCAATGAATAATACTGCTAGTAGACTACCCCAATAATAATACTGCCAATAATCTGCTCCGATAAATAATACTGTCAGTAGACAACCCCAATAATAATACTGCCAATAGGCTGCTCTGATAAATAATACTGCCAGTAGACCACCCCAATAATAATACTGCCAATAGTCTGCTCCGATAAATAATACTGCCAGTAGACCACCCCAATAATAATACTGCCAATAGTCTGCTCCAATGAATAATACTGCTAGTTGACCACCCCAATAATAATACTACCAATAGTCTGCTCCAATGAATAATACTGCCAATAGTCTGCTCCAATGAATAATACTGCTAGTAGACTACACAAATAAAAATAACACTGCTAATAGTCTGCTCCAATAAATAATACTGCTAGTCGACTACCCCAATAATAATAATAATACTACCAATTGGCTGCTCCAATAAATAATACTGCCAATAGACTACCCCAATAAACAAGATTTCCAGTAGAGTGGACCAATAAAAAATACCGCTAATAGCCTGCTCCTAATAAATAATACTGCCAGTAGAGTAATCCAATGAACTATACTGCACTCAGATTTACCCAATAAAAAAGAATGCAAGTAGACTACCCCAATAAGAATACTTCCAATAGGTTGCTCCAATAAATAATACTGTCAGCAGAGAACCCCAATACACAAGACTACTAGTACAGTACCCCAATAAATAATACTGCCAGTAGAGTGCTCAAATGAACAATACTGTACTCAGGCTGCCCCAATACACCTTACTGCCAATAGGCTGCTCCAATAAATAATACTGCCCACGTGATGTGACATCCTACCCATGACATTGATATCACTGGTGACATCGCTCTTTCTCACCATATATTACCTCCATGCATTGTGCTCCTAACACATCTGTATTCTGCGTGGTGTACGGCACACAGCCTGGAGCATAATAACTACTCCCATTATCCTCAGGCAAATTATTCTCTGGATTTTAAGATTTTTTATTTTTTTTTGTACTAAATAGAAATATGAAAAAGCAAAATCCAGGCGGCCATTAGCCGGGCATACGTCTGTCACACTCATCCTGTAATTTACATCACAGACTTTTTCCATTGTGAATTTTTCGGCCCTTAACTTTAACAATGCAAAACTCTTATTTAAGGGGAATGGTTATCCATTCAGTAAAGGCAATTGCTGTAGTAATGTGACAGCTGCAGAGCTAAAAATGAATTCTACATGACTGGAGCCCAGGCAATAAACATCTACTAAACCTGTCCTGTGCTGCCATCTAGTGCCGAGTGTGTGAGCTGCAGGCCATGTAGGCGGTGGGTGGTTTATAATGAATTATTTAGGGTCACTTGGTCCTATGGACAGAATCCTTACATCACATGAAGTTCTTTATCTTTCCAATGTACCTTGTATTTTCAGTGCCTCCCCATTTTCAAGAGGCTAGAAGCAGGTCCTACCACAACAGCTGCAGAGTTTGTTACAATGTATCAGTGTGGGTCATCCTTTTCATACTCAAATCGAAATCCTTGACACTAGGCTCATGGTTAGGGTTGTAGTTTGGGGTACAGAGGTAGCAGTTACACCCTGGCCCTAGTATTATACATAAGGCATGGTTGATGTGGGGTCCTGTTACATATTACATTATGGGGTCCAGGACCCTAACGTTATACAATTGCTCATATTTGTAACGTACAGTGATACATTGTAACAAAACCAATGGCTATAATAAAATAATCTATTACGTTAGGGCCAGGTATACATCTGTATCAGAGGATCTGTTAGAATCTTCTGGAGCTGAAATCTGTCAAAATTGCAGTAAAAAAAAAAATACTTGCTGCGCTGTTTTTCCTATAAAAAGATGAATACCATGACAGAAGCTCAATGGCTCCCATTATATGTCACCGGGGTCTGTAAGGTGACTTTGTTTCCCATCATGTGATGGATCCACAGTACTGAATTACATTTTTTTTTTCCTCCTATAAGGTACAAAACCTGCACATTGCACAAAATTCACCCTATTCATAACACATTACATAAAGAGAGAGTAAATTTCTGCTATGTAATTCTATGTTTGCTATTTAAGCAGGGCGTAAGGCTTTTCACCTCCTAAAACTCCTACTTTTGAATAGAATTCTAGAACTGCAGTGAAGACTGACACTAAGGTCAACTTCAGACTTGTAGTGTGCATTGAAATATCAAGAAAAAAACTCACTTTTATTTCAGATATTATATTAGTAGCAGTAATAGTATTAGTATTAATATTATTATATTTTATTTTTATATATTAATATTATTTTTGAATAGTAGTTGTATTTTATTTGTATTATTATATTATAATATATTATCACTTTATTAGAATCAAAAGTATTAACGTTATTATATTTACATTACTATCATTATTATTTTACTGTCACTACTATTAGTATTAATATTCTTTTATTAGTAGTAGTCATAGCAATTTTACTAGAATTATTATTTTATTTTTATTGTTATTAGTAATCATATTATTATAATGTTATTAGTAGGAATAGTGGTACTTTAGATTAGAATGATTTTTATTAGTAACATAAGTATTATTTTATTAATTATTATTTTTAGTATTCATATTATTTCATTAGCAGTAGTATTTTATTATGATTATTATTATATTTTATTAACATTAATATTATTTCATTAGTAGTAGTAGTAGTTGCACTTTGATTAGAATTATTATTATTTTTATTAGCATTATTTTATTTATTATTTTTATTTTATTAGTATTAATATTATTATTTCCTTAGTAGTCATATTTTTCCTATGATTATTTTTATTAGTATTAATATTATTATTTCATTATTATTAGTAGTATTTTTATTACGGTCATTATTATTATTTTATTATTTATGATTATTATTTTCTCTTTTGATCAGATCTTCTTCCATTCATATTTTTCAGACACCTCCGTATCGACCAGTTGGATCCTCTGTGCCCTTTCTGGGTGCAGCTTGAGCCTCCTATTGAATAGCATTGAGCGTGCACATTTGCGCCCCGCAGGACAGGGCCTAGTTAGCGGAGGGCTCGGTCCTGATGATAATGATGGAGTGCTCTCATGACCTTATCGCCTTCCATTGTAAGAGACAGCCAATGTTGTCTTAAGCTTCATTTGTCTGTATAAACTGTTGTCTTAAGCTTCATTTGTCTGTATAAACTGTTAATGTTGAATGTATTTCTGTGATTCTGTTCCTTTAAGACAGCAGCCATTGTAATTGTGACATGATGCTGGAGTGAGACCCCCCCCCTTTTATGTCAGCCTGCCTGTTCTGCAGACAGAGTGTGAGCAGAGAAGCAGGAAGTGACGAGAAAGAGATCAGCAGCCATCTTGGCAAGTGTTGTATTGAACTGGTGTGGAGATTTTTCTGTACAGCTAAGCTGTATCTTGGTCCAGAGACAAACAGAGTGTAAAGAGACAACAGGACTAGTGAGTCCACGTGAAAGGAACTGTGCTCAGTGGCTGATCAGTGAGACTGACATTGTGACTGTGTATATGGATACCACAGATAGAGACTCGCAGTGCTGTTGATGTACTGGACGGCACCTGCTAAATCCCGGCTTACATCCCAGCTCAGTGTATGGATTCGGCAGGACTGTCAGTGTGCTGAGTGGAATCTGCTGTTGGATTACATTGCATTCAGTTGGTTTCCCTGTCTGTTAAAGAGGACTTCATTTCTCCCAAGATCCTGATAACCGTGAGGAGAGGACGCTTCACTATAAAAGAAAGGACCGACTTTGGGCCCCACCGCGCGCTTCTACGGACTGTAAGCGGTCCACCTGGACCACTGGGGAAAAGGGGGTGCACCCAAATGTGAAGTCAGGGTCAGTTAGGGATAGTTTTGAGTATATTGTTCATTCAGTGTCCATACTGCAGAAGTGGACAGAGTAAAAGTAGAAACCATTGCAGAATTTGCCTTGAAATTGTTCATGCTATATTGTATATTTTGCTTGTCTTTAGCCCTGTCATTTTACCTTTAACTAGCCTTTATTAACTTATAGTAAATATATATTTTTTTCTTGAACTACCGCGTGTGCGTTCATTTCTGGTTGCGGAGTCCAAACCACCTGCCTTGCTCTCGGTTCACAAATTGGCGTAGTCGGCAGGATCCGCTTACCAGAATGGACGGTGACGCACCCGTTCGGGAGAATGGTGCTGGAGGAAGAATGCCAGCAGGGGCTATAATGAGTCAGTTAGCTAAATTTGATGGCAATAATATGTCAGTGAGTATGTGGGTGGAACAGATACGAATGATACAGCGAATGTACCAGACCGCACCAGAAGTACTAGTAGAGCTAGCAATATTGACATTACAAGGGGATGCTAAGACCACGGTGATACTGAGGCCATTTGAACAAAGGCAGACATTTGAGCAAGTAGTCCAGATTCTAGAAACCATCTATGGAGAAACTGCATTGCTGGGGTCTCTGCAGGCTCGGTTCTTCCAGAGGGTACAACAGGAGAATGAAAGCCTTCCCCAATATGCAAATGCCCTACAAGAACTGCTCCGAGATATTCAAAGGAAGGAAAGAGGGGGCTCGCCAGCCTTCTGTAACCCTGATCGGACTCTCCGTGACCAGTTTGTCCTGGGGATACGTGACGGCAGTTTAACTGTGACTATGCAGGATTTTATACGACGAGAGACTGATGCTAAATTCCATGATGTACAGGTAGAGGCCATCTCCCGTGCCAATAGTATGGTCCCGAGGCCGCAGACCGCAGTTGGAGTTACTTTGTCACAGGGGGCTAGTTCTGGCTCAGAGACAGTAGAAAAAGGGACGGTTAAAGAAATTCTCACAGTAATGCAGAAACTGCAAGAACAAATGGAACACTTGCACACTCGTTGTGATGAGCAGTCTATGAAAATTGCAGACTTCCAGAAGACTGGAGATGAAAGGGTGAGCCATCCACACCCAGCAAGTCAGAATCACCCACCACCCCGCTGGAGGGGTGAGGATAGGACCTACCGAAGGGGTCCAAATCATTTAGTGCAATGCTCAGGAGAAATCGAAGGGGCTTACCGAAGGGGCCCAAACATATGGCCAGAACGACGGGGGATACGCTGCTGGGAGTGTGGACGGATGGGCCACGTTGCTGCTAGATGTCCAGAGCAGCGACAAACTTATGAGAGACCGCCGTTAAACTGAAGTCCCCTGCTGCTGAAGGGCGTGTAGTAGGGGAGACTGACAAGGAGACTATGTGGGGAGAATGCCCTGATGATGACCTGATCGCTGCAAGTCCTGTCATACAGGTGGAAATGGAGGGTATTCCGGTTACCGGGATGATTGACACGGGTTCCCAAGTAACGACCTTGAGTAGAGACTGTTATGAACGGTACTTCCGGCAACATGTGAAATATGATCCCCATACATTCGTACGAGTGGTCGCAGCTAACCAGTTACCAGTTCCGGTCGTGGGAGTGGCCTGGATGAATGTCCGGGTATGTGGCCAAGATCTAGGTAGGAAAGGCATTGTGGTGGTACAGGAGTCACATGAAGTAAAGGTCCCTGTCATTTTGGGGATGAATGTGTTAAAAGAATTAGATCAGATCCTCTTTGAAAAGAAAGGTCACGGTTATTGGAAAGAAACCACCACCCATCGGCCTACTCAAACAGCTTTCCAGCGGCTGATCCGGACATGTGGCTTACAGAAAAGTTCAGATGCACAGCGTCCTCTGGCTCGAATTTCAGTTCCTTTGCATACAAAAGTTACACTGCCACCCAGTCGGGAGACAATAGTGTCCATGCCCGTAGGCACCTGTCGGAAACTAGAGGGCATAGCTGTGTTGGTAGAACCACTGCAGGCAGCCGAAGGAGGTGTTGATCCGCTAGTGGCCCGTTCCTTGGCAATAGTTCGCAATGGAAGAGTACCACTTCGATGTGTAAACACTCAGGACCAGAGTGTGGACCTGACCCCAGGGAGGCTGCTGGCTAACATCTATGTGACTCCGGAGGAAGTA
Source organism: Leptodactylus fallax (assembly GCA_947044405.1). Classification (NCBI taxonomy): domain Eukaryota; kingdom Metazoa; phylum Chordata; class Amphibia; order Anura; family Leptodactylidae; genus Leptodactylus; species Leptodactylus fallax. The sequence goes on along the minus strand of CAMRHE010000454.1, from coordinate 161,128 downwards.
AGGAAAGTAACTCCAATGCACCTGAAGCCGACTGAAAGGGATGAGTGGACCGTAACTGTGTCCATGGGAGAAGATGAGGAACCCACCTCTGAATGGAATGGCTGTGCAATTCGAGAACAGATGAAGATGGATGTAAGTTCATGTTCTCTGGAATGGGTGCAGAAGGTAGATGAGCTGTTGTGGGAGAACCAAGCCACCTTTGCACGGTATGCTGAAGATTTTGGATGTACCACAGGGATCTACCATGAGATTCCCACAGGAGACACCCCTCCAATTAGAGAGCGCTACCGACAAATTCCTCCACAGTTGTATCAGGAAGTGAAAGAACTGTTAGCTAAGATGCTACAGGGTGGGATCATCCAAGAAAGCCAGAGTCCCTGGGCGGCTCCTGTGGTGTTAGTAAGAAAAAAAGATGGGTCCATCCGATTTTGCGTAGACTATCGGAAGTTAAACGCTTGCACCGTACGAGATTCCTACCCCTTGCCACGGATTGAGGAGTCCCTCTCAGCGCTAGGGAGAGCCCGGTACTTCTCCTCACTAGATCTGGCTAGTGGGTATTGGCAGGTGCCGATGGCCACAAAAGACAAGGAGAAGACGGCATTCATCTTGCCCATGGGACTATACGAATTTAACCGGATGCCCTTCGGGTTGACAAATGCACCCGGAACGTTTCAGCGGTTGATGGAGAAATGTCTCGGTGACTTCAACTTTGAGTTCACTCTCATCTACTTGGATGACATTATAGTGTATTCTGCGACCTTTGAAGACCATCTCCACCAGTTGGGGCAAGTATTTCGAAGATTGCGGGAACATGGGCTCAAATTGAAACCCAGTAAATGTCGGTTGTTCCAATCTGAAATTGATTACTTGGGTCACCGCGTATCAGGAGAAGGGGTGAGACCATCAAGAGACAAGATAGCGGCTGTTCAAGATTGGCCGATACCGACTACCCTGCGAGAAGTGAGGGCGTTCCTTGGAGTAGCCGGTTACTATCGACGGTTTATTAAGGATTTCGCCAAGGTAGCAGCACCACTTAATGCTCTCCTACGAGGCACATCCGGTGGTCCAAAGAACCGGTCCGTGAAGTGGGGACCTGAACAGGAACAAGCCTTCCAGGCATTGAAGGATGCACTGACAACAGCGCCAATCTTGGCATATGCTGATTACCACTTGCCGTTCCAGCTATATACAGATGCAAGCCTGTATGGTCTTGGAGCAGTGCTTTCCCAGCTTCAGGATGGCCAGGAGAGGGTCATAGCGTACGGCAGCCGGTCTTTGAGAGATTCTGAAAGAAACCCCGAGAATTATAGTTCATTTAAATTGGAGCTGTTGGCACTGGTATGGGCCATGACCGAGAAATTCTCTGAATATTTGACCGGTGCTGAAGTTTTAGTACTGACTGACAACAACCCACTAGCTCACCTGGAAAATGCCAAGCTCGGGGCGTTAGAGCAGAGGTGGATAGCCCGAATGACTAAGTTCAATTACCGCATTAAGTATCGGTCCAAGACAGAGAACCAGAATGCTGACGGACTTTCTAGGGTAACTGCCCAGACCCCCACAGAAGACGTGGATCATGAGTTGGAGCATGTGGAGGTGCCCGATTTCAGCAGATTTTCACAGGCCTTGACCGCCACTAATCAGTTTGAGATGGAGGGGACTGAAATGGCTCCTTTCTTTGGTCCCTCACGACAGGAATGGGCACAGATACAACAGACCCATGAGGGGCTGGCGCAGATGATCAAGTGTGTTGAGAAAGGCCAGAAGCCCTGTAGAGAGGAAAGAGAACGACTGACACGTGAGATATTATCTGTTTTGAGTCAGTGGGAAAAGTTGGAGATGAAAAATGGAGTGCTATGCCGAAAGGTCTATTTACCTTCTGAGATCGACATTCGATACCAAATTGTGGTGCCTAGTGAACTGGCTCGCTCGTTGGCAGTTGAGGCTCATAATAAGAATGGACATTTTGGTCATGAGAAGACCTTTCGTTGGTTACAGCGACTGATTTACTGCCCTGGTCTTCGTCAAATGGTCGAAGAAGTATGCCGCAGCTGTCGAACTTGTGAGATCCATAAGGCAATAGAACAGAGAGCTCCCCTGCAAACCATCGTGACCCAGGAACCTTTAGAAATCGTCATGATAGACTATCTAATGGTGGGCCCATCCAATAGCGGACACCAGTATTGCCTCGTAATGGTGGATCACTTCACCAAATTCGCGGTGGTAACCGCCACCAAGGACCAGACAGCTGAGTCAGCAGCTCGTGCTCTGTGCCAAGATTTCATTCGAGTATATGGGTGCCCCCAACGCATCCACTCCGACCAGGGCGCCTGCTTTGAGGGACACGTAATGAAAGAAGTTCAACGTATCTACGGGATAAAGAAGTCGCACACGACTCCATACCACCCTCAGGGAAATGGGGCCTGTGAAAGATTCAACAGAACTCTGCTACAGATGCTGCGGACTCTGGAGGAAGACAAGAAGTTACAGTGGCCTCAGTTCTTGTCTGAAATGGTGTGGGCCTATAACAATCAGGTCCATTCTACAACGGGGTACTCTCCTTATACACTTCTCTTTGGGCGGTCTGGGCGAAGTATAGGAGAATTACAGTTGGATGATGTGGATGGGTTCCCTCCGAGGGATCCAACCTCTTGGGTGCGTGCGCACCGGCAGAGACTTGAGACGATCCATCGATTGGTGCGGCAGCGCCTGCAAGAACATCCCCATCCTGATAAGACCCCAGTGCAAGAAGCACCATTGCAACCAGGCGACCTGGTGCTAGTTCGTGTCAAGAAACCCCAAGGGAAATTGGAAAGCCGATGGGAGGCTTTGCCGTATCGTGTTGTTGGCCGCAAGTATGCGAATGGGCCAGTGTACCAGGTCCAGAAAGAAGGAACTGATTGTGTTCGAGTACTTCACCGAAATATGTTGCGCCTGTGTCATTCTGAAGGGACAAATCACGATGGGCCTGCCAATGTGAATGAGCTCCCACAGTCAGAGAATGGAGGTGCGGAATGGGCCTCCGACGAGGAGGATGATTGTTGGCCGATCCCTGCTCCTGGGGATGTTCCACCTGTGACTACTGTATCTCCGGCCTGTGCCCCCTCAGGTGCGGAATCCGCTGGTCCTTCTCAGCCCATAGCTGCAGCACCCCATAATATACCACCGGTCCTCAGACGGACCACTAGGCCAAATGCTGGTATTCCCCCTGTTCGGTATGCGCAGGATGAGTTTGTTTGTCCTGCCATACATCGGTATACTACCACCCTGTGCATAAAAGTACAACCCTCTGGATATACAGTCATAGGCAGGGACTGCCAATCTTAAAGTGGGGGGGAATATGTAAGAGACAGCCAATGTTGTCTTAAGCTTCATTTGTCTGTATAAACTGTTGTCTTAAGCTTCATTTGTCTGTATAAACTGTTAATGTTGAATGTATTTCTGTGATTCTGTTCCTTTAAGACAGCAGCCATTGTAATTGTGACATGATGCTGGAGTGAGACCCCCCCCCTTTTATGTCAGCCTGCCTGTTCTGCAGACAGAGTGTGAGCAGAGAAGCAGGAAGTGACGAGAAAGAGACCCCCCCCCCCCCCCCCCCCATTCAAAAAAATTAATAAAGAAAATTTTTTCCAATACACAAACCACCACCCACCACAAAAAAACAAAAAAAAAAAAAAAAAAAAAAAACAAAACAACAAAACAAAAAAAAAAAACCAAACACCCCCCCCACCCAAAAAACAAACAAACAAACTAATAAAAAAAAAAAAAAAAAAAAACACCCCCACACCACCAAACCACCCCCCCCCCCCCCCCCCCCCCCCCCCCCCCCCCCCCCCCACACAGTATGCACGCCCCGGCACCACCACCGCGCAGAGAACACCCCGCTTTAAAAAAACAACAACCAGCCGCCCCCCCCCCCCCAAAAAAGGCCCCCCCCCCCCCCCCCCCCCCCCCCCCCCCCGGGAGGGGCCGCCCCCCCAAAAAAAACGGGGCCCCCCCCCGCCCCCCCCCCCCCCCCCCCCCCCGGCCGCCGGCCCCCCCCCCCCCCCCGGGGAAAGGGGGTGCCCCCAAATGTGAAGTCAGGGTCAGTTAGGGATAGTTTTGAGTATATTGTTCATTCAGTGTCCATACTGCAGAAGTGGACAGAGTAAAAGTAGAAACCATTGCAGAATTTGCCTTGAAATTGTTCATGCTATATTGTATATTTTGCTTGTCTTTAGCCCTGTCATTTTACCTTTAACTAGCCTTTATTAACTTATAGTAAATATATATTTTTTTCTTGAACTACCGCGTGTGCGTTCATTTCTGGTTGCGGAGTCCAAACCACCTGCCTTGCTCTCGGTTCACACCATTTCCCCAGCTTATTTAGCTTGTAAACCAATTCCAGTGAGCAATTCCCATAAGGATCCTAAAAGTGGCTGGCAATAAGTAGTGCGGCCCAGGCCCGTCTGGCTCATAAATTAGCTCCTCATTTAAGACACTTCATTTAGTATGTTACCTGCAGATGACTTCCTGCCGGTGAATGGCGCCGCTTTCCAGGACCGTAATCATAATGTGATGTGTGATAGACTCTGCATAGAGGAGCGCAGCTCTGGAGAGGCGGCATGGTAATGGAGAACAAATTAATACACTGGTTCCATCCTCTGCTGATTTTCCTTTGAGATTTGACTCCTTATCCAATTTCCACTAGCATTTATAAAATTGATATTCCGTTCTCGCAGCTGGGAAATGTCAGAGCGTAGATTTAAAAGTTTAAAGCGAGTTTTTACACACTGAGCAAGGTAGACAAGAGGGGAGCGGCGCACGTTCACCTCTGCTACATCATCACATCTGATACAGAAGAGGGATAATAAGAAGAGCCAATGTACATATAAGAGTGAAAAGGGACACCCTCGTCTCCTGAAATACTCTGTGCTGCTGGGGATCCTGCTATTACCACCATATAAAATGTGTCCTGCCACAAGTTGAGAACACTCCTGTCCTGAAATACTCTGTGCTCCTGAAAGACCCTGCTCCTTCCACTATGTAACTCCCCAACTGGAGCCTCCCACAAGCTCTCCATGCTATTCTCATTAAATACTCTGTGCTGCTGGTCATCCTGCTACTACCATCATAGACACTGTGTCCTCCCACAAAATCAGAAAACTCCTGTCCTGAAATACTCTGTGCTCCTGGAAGACATTGCTCCTTCCTCTATGCAAGTCTCAGACTGGGGCCTCCCATAAGATCGGCACACTATTCTCATTAAATACTCTGTGCTGCTGGGGGGGACTCTCAGTCTTTGACCTCCCAACAAGACTCTCAGTCTGCAACCTCCCACAGCATCAGCACAATCCTCTACTAAAATACTCTGTGCTGCTGGAATGGACATCTTTCTGTCTGTGACCAGCACATTCAACACATTCCTCTCCTAAAATACTCTGTGCTGCCAAGAAGATCCGACATCTTTCTTCAGGTAACTCTCAGTCTGTGACCTCTCACAAGATCAGCACAATCCTCTCCTGAAATACTCTGTGCTGCCGGAAGGACTTTTACCTTCCATTAAGCATCTCTCAGTCTGCAAACTCCCACCACATCAGCAATCTCTGCTTATAAAATACTCTGTGCTGCTGGGAAGATCCTACAATTTCCACTAGGTATTTCTCAGTCTGCAACCTCAGACTCACAAGATCAACAAACTCTGAAATACTCTGTGCAGCTAGGAGGACCCTGCTCCTCTCAATGTTGAATTTCCAGTCTGCCATCTACTACTTTTTATCCTTTGTTCATTTATCATCAAATACCTGCCCTGAAATACTCTGTGCAGCTATGGAGATGCTGTTCTTTACTATGTCGAACTCCCAGTCTGTCACCTCCCCCATTCATGTCCGCAGTCCTCAGATCATGAGTGAAAGAAGTCAATGTCCTCCTCCTCCTCATCATCCTCCACATCAAATGCCTGTCCTGAAATACTCTGTGCTGCTAAACTTGGAAAATTAAATTGTAAGCTTTTTTTTGGAGATAGAAAAGATCCTGTTATTTCTGTTTATGGGAAAGCTGGGTGGATAGTGGGATGTCACCCTCATGTCACGCCCCTTCCCATGCACTATTATTGCAAATTTACCATTCAAGAAAGCTGTCTGGCAACTGCGTGGAGGAAAAAGTGCACCTAGATAGATTGTCACCCAGCTTTCCCAGATACAGATAGAGTCACATTGAATTCAAAGGGTATTGTTCTTTTCTACGAATGCCATTGTATAAGAGCAGCGCACAGACTCATAATGTATTGGAGCAGGATCTTACTGTAGGTCATAGCGAGACGTTTCATGGGCAGGCATTTATATTACTGGTTTATATGGCACCCGGGAGAGCCACAGCCTGTGTGCCAGGCATTCATCTCCTGGCAAGATTTACAACAGGTAAGGGCATAACGTCCTTTAATGTTCTATACAAGACACATTCACATTAGCCGGAGCGGACAACTCAAGAAGAAACCAACGTGAAATCTTCATCAACCATCAGGATCGTCACAAACAGGACAAAAACCGCCATGAAGATCTGCTACGTCCTCCCTAAATGTGGAACCCTAGACGATCAGTGACATGGCGCTGAAGCTGAGATTTACGTCCCGCCAAATCCTAGATAAATTCTGGCCTGAAGACCTTCTAACCAACAATGGCCGTATATCATCGCCCCTATAAAGGGCTCTGTCTGCTGCTCCTTTCTGGGACATTTCAATTAATTTATGTAAATGTCAATTTTTACTGTTTTTTACTGTTCTCCTCTGACCTCGTATAAGTCATATTCTCATCAGTCTTTCATGTCTTTATCAAGAGTTAATGGCCCGTACTATTATAAAGGTGGGATTATATATCTCATTTTTATGGGAAATGCTACTCAACAAAATGACCACTCCCATTTAAAGAGAAGTACGGGTCTCTGGTATGAAGTATAAGAAATCTCTTCATTCTTTGTCCTTAAATCCTTAAAGCCAGTATGGGCTTCCCCAATTGCACAGAATCCCAGGACAGTCGCTAATTGGTAACAGTAGAGATAAAGTAGTGGTAGTTGTAGTCGTAGTCAGGAACAGACACAAGGGCTATTACCAAGAAACCATGTGACAGGCCGGAGGATGAATATAGTCAGGAAACAGGCAGAGGTAGGAGCCAGAAGTAGCATAACAAGTATCAAGCAAGCAATCGCAATGACAAAGTAGAAGGATCGAGGCCGATGTCAAGATAAGGGTTAATCAGGAGTCAAAGTAAAGATCTGAAGGACAAGGGTGAGAGACGGGCAAAAGTAATTTAGCGTGAAGCATAAGGAATCTTTCCATTCATCCTGAAACTCCACAAAATATGGACTTCCCTGAATTCCCAAATTCTCAGCAAAGTCACTTATTGGTATCAGTAGAGCTTAAGTAGCAGCAGTGCAGTCAGGAATGGACACAAGGGTAATTACAAGAACAGTCATCATGCAATAGGCCGAAGGATAAGTATAGACAGCATACAGTCAGGGGTCAGAGCCAGGAGTAGAAGAACAGGTACTAGGTGAACAATCCCAATGGCAAGAAATGGGCATATCCAGGATCAAGGCTGAGGTCAAGATCATGGTCAATTGGGAGTCAAGATGAGGAGCTAAAGCACAAGAGCAAGAGACAAGGCAAAGGTTAGTACTGCTTTTTGCTGTGAAATATAAGAAATCTCCTGACCCTTAACCCAGAAACCCCAAAAAGTATGGGCTTTACTAAATTTCCAGATCCTCAGGATAGCTATCAATAGATGGCAGTAGAACTATAGTGCAGTCAGCATGTGATAGCCTGGAGGACAAGTATAGTCAGGAGGCAGTCAGGAGTAGTTGAACAGGTAACAGGTGAATAATCCCAATGGCAAGGCAGGAGCATATCCAGGATCAAGGCTGAGGTCAAGATCAGGGTCAGTCAGGAGTCAAGTTGAGAATCTGAAGAGCAACAGCCAGGCAAAATTTAGAACCTCAATCTGCAGACATGGCTTTGCAGGCTGATTCCCCTTTATATGGACTGCCAGTCCATGCTGAAGAGGAGATTTTCTGCTGGATCAAGGAGGATTGAGAATGGAAAAGGGAGCGGAGGAGGAAGGATCCATATTACAATCTCTATACAACCTTCTACCACAACCTCTATGAGGGAGAAAAAGCTACCCTGTTTCCACCAAGTCACAGGCAGAGAAAGGAGCAGCTAAAGCAGCAAACAGCATCCTTTATCTCAGCATCCTGGAATCTGATGAGGGAGAGAACTATTGGGGTTATCTGGAGTCACCCTTCAATTGTGGAGGTATTAAGTAGAGTTTGGTTTCCATTTTCTCCTGCCTCATCTATGGTGACATCCACTTCTTTGGGAGTGTACCACCTTAAATAAGGAGACAAACAAGAAGTGTGATATAAATGTATCCGCTGCTCTGAATACAATCAATACGCAAATTGAGCAACAAGGTAAACTGCAGAACAGTCATTAACGCGGACTCGCAGGGTTTAATGCTCGTGTCTCTGAAATTAATGGCCTGCAATGAATTCTAGGAACTATTAAAACCCTGAAATCTACTTCATTAAAAGCCACAAACATTTCACAGCCGTGTGTCCCATAGTGTCCCATGTCACTCTGTAAACTTTTTGATATAGTTTTGGATTGTATCAGGGTGTAGTATGAAGCTCTTGATGCCACCACCTAACCAATGACATTCTAATATCCCACTGTATCACCACATCAATCCATATAGCATCTATAGCCATCCCTCCACAACTCACATAGTGGACTACTGGTACTCTGGAGCCTATAGCCGACTGTAACAGCAGGCTGTGTCAGCAAAGCGTATTGACTTTGGCCTACTCCTTAAGGCATCATTTTAGTGGCCCCCCGTCTTCCTGATCTACAGGGATCTGGACTTCAGTGAAGGGAGATCACAGCTGGTCTGGAGACCAAGAGACACCAGTGTGAAATATTTAAGGGTCAGAAGGGAATTTGGTCAGGTAGGGTACAGGGTCAGGGCAGGCAGCATAGCTTCAAAGATCAGTAACAAGCCAGTGTCAGACACCAGGATTTACCATAGCAAGAACAGGTAAAACAGAACACCTTGGGCAAGACACTAGCAGCTAACCAATGCCCAGGCACCATCAGGGGTACTTAAAAGGTACCATTGGCCCCAGGCTGTTCAGAAAGCTTGGGCCTCTCTTCACGCCAAAGATCTACACATTATAATGTCCCATAGCGGCACCCATACAGTATAGTGTCCCATAGTGGCCCCTCCACATAGTATAATGTTCCACAATAGCACATTATATGGGTGGTTATCTAGAGCAGAGCGTAAAGGCCCAGCAGGAGAAGAAACGCCCCTAAAGCCATTTTCAGCTAATTTGCATAAGAATAAAACACTGATCTCATTGTCATGAAAATGGAGCCGCAATGCAGGATAAGAAAGACATATTTGGAAAGTATAGAAGCCACCCTACAAGGTGCTCTCATTAGTTTGATACTGATTTTCCTGCTGACAGACTCCCTTTTACTAACATGTATAGCGCCACCTAGAGTGTTTCAACTGTTTGAGGATCCTAACCACCAAGAGATTTTGTAGCACTTACACTTCTGTCTGTGAACCCTTGATCGCCCTCAAACACAATCTTACAGATCAACCTCTGGGACCCCCACTATTACCAACCAAGACCCCAGGCCCACATTTTCAGCCAAAGAGAGGGTCACACTTGCGCAGCCATTCTTCATGTAAGTAAATTAGACATCGATGAGAGACAAATGTGAACGTGAACTTCTGGCCCTCATTCTTGGTACGGTAAGCTCCAAAAATACTCTTCAGCCCATGACAATATATAGATACGACAACCCCAGCTGCGGTAAGCAAGTCAGCGCTTTGATATGCTGTGCACATGGATCGCCCTAACACAGACCTCCTGCTGCACAACGTTCCAGTCAGTGGCTCCAAAATGAGAGACTTTCTGCAAAAACTCTGAGTCGCAAGCAGGAGTCATAGGTTGCGAGGCTTCCTCCAACTGTTCCCGGCTCGGGATTGATCTCGCTGTTACTTTGTGTTTAATCTGTTTCTTGTTTTGTGTCTCCCCTGAGAGAAGATCAGCAGAGAAATAATGTTATAAAAGGTGCAAACTCTTAAAAAATGTTTTTAGAAAACCGCAGGGAGTAGAGGAGGATAATCCATCAATGCCGCAAACAAAGGCACCAGCTGCACCGGCAGATTTACAAAATATCTCCAAGTGCATTTTAGGGGAAGAGTTTTTGTTTTATGTTTTTTTGTGCATAGATTTTGTTGTGTGAATCAGTTTTATGGAGCTGCATGTACAGATGGTGCAGAATGTGGAGGGTCATGTATCAGCACTCGTCTCCTCTACTCTTAGGATTGTGTGATGGGGTAGAGTCAAGGCAGGACCTTCCAAAACTGGAGCAGCTCCAGGATGGACGTCAAGTGCCAGAAGTGGCTTATTACAATCTTACTCTGCTTCAGTCACCTCTTCCATATATAAGGGCACCTGCAACAGGTAAAGAATGGGGCGGGGGCATCTGTGACAGGACAAGTAAGGGGCAGGGGTACTCAACTAGAGGACAGTGGTCCAAATCGAGATCAGGGACACCACATAGAGGCAGAACCTCATGCATAGCAGCCCTTGGAAATGAAGAGACCGGTCAGTATATCATTTATCTTTTTGATGTCTGGTCTGGGGGTAATTCCATTGTAGGGGTCTATTCTGGGGTCTGAATCACTTTAGGGGTCTGACATCTTAATTTTAGGTCTGGGGTTTTATTAATTTGATGGTTCTGTTCTGGGGCGCCTGAGTGATTTTAGTCATCTGGTCTATAGTCCAAGTGAGTTTAGGGGTCATTTTAGGGATATGGAGTCTATATATAATAGCTGAGAAGTTGTTTTTAAGAACCAGGAAGATCAGGATGAACAATGTTAAAGGCTTCAGTACAGAAAATGGTGAGTATAAATGATGGAGTTTATGTGTTGTCATTGTCACCATTATATTATATATACTGTATATAAGCAATGTGGGGAAGTGGTGTGATAGTGGCCATGGGAGTAGTAGTAGTGGCCCTCAAGATGGCAGATGGCCTTCCATTATGGTGGCTATGTGACTCCCCTAGGGCGGCACAGTGAAAGGGGAGTGCATGATGTAGAAGGTGGCAGAACTCCCTGGTGGCAGTTTCCCAACCGATGGAAGTTGGGGTGCCCTTAGTGTTGGGTGCAACTCAACATGTGATATGGGCACGTAATGTGATGGTCATGTGAAAAAAGGGAAGTGACCAGCACATTAACATAATCATTTCACATAAAGGGGATGTGACACCCCAAGAAGGGGACACCATTAGCCAATGAGGCCTCCTGAACACTAACCCTAAAATGTTGCCAAGCATGCACTACACTGGGGAGCAGAACTTACCCCAACAATGCTAGGCTCCTCCCACCTTCTAGAAACAAGCTGAGAAAGTGCCACTCCCACTCCTACAGATGACTCAGCAGAAATTAGAAGGCTTTTTAACTCTAAAATGCACAAACTAGAAAAATGCAAAACCTTGTAAATCAGTGTAAAACACTCAGTAATCAGTCCAGGTAATACACTCTACACTCTACCACAGGTGGCGCTCTGATGGGACACAACATACATATATCATCTACATTGGGTCCATGGATTTGATACTTAACCCTATCCCGGCCAGCTATGACTTCCTAGTACAGGCGCAGGCTCCTCTGTCTTTGTAACCCCCTGTCATTATTCTTGGTGCCGACGCACTTACAGTCTGACTACTACACCGTCTCTCTTTTCATTACAAGAAAATTGCCGCTCAAATTAAACATTAAGTTCTGCCTCCTGGACGTAAAAAGGGATTAAAACTTTGATCAAGAGAACGCGTGTACTTACCTGATATTCCCTATTTGCATAACAGTTTGCCTGGTAAATGGAGCGCGCAGGGGTTTATACCGCAGCCCGCACTTCTCAGGTTGAAGTTATATTACAGCTGTTGCATTTCACAGCTTTCCTGAAGTAAGAAGTAGATGCATGAAGGAGCGGAGTAATAAAGATTTTACTATGTATTTAATGTAGTAGCATTCCATTCCATTTGACAACACGCCCCGGGCATAATATTAAAGTTAGAGCTTTCCTGACAATAGAAGGAATGGATATGGCTGCTCTCCTGCCGCCACAATCACCGATCCTTCATCAGCCGGAGGAAGACGCTTCATTTGGGAGAATGTGTTTATAGAATAATGGTAGACAGGTATAAAGAGTAGTGAGCTTATAAATAAAGAGAGTGAAGAGAGCACTGAGGCCCCCTCTACAGGACAGAGCGGAGACCCACAGGCACTGACTGCTCACAAAGATCCACAACATCTATATCAATAGAGCTTTACATATATAGAGGATATAGTATTATAGTAGTTATATTATTGTACATATGAGGCAGTATTATAGTAGTTATATTCTTGTACATAGGAGGTAGTATTATAGTAGTTATATTCTTGTACATAGGAGCAGTATTATAGTAGTTATATTCTTCTACATAGGAGCAGTATTATAGTAGTTATATTATTGTACATATGAGGCAGAATTATAGTAGTTATATTCTTGTACATAGGGGGCAGTATGATAGTAGTTATATTCTTGTACATAGGAGCAGTATTATAGTAGTTATATTTTTGTACATAGGAGCAGTATTATAGTAGTTATATTCTTGTACATAGGAGCAGTATTATAGTAGTTATATTCTTGTACATAGGAGCAGTATTATAGTAGTTATATACTTGTACATAGGGGTAGTATTATAGTAGTTATATTCTTGTACATAGGAGGTAGTATTATAGTAGTTATATTCTTGTACATAGGGGTCAGTATTATAGTAGTTATATTCTTGTACATAGGAGTAGTATTATAGTAGTTATATTCTTGTACATAGGAGCAGTATTATAGTAGTTATATTATTGTACATATGAGGCAGAATTATAGTAGTTATATTCTTGTACATAGGGGCAGTATTATAGTAGTTATATTCTTGTACATAGGAGTAGTATTATAGTAGTTATATTCTTGTACATAGGGGGCAGTATGATAGTAGTTATATTCTTGTACATAGGAGCAGTATTATAGTAGTTATATTTTTGTACATAGGAGCAGTATTATAGTAGTTATATTCTTGTACATAGGAGCAGTATTATAGTAGTTATATTCTTGTACATAGGAGCAGTATTATAGTAGTTATATACTTGTACATAGGGGTAGTATTATAGTAGTTATATTCTTGTACATAGGAGGTAGTATTATAGTAGTTATATTCTTGTACATAGGGGTCAGTATTATAGTAGTTATATTCTTGTACATAGGAGTAGTATTATAGTAGTTATATTCTTGTACATAGGAGCAGTATTATAGTAGTTATATTATTGTACATATGAGGCAGAATTATAGTAGTTATATTCTTGTACATAGGGGCAGTATTATAGTAGTTATATTCTTGTACATAGGGGTCAGTATTATAGTAGTTATATTCTTGTACATAGGAGTAGTATTATAGTAGTTATATTCTTGTACATAGGAGCAGTATTATAGTAGTTATATTATTGTACATATGAGGCAGAATTATAGTAGTTATATTCTTGTACATAGGGGCAGTATTATAGTAGTTATATTCTTGTACATAGGAGCAGTATTATAGTAGTTATATTTTTGTACATAGGAGCAGTATTATAGTAGTTATATTCTTGTACATAGGAGCAGTATTATAGTAGTTATATTCTTGTACATAGGAGCAGTATTATAGTAGTTATATTCTTGTACATAGGGGTAGTATTATAGTAGTTATATTCTTGTACATAGGGGGCAATATTATAGTAGTTATATTCTTGTACATAGTAGCAGTATTATAGTAGTTATATTCTTGTACATAGGGGTAGTATCATAGTAGTTATATTCTTGTACATAGGAGCAGTATTATAGTAGTTATATTCTTGTACATAGGGGTCAGTATTATAGTAGTTATATTCTTGTACATAGGAGCAGTATTATAGTAGTTATATTCTTGTACATAGGGGTCAGTATTATAGTAGTTATATTCTTGTACATAGAGGGCAGTATTATAGTAGTTATATTCTTGTATATAGGTGCAGTATTATAGTAGTTATATTCTTGTACATAGGAGGCAGTATTATAGTAGTTATATTCTTGTACATAGGAGGCAGTATTATAGTAGTTATATTCTTGTACATAGGAGTAGTATTACAGTAGTTATATTCTTGTACATAGGAGGTAGTATTATAGTAGTTATATTCTTGTACATAGGACCAGTATTATAGTAGTTATATTATTGTACATATGAGGCAGAATTATAGTAGTTATATTCTTGTACATAGGGGCAGTATTATAGTAGTTATATTCTTGTACATAGGGGGGAGAATTATAGTAGTTATATTCTTGTTCATAGGAGCAGTATTATAGTAGTTATATTCTTGTACATAGGATGCAGTATTATAGTAGTTATATTCTTGTACATAGGAGCAGTATTATAGTAGTTATATTCTTGTACATAGGAGGTAATATTATAGTAGTTATATTCTTGTACATAGGACCAGTATTATAGTAGTTATATTATTGTACATATGAGGCAGAATTATAGTAGTTATATTCTTGTACATAGGGGCAGTATTATAGTAGTTATATTCTTGTACATAGGAGCAGTATTATAGTAGTTATATTCTTGTACATAGGGGTCAGTATTATAGTAGTTATATTCTTGTACATAGGGGTCAGTATTATAGTAGTTATATTCTTGTACATAGAGGGCAGTATTATAGTAGTTATATTCTTGTATATAGGTGCAGTATTATAGTAGTTATATTCTTGTACATAGGAGGCAGTATTATAGTAGTTATATTCTTGTACATAGGATGCAGTATTATAGTAGTTATATTCTTGTACATAGGAGCAGTATTATAGTAGTTATATTCTTGTACATAGGAGTAGTATTACAGTAGTTATATTCTTGTACATAGGAGGTAGTATTATAGTAGTTATATTCTTGTACATAGGACCAGTATTATAGTAGTTATATTATTGTACATATGAGGCAGAATTATAGTAGTTATATTCTTGTACATAGGGGCAGTATTATAGTAGTTATATTCTTGTACATAGGAGCAGTATTATAGTAGTTATATTCTTGTACATAGGAGGTAGTGTTATAGTAGTTATATTCTTGTACATAGGAGTAGTATTATAGTAGTTATATTCTTGTACATAGGGGTCAGTATTATAGTAGTTATATTCTTGTACATAGGGGTCAGTATTATAGTAGTTATATTCTTGTATATAGGTGCAGTATTATAGTAGTTATATTCTTGTACATATGAGCAGTATTATAGTAGTTATATTCTTGTACATAGGAGTAGTATTATAGTAGTTATATTCTTGTACATAGGAGGCAGTATTATAGTAGTTATATTTTTGTACATAGGAGCAGTATTATAGTAGTTATATTCTTGTGCTTAGGGGGCAGTATTATAGTAGTTATATTCTTGTACATAGGAGGTAGTATTATATTAGTTATATTCTTGTACATAGGGGCAGTATTATAGTAGTTATATTCTTGTACATAGGAGCAGTATTATAGCAGTTATATTCTTGTACATAGGAGCAGTATTATAGTAGTTATATTCTTGTACTTAGGAGCAGTATTATAGTAGTTATATTCTTGTATATAGGAGGCAGTATTATATTAGTTATATTCTTGTACATAGGAGGTAGTATTATAGTAGTTATATTCTTGTACATAGGAGGTAGTATTATAGTAGTTATATTCTTGTACATAGGAGCAGTATTATAGTAGCTATATTCTTGTACATAGGAGCAGTATTATAGTAGTTATATTCTTGTACATAGGAGCAGTATTATAGTAGTTATATTCTTGTACATAGGAGCAGTATTATAGTAGTTATCTTCTTGTACATAGGAGCAGTATTATAGTAGTTATATTCCTGTACATAGGAGCAGTATTATAGTTGTTATATTCCTGTACATAGGAACAGTATTATAGTAGTTATATTCTTGTACATAGGGGGCAGTATTATAGTAGTTATAATCTTGTACATAGGAGCAGTATTATAGTAGTTATATTCTTGTACATAGGGGACAGTATTATAGTAGTTATATTCTTGTACATAGGAGTAGTATTATAGTAGTTATATTCTTGTACATAGGGGGCAGTATTATAGTAGTTATATTCTTGTACATAGGAGTAGTATTATAGTAGTTATATTCTTGTACATAGGGGGCAGTATTATAGTAGTTATATTCTTGTACATAGGAGTAGTATTATAGTAGTTATATTCTTGTACATAGGAACAGTATTATAGTAGTTATATTCTTGTACATAGGGTGCAGTATTATATTAGTTATATTCTTGTACATAGGAGCAGTATTATAGTAGTTATATTCTTGTACATAGGAGCAGTATTATAGTAGTTATATTCTTGTACATAGGAGCAGTATTATAGTAGTTATATTCTTGTATATAGGGGGCAGTATTATAGTAGTTATATTCTTGTACATAGGGGCAGTATTATAGTAGTTATATTCTTGTACATAGGAGAAGTATTATAGTAGTTATATTCTTGTACGTAGGAGGTAGTATTATAGTAGTTATATTCCTGTACATAGGGGCAGTATTATAGTAGTTATATTCTTGTACGTAGGAGGTAGTATTATAGGTGTGGATGAGATCCCAGAGGTGGTTTATACATCTATTTTGTATTATACCATATCCTGTGTATATGCCATAGATGAGAATAGCCCTTTAAGATTGAGTAAAACTGTCAAAGGAGTAGCGAGGAGGTCAGGATGGTTGTTTTATTGTTGGCACATTCTGTGTTTTTATACAATCAGTAACGTTCTGTCTGGAGTTAATCTCTCAGCAAACACTGTGAATGCAGAGATCTGATAATCAAGCTAATGTTGAGCATCTCTGGGGTACACATTTGATCTGCCTAATATCTGCAGCACAGACTATGCAGCAGAATGCTAATCTAGACTTCCTGAGCTCACTGCAGTAAAGTTGAAACATAAAGCCTATGCCCACCAAGGAGTGGGCATTACTATATATATATAGTAATTTATATCCTGATCCAGGATGACTGAGAGATAGCCTGTATTGTACTCCAGAGTAGCATTCATGATTCTGCATGATTTAGAGCTGAAATCTCCCAGCTCTCCCTGTTTATTCTGTGTGCTCTGGTAATATGATTTCAGGGCAGTGTCAACTAAAGAACATGTTTTGTAAAGACATCAATCTCAGTTAATATTACAATATTAAAAATCATATTAAAAAATGTTTTTGACTATTGCCAATACAAACCAGCAGAATAGTGAGTGCAGCTCTGGAGTATAATGCAGGATGTAACTCAGGATCAGTACAGGATAAGTAATGTAATATATGTACACAGTGACTGCACCAGCAGAATAGTGAGCGCAGCTCTGGAGTATAACACAGGATGTAACTCAGGATCAGTACAGGATAAGTAATGTAATGTATGTACACCGTGACTGTACCAGCAGAATAGTGAGTGCAGCTCTGGAGTATAATACAGGATGTAACTCAGGATCAGTACAGGATAAGTAATGTAATGTATGTACACAGTGACTGCACCAGCAGAATAGTGAGCGCAGCTCTGGAGTATAATACAGGATGTAACTCAGGATCAGTACAGGATAAGTAATGTAATATATGTACACAGTGACTGCACCAGCAGAATAGTGGGCGCAGCTCTGGAGTATAACACAGGATGTAACTCAGGATCAGTACAGGATAAGTAATGTAATGTATGTACACAGTGACTGCACCAGCAGAATAGTGAGTGCAGCTCTGGAGTATAATACAGGATGTAACTCAGGATCATTACAGGATAAGTAATGTAATGTATGTACACAGTGACTGCACCAGCAGAATAGTGAGTGCAGCTCTGGAGTATAATACAGGATGTAACTCAGGATCAGTACAGGATAAGTAATGTAATGTATGTACACAGTGACTGCACCAGCAGAATAGTGAGTGCAGCTCTGGAGTATAATACAGGATGTAACTCAGGATCAGTACAGGATAAGTAATGTAATGTATGTACACAGTGACTGCACCAGAATTATAGTGAGCGCAGCTCTGGAGTATAATACAGGATGTAACTCAGGATCAGTACAGGATAAGTAATGTAATGTATGTACACAGTGACTGCACCAGCAGAATAGTGAGTGCAGCTCTGGAGTATAATACAGGATGTAACTCAGGATCAGTACAGGATAAGTAATGTAATGTATGTACACAGTGACTGCACCAGCAGAATAGTGAGTGCAGCTCTGGAGTATAATACAGGATGTAACTCAGGATCATTACAGGATAAGTAATGTAATGTATGTACACAGTGACTGTACCAGCAGAATAGTGAGCGCAGCTCTGGAGTATAATACAGGATGTAACTCAGGATCAGTACAGGATAAGTAATGTAATGTATGTGCACAGTGACTGTACCAGCAGAATAGTGAGTGCAGCTCTGGAGTATAATACAGGATGTAACTCAGGATCAGCACTGGATAAGTAATGTAATGTATGTACATAGTGACTGTACCAGCAGAATAGTGAGTGCAGCTCTGGAGTATAATACAGGATGTAACTCAGGATCAGTACAGGATAAGTAATGTAATGTATGTGCACAGTGACTGTACCAGCAGAATAGTGAGTGCAGCTCTGGAGTATAATACAGGATGTAACTCAGGATCAGCACTGGATAAGTAATGTAATGTATTTTCAGAAAATATGGATTCTCTTTTTTAGTGAACTTCTATCTACATGCATTTTTATTTATTAACTGTTCATTTACTGCTTTAGATACTTTCTGATACCTTATGTGTATTGTCTCACAAAGGGGGTGGGGCTTAATTGAAAAGGGTGGTCTTATAGTAAAGGAGCTGGGCTTAAGCTGTAACATGGTGCACCAAAAAATGCACCAATTTGTCAAAATTTGTCAAAAATGAAGCCAATTTACAGGTGGTGTAAACTTAGACAAGACAATATAAATATACACCAGATGTATCATCCAGCATCAGGCACTGTGATAAATCTGGCACATTGTGTGACTATCTAGCCTCAGTCTTAGACAACCCTTCAGGAGTAATAAAGCTCTTTTACTTTAAGAAACAAAGTCGTTACAATGGAATAAAAGGAGAAGTGACGTTAACCAGAGAGAAATGTGGAGATCAGATATTCCCCTCATCACCATTTGCTAACAAAAGGCAGTAGTTGGAGGAATTTTTACATTTATTGCTGCAGTTAAATGTTTCATTTATTTCATTCCTTTTGATGTAGAGCGAGAGCAGCGAGCGTTCTGCGCGCCGCGCTTATAATATAACACATTCAATGTTTTCCTGAGCCAAATTACAGATGACAAAGCATTATTAAATCAGGTTTACCAAACGGCCCGTGAATTCCTTCAATGTATTTCCATTATATCCAGCTACAGTTCAGCATCGGAAAAATACTACGGCTATTTCGGTTAAAAACTAGTTACACTTAGGTATAAAAATGTAAAGTGTGGCGCAGCTTTGCAGCGACTTTGGATAATGAATTGCAATGGCGAAGCTGGAAGGGATGCAGAGACAGAGATAACAAATGGGCCCTAGAGCTTAAGAGCAGGGTCCGGTGACAAACTTAGCTCTGCTACATCTATATGTGACAGCTACATGTAATACAAGGTAGGAAGCAATCTTGTAGAGGTAACAGTCTCATGGTAACACACAGCAGTCTCCTTGTACACACAGGTGTTGCGCTCCGCTCACACGGATTCTGCTTCTCAGACACACACCAAGATTTGTGAAGCTAGCCATTGAGTAAAGCCCCAGACGGAAGCGAAAAAACTCCACACTAATGGTTAGCCGCAACGGTCTGAAAAAGAATGGAGGATGGAAAACTCCAAAGCCACTGGAAACCAGCCTGCCCAGAGTGACTGCAAGGCATCAAGCCGTAGTGTGAGAAGACTGCACCTCGAGTGACGCGACAACAACCTTGATGGCTGCCAAGACAATGGGCGCTATTAAGCTCTGCTTGTTTGGAAGAATCATTGTGCCGTCTTGTAGTTCCAGAAGATACTAGATCGGAGAAGATAGAAGACAAAATACATAAAGGGGCACAAAATATCCAAAAAGTCACCACAAATCACAGCATGGCATGTAAATACACAGCAACATAGAACCGTGTTCAGCCAAAACACCTGCACAAACAGTATATAGAGAACATTTAGACTATCAGGGGTCCTAGTCATAGACCACACTTACGGAAGGTGGTGGCTTCCACCACTTGACTCTCAGAATCGTGGGAGTCCCAGAGGGCAAACCTCAAACTATCAGACCCCATTACTTTTACTGTCTACTCAGCAAATGAACCAATATTGATCCAATAGTGTCATGGTTGAACAAGTGGAATATGAGAAGGAAAAGACTTAAACATTCGCAGCCTCCCCAACATCTATTACATACACAGAGATTAAAGGGAAAGCCTACGGAGATCTCTGATTCCATCCACATATCTGGTCCCCGTGGACCTCCTGTTATGAGCAGGTAAAAACCAATTACACTCCAGCAGGATTGTGTTCTACAGACAATTATCAAATTAAGAAAAAAAACACCAATTTTAGAAACATTTAGCCGCTTGCTGTTCAGAATAAATATAAGGAAGATTCTCCCCTAGTTATGGAATATTCTTTACGGAGATTTCATTAAACTGATATATTATATTGAATCATCTGCCGGCAATGCATGAGGTATACATTTTCTATCTATATGTATGTAATATTCTAAGACTTCTCCAAAATGGGGGAAAAATTTGAAAAATGTATCCAAATACTCTCATTCATTAGTATGTGCCGCTATTTATCCCATTAACATGAAGAAGTCAACGTAGTGTGTATTGGTCATTCATTTGTGTATGCGTCCATCTGATCACTAAAGGGTGTGTACTATTTAGGGAATACAGGCAGAAGCTATGGTGCCCAATGAATGCCCCAACTTGGATTAATCTACTTTCCGTGCCCCATGAGCAGAATCTTCATTAGGCTCCCTACAGGTGCAGCTCTTTGGCTCAAGGCCTCACCTTATGTCATGTATAATACGGATCTTTATCGCAGTGGGGCCTTTGTGTTCCCTAATGCACCATGGCGAATACAACTGCTACCCCTACATGTCCTATCTCTTCTGGTATTAACACCACGAGCTTCATGGCTTAGGTTTACATGGTCAAGCAGCCGTATGCAAGCCTTACATCACCAAGCACGATGCCAAGTGTCAGATGGAGCGGTTGTGCCACCTGTCACATTTGGTGTATGAGGGGTAATATTATGGGGTTGTTCTTCAAGGGTTGGCCTAGGCATCTTAGTTCGAATGAAAGGGAAATCTTAATACTTCAGCAGACCAGGACACTTTAGACAATTGTCACTCCCAACTTTGCAGAACAGTTTGGAGAAGACCCTTTTTTATCCCAGCATGTCTGTGGCCCAGTGCACAAAGCAAGGTCCATAAAGTCGTGCTTAGCGGAGTTTCATTGGACTTGACTGACCGCAAAGAGCCCGGACCTCAACCCCATGCAACAATCAAGGGATGAACTAGGACACACATGGAGGGCCGGGACCTCTCAATGTCCAACATCAAGGTCTGGCCTCAGAAATAAAATTCTGGATAATTGGGCAAAAATTCCCACAGACACCTCCAATATCTTGCAGAAAGCCTTCCCAGAAGAGCGGAAGAAAGTGGGAGCAACTCCATAGAAGGGGATGTCATAAAAACTCCTGGAAGTGGAATGTGGAGGGGCCCCAAAACTTTTCTCCATATAGTTTAACTATTAAGAGTGGTACATGCATGAATTATGTCTAGTGTAAGAGTGGGGCGTGCGTGATGTATGTCTAGTGTAAGAGTGGGGCGTGCGTGATGTATGTCTAGTGTAAGAGTGGGGCATGCGTGACGTATGTCTAGTGTAAGAGTGGGGCGTGCGTGATGTATGTCTAGTGTAAGAGTGGGGCGTGCGTGATGTATGTCTAGTGTAAGAGTAGTGCATGCGTGACATATGTCTAGTGTAAGAGTGGGGCGTGCGTGATGTATATGTCTAGTGTAAGAGTGGGGCATGCGTGATGTATGTCTAGTGTAAGAGCGGGGCGTGCGTGATGTATGTCTAGTGTAAGAGTATTACATGCGTGATGTATGTCTAGTGTAAGAGTGGGGCGTGCGTGATGTATGTCTAGTGTAAGAGTGGGGCATGCGTGATGTATGTCTAGTGTAAGAGTAGGGCGTGCGTGATGTATGTCTAGTGTAAGAGTGGGGCATGCATGACGTATGTCTAGTGTAAGAGCGGGGCGTGCGTGATGTATGTCTAGTGTAAGAGTATTACATGCGTGATGTATGTCTAGTGTAAGAGTGGGGCGTGCGTGATGTATGTCTAGTGTAAGAGTAGTGCATGCGTGACATATGTCTAGTGTAAGAGTGGGGCATGCGTGATGTATATGTCTAGTGTAATAATGGTGCATGTGTGATGTATGTCTAGTGTAAGAGTGGGGCATGCGTGATGTATGTCTAGTCTAAGAGTAGTGCATGTGTGATGTATATGTCTAGTGTAAGAGTGGGGCATGCGTGATGTATGTCTAGTGTAAGAGTAGTGCATGCGTGATGTATATGTCTAGTGTAAGAGTGGTGCATGCGTGATGTATGTCTAGTGTAAGAGTACTGCATGCGTGATGTATGTCTAGTGTAAGAGTAGTGCATGCGTGATGTATGTCTAGTGTAAGATTGGGGCATGCGTGATGTATGTCTAGTCTAAGAGTGGTGCATGCGTGATGTATATGTCTAGTGTAAGAGTGGGGCATGCGTGATGTATGTCTAGTGTAAAAGTGGGGCATGCGTGATGTATGTCTAGTGTAAGAGTAGTGCATGCGTGATGTATGTCTAGTGTAAGAGTAGTGCATGCGTGATGTATGTCTAGTGTAAGAGTGGGGCATGCGTGATGTATGTCTAGTGTAAGAGTGGGGCATGTGTGATATATATGTCTAGTGTAAGAGTAGTGCATGCGTGATGTATATGTCTAGTGTAAGAGTGGGGCGTGCGAGATGTATGTCTAGTGTAAGAGTGGTGCATACGTGACGTATGTCTAGTGTAAGAGTAGTGCATGCGTGATGTATGTCTAGTGTAAGAGTGGGGCATGCGTGATGTATGTCTAGTGTAAGAGTAGTGCATGCGTGATGTATGTCTAGTGTAAGAGTAGTGCATGCGTGATGTATGTCTAGTGTAAGAATGGTGCATGCGTGATGTATGTCTAGTGTAAGAGTGGGGCATGCGTGATGTATGTCTAGTGTAAGAGTGGGGCATGCGTGATGTATGTCTAGTGTAAGAGTGGTGCATGCGTGATGTAAGTCTAGTGTAAGAGTGGGGCATGCGTGATGTATGTCTAGTGTAAGAGTAGTGCATGCGTGATGTATATGTCTAGTGTAAGAGTGGGGCATGCGTGATGTATGTCTAGTGTAAGAGTGGTGCATGCGTGACATGTCTAGTGTAAGAGTAGTGCAAGCGTGATGTATATGTCTAGTGTAAGAGTGGTGCATGTGTGATATATATGTCTAGTGTAAGAGTGGTGCATGCGTGATGTATATGTCTAGTGTAAGAGTATTGCATGTGTGATGTATGTCTAGTGTAAGAGTAGTGCATGCGTGATGTATATGTCTAGTGTAAGAGTGGTGCATGTGTGATATATATGTCTAGTGTAAGAATGGTGCATGCGTGATGTATATGTCTAGTGTAAGAGTATTGCATGCATGATGTATGTCTAGTGTAAGAGTGGTGCATGCGTGATGTATGTCTAGTGTAAGAGTAGTGCATGCGTGATGTATGTCTAGTGTAAGAGTAGTGCATGCGTGATGTATATGTCAAGTGTAAGAGTGGGGCATGCGTGATGTATGTCTAGTGTAAGAGTCGGGCATGCGTGATGTATGTCTAGTGTAAGAGTAGTGCATGCGTGATGTATATGTCTAGTGTAAGAGTGGGGCATGCGTGATGTATGTCTAGTGTAAGAGTGGGGCATGCGTGATGTATGTCTAGTCTAAGAGTAGTGCATGCGTGATGTATGTCTAGTGTAAGAGTGGGGCATGCGTGATGTATGTCTAGTCTAAGAGTAGTGCATGTGTGATGTATGTCTAGTGTAAGAGTGGGGCATGCGTGATGTATGTCTAGTGTAAGAGTAGTGCATGCATGATGTATATGTCTAGTGTAAGAGTGGGGCATGCGTGATGTATGTCTAGTGTAAGAGTGGTGCATGCGTGACATGTCTAGTGTAAGAGTAGTGCATGCGTGATGTATATGTCTAGAGTAAGAGTGGTGCATGTGTGATATATATGTCTAGTGTAAGAGTGGTGCATGCGTGATGTATATGTCTAGTGTAAGAGTATTGCATGCGTGATGTATGTCTAGTGTAAGAGTAGTGCATGCGTGATGTATATGTCTAGTGTAAGAGTGGTGCATGTGTGATATATATGTCTAGTGTAAGAATGGTGCATGCGTGATGTATATGTCTAGTGTAAGAGTATTGCATGCATGATGTATGTCTAGTGTAAGAGTGGTGCATGCGTGATGTATGTCTAGTGTAAGAGTAGTGCATGCGTGATGTATATGTCTAGTGTAAGAGTGGGGCATGCGTGATGTATGTCTAGTGTAAGAGTGGGGCATGCGTGATATATATGTCTAGTGTAAGAGTATTGCATGCGTGATGTATGTCTAGTGTAAGAGTATTGCATGTGTGATGTATGTCTAGTGTAAGAGTGGGGCATGCGTGATGTATATGTCTAGTGTAAGAGTAGTGCATGCGTGATGTATGTCTAGTGTAAGAGTAGTGCATGCGTGATGTATATGTCTAGTGTAAGAGTGGGGCATGCGTGACGTATGTCTAGTGTAAGAGTGGTGCATGCGTGATGTATGTCTAGTGTAAGAGTGGGGCATGCGTGATGTATGTCTAGTGTAAGAGTAGTGCATGCGTGATGTATGTCTAGTGTAAGAGTGGGGCATGCATGATGTATGTCTAGTGTAAGAATGGTGCATGCGTGATGTATGTCTAGTGTAAGAGTAGTGCATGCGTGATGTATATGTCTAGTGTAAAAGAGGTGCATGTGTGACATATGTCTAGTATAATGCTAGGTACACACATGCGTGATGTATGTCTAGTGTAAGAGTGGGGCATGCGTGATGTATGTCTAGTGTAAGAATGGTGCATGCGTGGTGTATGTCTAGTGTAAGAGTGGGGCATGCGTGATGTATATCTAGTGTAAGAGTGGTGCATGCGTGACATGTCTAGTGTAAGAGTAGTGCATGCGTGATGTATATGTCTAGTGTAAGAGTGGTGCATGTGTGATATATATGTCTAGTGTAAGAGTGGTGCATGCGTGATCTATATGTCTAGTGTAAGAGTATTGCATGCGTGATGTATGTCTAGTGTAAGAGTAGTGCATGCGTGATGTATTTGTCTAGTGTAAGAGTGGTGCATGTGTGATATATATGTCTAGTGTAAGAATGGTGCATGCGTGATGTATATGTCTAGTGTAAGAGTATTGCATGCATGATGTATATGTCTAGTGTAAGAGTGGGGCATGCGTGATGTATGTCTAGTGTAAGAGTGGTGCATGCGTGACATGTCTAGTGTAAGAGTAGTGCATGCGTGATGTATATGTCTAGAGTAAGAGTGGTGCATGTGTGATATATATGTCTAGTGTAAGAGTATTGCATGCGTGATGTATGTCTAGTGTAAGAGTAGTGCATGCGTGATGTATATGTCTAGTGTAAGAGTGGTGCATGTGTGATATATATGTCTAGTGTAAGAATGGTGCATACGTGATGTATATGTCTAGTGTAAGAGTATTGCATGCATGATGTATGTCTAGTGTAAGAGTGGTGCATGCGTGATGTATGTCTAGTGTAAGAGTAGTGCATGCGTGATGTATATGTCTAGTGTAAGAGTGGGGCATGCGTGATGTATGTCTAGTGTAAGAGTGGGGCATGCGTGATATATATGTCTAGTGTAAGAGTATTGCATGCGTGATGTATGTCTAGTGTAAGAGTATTGCATGTGTGATGTATGTCTAGTGTAAGAGTGGGGCATGCGTGATGTATATGTCTAGTGTAAGAGTAGTGCATGCGTGATGTATGTCTAGTGTAAGAGTAGTGCATGCGTGATGTATATGTCTAGTGTAAGAGTGGGGCATGCGTGACGTATGTCTAGTGTAAGAGTGGTGCATGCGTGATGTATGTCTAGTGTAAGAGTGGGGCATGCGTGATGTATGTCTAGTGTAAGAGTAGTGCATGTGTGATGTATGTCTAGTGTAAGAGTGGGGCATGCGTGATGTATGTCTAGTGTAAGAGTAGTGCATGCGTGATGTATGTCTAGTGTAAGAGTGGGGCATGCATGATGTATGTCTAGTGTAAGAATGGTGCATGCGTGATGTATGTCTAGTGTAAGAGTAGTGCATGCGTGATGTATATGTCTAGTGTAAAAGAGGTGCATGTGTGACATATGTCTAGTATAATGCTAGGTACACACATGCGTGATGTATGTCTAGTGTAAGAGTGGGGCATGCGTGATGTATGTCTAGTGTAAGAATGGTGCATGCGTGATGTATGTCTAGTGTAAGAGTGGGGCATGCGTGATGTATATCTAGTGTAAGAGTGGTGCATGCGTGACATGTCTAGTGTAAGAGTAGTGCATGCGTGATGTATATGTCTAGTGTAAGAGTGGTGCATGTGTGATATATATGTCTAGTGTAAGAGTGGTGCATGCGTGATCTATATGTCTAGTGTAAGAGTATTGCATGCGTGATGTATGTCTAGTGTAAGAGTAGTGCATGCGTGATGTATTTGTCTAGTGTAAGAGTGGTGCATGTGTGATATATATGTCTAGTGTAAGAATGGTGCATGCGTGATGTATATGTCTAGTGTAAGAGTATTGCATGCATGATGTATGTCTAGTGTAAGAGTGGTGCATGCGTGATGTATGTCTAGTGTAAGAGTAGTGCATGCGTGATGTATGTCTAGTGCAAGAGTAGTGCATGCGTGATGTATATGTCTAGTGTAAGAGTGGGGCATGCGTGATGTATGTCTAGTGTAAGAGTGGGGCATGCGTGATGTATCTCTAGTGTAAGAGTAGTGCATGCGTGATGTATATGTCTAGTGTAAGAGTGGGGCATGCGTGATGTATGTCTAGTGTAAGAGTGGGGCATGCGTGATGTATGTCTAGTCTAAGAGTAGTGCATGCGTGATGTATGTCTAGTGTAAGAGTGGGGCATGCGTGATGTATGTCTAGTCTAAGAGTAGTGCATGCGTGATGTATGTCTAGTGTAAGAGTGGGGCATGCGTGATGTATGTCTATTGTAAGAGTAGTGCATGCGTGATGTATATGTCTAGTGTAAGAGTGGGGCATGCGTGATGTATGTCTAGTGTAAGAGTGGTGCATGCGTGACATGTCTATGGTAAGAGTAGTGCATGCGTGATGTATATGTCTAGTGTAAGAGTGGTGCATGTGTGATATATTGTCTAGTGTAAGAATGGTGCATGCGTGATGTATATGTCTAGTGTAAGAGTATTGCATGCATGATGTATGTCTAGTGTAAGAGTGGTGCATGCGTGATGTATGTCTAGTGTAAGAGTAGTGCATGCGTGATGTATGTCTAGTGTAAGAGTAGTGCATGTGTGATGTATATGTCAAGTGTAAGAGTGGGGCATGCGTGATGTATGTCTAGTGTAAGAGTCGGGCATGCGTGATGTATGTCTAGTGTAAGAGTAGTGCATGCGTGATGTATATGTCTAGTGTAAGAGTGGGGCATGCGTGATGTATGTCTAGTGTAAGAGTGGGGCATGCGTGATCTATGTCTAGTCTAAGAGTAGTGCATGCGTGATGTATGTCTAGTGTAAGAGTGGGGCATGCGTGATGTATGTCTAGTCTAAGAGTAGTGCATGTGTGATGTATGTCTAGTGTAAGAGTGGGGCATGCGTGATGTATGTCTAGTGTAAGAGTAGTGCATGCATGATGTATATGTCTAGTGTAAGAGTGGGGCATGCGTGATGTATGTCTAGTGTAAGAGTGGTGCATGCGTGACATGTCTAGTGTAAGAGTAGTGCATGCGTGATGTATATGTCTAGTGTAAGAGTGGTGCATGTGTGATATATATGTCTAGTGTAAGAGTGGTGCATGCGTGATGTATATGTCTAGTGTAAGAGTATTGCATGCGTGATGTATGTCTAGTGTAAGAGTAGTGCATGCGTGATGTATATGTCTAGTGTAAGAGTGGTGCATGTGTGATATATATGTCTAGTGTAAGAATGGTGCATGCGTGATGTATATGTCTAGTGTAAGAGTATTGCATGCATGATGTATGTCTAGTGTAAGAGTGGTGCATGCGTGATGTATGTCTAGTGTAAGAGTAGTGCATGCGTGATGTATATGTCTAGTGTAAGAGTGGGGCATGCGTGATGTATGTCTAGTGTAAGAGTGGGGCATGCGTGATATATATGTCTAGTGTAAGAGTATTGCATGCGTGATGTATGTCTAGTGTAAGAGTATTGCATGTGTGATGTATGTCTAGTGTAAGAGTGGGGCATGCGTGATGTATATGTCTAGTGTAAGAGTAGTGCATGCGTGATGTATGTCTAGTGTAAGAGTAGTGCATGCGTGATGTATATGTCTAGTGTAAGAGTGGGGCATGCGTGACGTATGTCTAGTGTAAGAGTGGTGCATGCGTGATGTATGTCTAGTGTAAGAGTGGGGCATGCGTGATGTATGTCTAGTGTAAGAGTAGTGCATGCGTGATGTATGTCTAGTGTAAGAGTGGGGCATGCGTGATGTATGTCTAGTGTAAGAGTAGTGCATGCGTGATGTATGTCTAGTGTAAGAGTGGGGCATGCATGATGTATGTCTAGTGTAAGAATGGTGCATGCGTGATGTATGTCTAGTGTAAGAGTGGGGCATGCGTGATGTATGTCTAGTGTAAGAGTGGGGCATGCGTGATGTATGTCTAGTGTAAGAGTGGTGCATGCGTGATGTATGTCTAGTGTAAGAGTGGGGCATGCGTGATGTATGTCTAGTGTAAGAGTAGTGCATGCGTGATGTATATGTCTAGTGTAAGAGTGGGGCATGCGTGATGTATATCTAGTGTAAGAGTGGTGCATGCGTGACATGTCTAGTGTATGAGTAGTGCATGCGTGATGTATATGTCTAGTGTAAGAGTGGTGCATGTGTGATATATATGTCTAGTGTAAGAGTGGTGCATGCGTGATCTATATGTCTAGTGTAAGAGTATTGCATGCGTGATGTATGTCTAGTGTAAGAGTAGTGCATGCGTGATGTATATGTCTAGTGTAAGAGTGGGGCATGCGTGATGTATGTCTAGTGTAAGAGTGGTGCATGCGTGACATGTCTATGGTAAGAGTAGTGCATGCGTGATGTATATGTCTAGTGTAAGAGTGGTGCATGTGTGATATATATGTCTAGTGTAAGAATGGTGCATGCGTGATGTATATGTCTAGTGTAAGAGTATTGCATGCATGATGTATGTCTAGTGTAAGAGTGGTGCATGCGTGATGTATGTCTAGTGTAAGAGTAGTGCATGCGTGATGTATGTCTAGTGTAAGAGTAGTGCATGTGTGATGTATATGTCAAGTGTAAGAGTGGGGCATGCGTGATGTATGTCTAGTGTAAGAGTCGGGCATGCGTGATGTATGTCTAGTGTAAGAGTAGTGCATGCGTGATGTATATGTCTAGTGTAAGAGTGGGGCATGCGTGATGTATGTCTAGTGTAAGAGTGGGGCATGCGTGATGTATGTCTAGTCTAAGAGTAGTGCATGCGTGATGTATGTCTAGTGTAAGAGTGGGGCATGCGTGATGTATGTCTAGTCTAAGAGTAGTGCATGTGTGATGTATGTCTAGTGTAAGAGTGGGGCATGCGTGATGTATGTCTAGTGTAAGAGTAGTGCATGCATGATGTATATGTCTAGTGTAAGAGTGGGGCATGCGTGATGTATGTCTAGTGTAAGAGTGGTGCATGCGTGACATGTCTAGTGTAAGAGTAGTGCATGCGTGATGTATATGTCTAGTGTAAGAGTGGTGCATGTGTGATATATATGTCTAGTGTAAGAGTGGTGCATGCGTGATGTATATGTCTAGTGTAAGAGTATTGCATGCGTGATGTATGTCTAGTGTAAGAGTAGTGCATGCGTGATGTATATGTCTAGTGTAAGAGTGGTGCATGTGTGATATATATGTCTAGTGTAAGAATGGTGCATGCGTGATGTATATGTCTAGTGTAAGAGTATTGCATGCATGATGTATGTCTAGTGTAAGAGTGGTGCATGCGTGATGTATGTCTAGTGTAAGAGTAGTGCATGCGTGATGTATATGTCTAGTGTAAGAGTGGGGCATGCGTGATGTATGTCTAGTGTAAGAGTGGGGCATGCGTGATATATATGTCTAGTGTAAGAGTATTGCATGCGTGATGTATGTCTAGTGTAAGAGTATTGCATGTGTGATGTATGTCTAGTGTAAGAGTGGGGCATGCGTGATGTATATGTCTAGTGTAAGAGTAGTGCATGCGTGATGTATGTCTAGTGTAAGAGTAGTGCATGCGTGATGTATATGTCTAGTGTAAGAGTGGGGCATGCGTGACGTATGTCTAGTGTAAGAGTGGTGCATGCGTGATGTATGTCTAGTGTAAGAGTGGGGCATGCGTGATGTATGTCTAGTGTAAGAGTAGTGCATGCGTGATGTATGTCTAGTGTAAGAGTGGGGCATGCGTGATGTATGTCTAGTGTAAGAGTAGTGCATGCGTGATGTATGTCTAGTGTAAGAGTGGGGCATGCATGATGTATGTCTAGTGTAAGAATGGTGCATGCGTGATGTATGTCTAGTGTAAGAGTGGGGCATGCGTGATGTATGTCTAGTGTAAGAGTGGGGCATGCGTGATGTATGTCTAGTGTAAGAGTGGTGCATGCGTGATGTATGTCTAGTGTAAGAGTGGGGCATGCGTGATGTATGTCTAGTGTAAGAGTAGTGCATGCGTGATGTATATGTCTAGTGTAAGAGTGGGGCATGCGTGATGTATATCTAGTGTAAGAGTGGTGCATGCGTGACATGTCTAGTGTATGAGTAGTGCATGCGTGATGTATATGTCTAGTGTAAGAGTGGTGCATGTGTGATATATATGTCTAGTGTAAGAGTGGTGCATGCGTGATCTATATGTCTAGTGTAAGAGTATTGCATGCGTGATGTATGTCTAGTGTAAGAGTAGTGCATGCGTGATGTATATGTCTAGTGTAAGAGTGGTGCATGTGTGATATATATGTCTAGTGTAAGAATGGTGCATGCGTGATGTATATGTCTAGTGTAAGAGTATTGCATGCATGATGTATGTCTAGTGTAAGAGTGGTGCATGCGTGATGTATGTCTAGTGTAAGAGTAGTGCATGCGTGATCTATGTCTAGTGTAAGAGTAGTGCATGCGTGATGTATATGTCTAGTGTAAGAGTGGGGCATGCGTGATGTATGTCTAGTGTAAGAGTGGGGCATGCGTGATGTATGTCTAGTGTAAGAGTAGTGCATGCGTGATGTATTGTCTAGTGTAAGAGTGGGGCATGCGTGATGTATGTCTAGTGTAAGAGTGGGGCATGCGTGATGTATGTCTAGTCTAAGAGTAGTGCATGCGTGATGTATGTCTAGTGTAAGAGTGGGGCATGCGTGATGTATGTCTAGTCTAAGAGTAGTGCATGCGTGATGTATGTCTAGTGTAAGAGTGGGGCATGCGTGATGTATGTCTAGTGTAAGAGTAGTGCATGCGTGATGTATATGTCTAGTGTAAGAGTGGGGCATGCGTGATGTATGTCTAGTGTAAGAGTGGTGCATGCGTGACATGTCTAGGGTAAGAGTAGTGCATGCGTGATGTATATGTCTAGTGTAAGAGTGGTGCATGTGTAATATATATGTCTAGTGTAAGAGTGGTGCATGCGTGATGTATATGTCTAGTGTAAGAGTATTGCGTGCGTGATGTATGTCTAGTGTAAGAGTAGTGCATGCGTGATGTATATGTCTAGTGTAAGAGTGGTGCATGTGTGATATATATGTCTAGTGTAAGAATGGTGCATGCGTGATGTATATGTCTAGTGTAAGAGTATTGCATGCATGATGTATGTCTAGTGTAAGAGTGGTGCATGCGTGATGTATATCTAGTGTAAGAGTAGTGCATGCGTGATGTATATGTCTAGTGTAAGAGTGGGGCATGCGTGATGTATGTCTAGTGTAAGAGTGGGGCATGCGTGATATATATGTTTAGTGTAAGAGTATTGCATGCGTGATGTATGTCTAGTGTAAGAGTATTGCATGTGTGATGTATGTCTAGTGTAAGAGTGGGGCATGCGTGATGTATATGTCTAGTGTAAGAGTAGTGCATGCGTGATGTATGTCTAGTGTAAGAGTAGTGCATGCGTGATGTATATGTCTAGTGTAAGAGTGGGGCATGTGTGACGTATGTCTAGTGTAAGAGTGGTGCATGCGTGATGTCTGTCTAGTGTAAGAGTGGGGCATGCGTGATGTATGTCTAGTGTAAGAGTAGTGCATGCGTGATGTATGTCTAGTGTAAGAGTGGGGCATGCGTGCTGTATGTCTAGTGTAAGAATGGTGCATGCGTGATGTATGTCTAGTGTAAGAGTGGGGCATGCGTGATGTATGTCTAGTGTAAGAATGGTGCATGCGTGATGTATGTCTAGTGTAAGAGTGGGGCATGCGTGATGTATGTCTAGTGTAAAAGTGGGGCATGCGTGATGTATGTCTAGTGTAAGAGTGGGGCATGCGTGATGTATGTCTAGTGTAAGAGTAGTGCATGCGTGACGTATGTCTAGTGTAAGAGTGGGGCATGCGTGATGTATGTCTAGTGTAAGAGTGGTGCATGCGTGATGTATATGTCTAGTGTAAGAGTGGTGCATGTGTGATATATATGTCTAGTGTAAGAATGGTACATGCGTGATGTATATGTCTAGTGTAAGAGTATTGCATGCGTGATGTATGTCTAGTGTAAGAGTGGTGCATGCGTGATGTATGTCTAGTGTAAGAGTAGTGCATGCGTGATGTATGCCTAGTGTAAGAGTGGTGCATGCGTGATGTATATGTCTAGTGTAAGAGTGGGGCATGCGTGATGTATGTCTAGTGTAAGAGTGGGGCATGCGTGATGTATGTCTAGTGTAAGAATGGTGCATGCGTGATGTATGTCTAGTGTAAGAGTGGGGCATGCATGATGTATGTCTAGTGTAAGAGTAGTGCATGCTTGATGTATGTGTAGTGTAAGAGTGGGGCATGCGTGATATATATGTCTAGTGTAAGAGTATTGCATGCGTGACGTATGTCTAGTGTAAGAGTAGTGCATGCGTGATGTATGTGTAGTGTAAGAGTGGGGCATGCGTGATATATATGTCTAGTGTAAGAGTATTGCATGCGTGACGTATGTCTAGTGTAAGAGTAGTGCATGCGTGATGTATATGTCTAGTGTAAAAGAGGTGCATGTTAGACATATGTCTAGTATAATGCTAGGTTCACACATGCGTGATGTATGTCTAGTGTAAGAGTGGGGCATGCGTGATGTATGTCTAGTGTAAGAATGGTGCATGCGTGATGTATGTCTAGTGTAAGAGTAGTGCATGCGTGATGTATGTCTAGTGTAAGAGTGGGGCATGCGTGATGTATGTCTAGTGTAAGAGTGGGGCATGCGTGATGTATGTCTAGTGTAAGAGTGCGGCACGCGTGATGTATGTCTAGTGTAAGAATGGTGCATGCGTGATGTATGTGTCTAGTGTAAGAGTGGGGCATGCGTGATGTATATGTCTAGTGTAAGAGTAGTGCATGCGTTATGTATGTCTAGTGTAAGAGTAGTGCATGCGTGATGTATGTCTAGTGTAAGAGTGGGGCATGCGTGATGTATGTCTAGTGTAAGAATGGTGCATGCGTGATGTATGTCTAGTGTAAGAGTGGTGCATGCGTGATGTATGTCTAGTGTAAGAGTAGTGCATGCGTGATGTATATGTCTAGTGTAAGAGTGGGGCATGCGTGATGTATGTCTAGTGTAAGAGTGGGGCATGCGTGATGTATGTCTAGTGTAAGAGTAGTGCATGCGTGATGTATATGTCTAGTGTAAGAGTGGGGCATGCGTGATGTATGTCTAGTGTAAGAGTGGGGCATGCGTGATGTATGTCTAGTCTAAGAGTAGTGCATGCGTGATGTATGTCTAGTGTAAGAGTGGGGCATGCGTGATGTATGTCTAGTCTAAGAGTAGTGCATGCGTGATGTATGTCTAGTGTAAGAGTGGGGCATGCGTGATGTATGTCTAGTGTAAGAGTAGTGCATGCGTGATGTATATGTCTAGTGTAAGAGTGGGGCATGCGTGATGTATGTCTAGTGTAAGAGTGGTGCATGTGTGACATGTCTATGGTAAGAGTAGTGCATGCGTGATGTATATGTCTAGTGTAAGAGTGGTGCATGTGTGATATATATGTCTAGTGTAAGAGTGGTGCATGCGTGATGTATATGTCTAGTGTAAGAGTATTGCATGCGTGATGTATGTCTAGTGTAAGAGTAGTCCATGCGTGATGTATATGTCTAGTGTAAGAGTGGTGCATGTGTGATATATATGTCTAGTGTAAGAATGGTGCATGCGTGATGTATATGTCTAGTGTAAGAGTATTGCATGCATGATGTATGTCTAGTGTAAGAGTGGTGCATGCGTGATGTATATCTAGTGTAAGAGTAGTGCATGCGTGATGTATATGTCTAGTGTAAGAGTGGGGCATGCGTGATGTATGTCTAGTGTAAGAGTGGGGCATGCGTGATATATAT
Organism: Leptodactylus fallax; assembly: GCA_947044405.1. NCBI lineage: Eukaryota > Metazoa > Chordata > Amphibia > Anura > Leptodactylidae > Leptodactylus > Leptodactylus fallax. The sequence goes on along the minus strand of CAMRHE010000454.1, from coordinate 126,187 downwards.
GTCTAGTGTAAGAGTATTGCATGCGTGATGTATGTCTAGTGTAAGAGTATTGCATGTGTGATGTATGTCTAGTGTAAGAGTGGGGCATGCGTGATGTATATGTCTAGTGTAAGAGTAGTGCATGCGTGATGTATGTCTAGTGTAAGAGTAGTGCATGCGTGATGTATATGTCTAGTGTAAGGGTGGGGCATGTGTGACGTATGTCTAGTGTAAGAGTGGTGCATGCGTGATGTCTGTCTAGTGTAAGAGTGGGGCATGCGTGATGTATGTCTAGTGTAAGAGTAGTGCATGCGTGATGTATGTCTAGTGTAAGAGTGGGGCATGCGTGCTGTATGTCTAGTGTAAGAATGGTGCATGCGTGATGTATGTCTAGTGTAAGAGTGGGGCATGCGTGATGTATGTCTAGTGTAAGAATGGTGCATGCGTGATGTATGTCTAGTGTAAGAGTGGGGCATGCGTGATGTATGTCTAGTGTAAAAGTGGGGCATGCGTGATGTATGTCTAGTGTAAGAGTGGGGCATGCGTGATGTATGTCTAGTGTAAGAGTAGTGCATGCGTGACGTATGTCTAGTGTAAGAGTGGGGCATGCGTGATGTATGTCTAGTGTAAGAGTGGTGCATGCGTGATGTATATGTCTAGTGTAAGAGTGGTGCATGTGTGATATATATGTCTAGTGTAAGAATGGTGCATGCGTGATGTATATGTCTAGTGTAAGAGTATTGCATGCGTGATGTATGTCTAGTGTAAGAGTGGTGCATGCGTGATGTATGTCTAGTGTAAGAGTAGTGCATGCGTGATGTATGTCTAGTGTAAGAGTGGTGCATGCGTGATGTATATGTCTAGTGTAAGAGTGGGGCATGCGTGATGTATGTCTAGTGTAAGAGTGGGGCATGCGTGATGTATGTCTAGTGTAAGAATGGTGCATGCGTGATGTATGTCTAGTATAAGAGTGGGGCATGCATGATGTATGTCTAGTGTAAGAGTAGTGCATGCTTGATGTATGTGTAGTGTAAGAGTGGGGCATGCGTGATATATATGTCTAGTGTAAGAGTATTGCATGCGTGACGTATGTCTAGTGTAAGAGTAGAGCATGCGTGATGTATATGTCTAGTGTAAAAGAGGTGCATGTTTGACATATGTCTAGTATAATGCTAGGTTCACACATGCGTGATGTATGTCTAGTGTAAGAGTGGGGCATGCGTGATGTATGTCTAGTGTAAGAATGGTGCATGCGTGATGTATGTCTAGTGTAAGAGTAGTGCATGCGTGATGTATGTCTAGTGTAAGAGTGGGGCATGCGTGATGTATGTCTAGTGTAAGAGTAGTGCATGCGTGATGTATGTCTAGTGTAAGAGTGGGGCATGCGTGATGTACGTCTAGTGTAAGAGTGGGGCATGCGTGATGTATGTCTAGTGTAAGAGTGCGGCACGCGTGATGTATGTCTAGTGTAAGAATGGTGCATGCGTGATGTATGTGTCTAGTGTAAGAGTGGGGCATGCGTGATGTATATGTCTAGTGTAAGAGTAGTGCATGCGTGATGTATGTCTAGTGTAAGAGTAGTGCATGCGTGATGTATGTCTAGTGTAAGAGTGGGGCATGCGTAATGTATGTCTAGTGTAAGAGTGGGGCATGCGTGATGTATGTCTAGTGTAAGAATGGTGCATGCGTGATGTATGTCTAGTATAAGAGTGGGGCATGCATGATGTATGTCTAGTGTAAGAGTAGTGCATGCTTGATGTATGTGTAGTGTAAGAGTGGGGCATGCGTGATATATATGTCTAGTGTAAGAGTATTGCATGCGTGACGTATGTCTAGTGTAAGAGTAGTGCATGCGTGATGTATATGTCTAGTGTAAAAGAGGTGCATGTTAGACATATGTCTAGTATAATGCTAGGTTCACACATGCGTGATGTATGTCTAGTGTAAGAGTGGGGCATGCGTGATGTATGTCTAGTGTAAGAATGGTGCATGCGTGATGTATGTCTAGTGTAAGAGTAGTGCATGCGTGATGTATGTCTAGTGTAAGAGTGGGGCATGCGTGATGTATGTCTAGTGTAAGAGTGGGGCATGCGCGATGTATGTCTAGTGTAAGAGTGCGGCACGCGTGATGTATGTCTAGTGTAAGAATGGTGCATGCGTGATGTATGTGTCTAGTGTAAGAGTGGGGCATGCGTGATGTATATGTCTAGTGTAAGAGTAGTGCATGCGTGATGTATGTCTAGTGTAAGAGTAGTGCATGCGTGATGTATGTCTAGTGTAAGAGTGGGGCATGCGTGCTGTATGTCTAGTGTAAGAATGGTGCATGCGTGATGTATGTCTAGTGTAAGAGTGGGGCATGCGTGATGTATGTCTAGTGTAAGAATGGTGCATGCGTGATGTATGTCTAGTGTAAGAGTGGGGCATGCGTGATGTATGTCTAGTGTAAAAGTGGGGCATGCGTGATGTATGTCTAGTGTAAGAGTGGGGCATGCGTGATGTATGTCTAGTGTAAGAGTAGTGCATGCGTGACGTATGTCTAGTGTAAGAGTGGGGCATGCGTGATGTATGTCTAGTGTAAGAGTGGTGCATGCGTGATGTATATGTCTAGTGTAAGAGTGGTGCATGTGTGATATATATGTCTAGTGTAAGAATGGTGCATGCGTGATGTATATGTCTAGTGTAAGAGTATTGCATGCGTGATGTATGTCTAGTGTAAGAGTGGTGCATGCGTGATGTATGTCTAGTGTAAGAGTAGTGCATGCGTGATGTATGTCTAGTGTAAGAGTGGTGCATGCGTGATGTATATGTCTAGTGTAAGAGTGGGGCATGCGTGATGTATGTCTAGTGTAAGAGTGGGGCATGCGTGATGTATGTCTAGTGTAAGAGTGGGGCATGCGTGATGTATGTCTAGTGTAAGAGTGCGGCATGCGTGATGTATGTCTAGTGTAAGAATGGTGCATGCGTGATGTATGTGTCTAGTGTAAGAGTGGGGCATGCGTGATGTATATGTCTAGTGTAAGAGTAGTGCATGCGTGATGTATGTCTAGTGTAAGAGTAGTGCATGCGTGATGTATGTCTAGTGTAAGAGTGGGGCATGCGTGATGTATGTCTAGTGTAAGAATGGTGCATACGTGATGTATGTCTAGTGTAAGAATGGTGCATGCGTGATGTATGTCTAGTGTAAGAGTAGTGCATGCGTGATGTATATGTCTAGTGTAAGAGTGGGGCATGCGTGATGTATGTCTAGTGTAAGAGTAGTGCATGCGTGATGTATATGTCTAGTGTAAGAGTATTGCATGCGTGATATATATATCTAGTGTAAGAGTAGTGCATGCGTGATGTATGTCTAGTGTAAGAGTGGGGCATGCGTGATGTATGTGTCTAGTGTAAGAGTGGGGCATGCGTGATGTATATGTCTAGTGTAGGAGTAGTGCATGCGTGATGTATGTCTAGTGTAAGAGTAGTGCATGCGTGATGTATGTCTAGTGTAAAAGTGGGGCATGCGTGATGTATGTCTAGTGTAAGAATGGTGCATGCGTGATGTATGTCTAGTGTAAGAGTAATGCATGCGTGATGTATGTCTAGTGTAAGAGTGGGGCATGCATGATGTATGTCTAGTGTAAGAGTAGTGCATGCGTGATATATATGTCTAGTGTAAGAGTATTGCATGCGTGATATATATGTCTAGTGTAAGAGTAGTGCATGCGTGATGTATGTGTCTAGTGTAAGAGTGGGGCATGCGTGATGTATGTCTAGTGTAAGAATGGTGCATGCGTGATGTATATGTCTAGAGTAAGAGTAGTGCATGCGTGATGTATGTCTAGTGTAAGAGTGGGGCATGCGTGATGTATGTCTACTGTAAGAAAGGTGCATGCGTGATGTATGTCTAGTGTAAGAGTAGTGCATGCGTGATGTATGTCTAGTGTAAGAGTGGGGCATGCGTGATGTATGTCTAGTGTAAGAGTAGTGCATGCGTGATATATGTCTAGTGTAAGAGTGGGGCATGCGTGATGTATGTCTAGTGTAAGAATGGTGCATGCGTGATGTATGTCTAGTGTAAGAGTATTGCATGCGTGATGTATGTCTAGTGTAAGAGTGGGGCATGCGTGATGTATATGTCTAGTGTAAGAGTGGGGCATGCGTGATGTATGTCTAGTGTAAGAGTATTGCATGCGTGACGTATGTCTAGTGTAAGAGTGGGGCATGCGTGATGTATGTCTAATGTAAGAGTAGTGCATGCGTGATGTATATGTCTAGTGTAAGAGTGGGGCATGCGTGATGTATGTCTAGTGTAAGAGTGGGGCATGCGTGATGTATGTGTCTAGTGTAAGAGTGGGGCATGCGTGATGTATATGTCTAGTGTAGGAGTAGTGCATGCGTGATGTATGTCTAGTGTAAGAGTAGTGCATGCGTGATGTATGTCTAGTGTAAAAGTGGGGCATGCGTGATGTATGTCTAGTGTAAGAATGGTGCATGCGTGATGTATGTCTAGTGTAAGAGTAATGCATGCGTGATGTATGTCTAGTGTAAGAGTAGTGCATGCGTGATGTATATGTCTAGTGTAAGAGTAGTGCATGCGTGATGTATATGTCTAGTGTAAGAGTGGGGCATGCGTGATGTATGTCTAGTGTAAGAGTGGGGCATGCGTGATGTATGTCTAGTGTAAGAGTAGTGCATGCGTGATGTATATGTCTAGTGTAAGAGTGGGGCATGCGTGATGTATGTCTAGTGTAAGAGTGGGGCATGCGTGATGTATGTCTAGTCTAAGAGTAGTGCATGCGTGATGTATGTCTAGTGTAAGAGTGGGGCATGCGTGATGTATGTCTAGTCTAAGAGTAGTGCATGCGTGATGTATGTCTAGTGTAAGAGTGGGGCATGCGTGATGTATGTCTAGTGTAAGAGTAGTGCATGCGTGATGTATATGTCTAGTGTAAGAGTGGGGCATGCGTGATGTATGTCTAGTGTAAGAGTGGTGCATGTGTGACATGTCTATGGTAAGAGTAGTGCATGCGTGATGTATATGTCTAGTGTAAGAGTGGTGCATGTGTGATATATATGTCTAGTGTAAGAGTGGTGCATGCGTGATGTATATGTCTAGTGTAAGAGTATTGCATGCGTGATGTATGTCTAGTGTAAGAGTAGTCCATGCGTGATGTATATGTCTAGTGTAAGAGTGGTGCATGTGTGATATATATGTCTAGTGTAAGAATGGTGCATGCGTGATGTATATGTCTAGTGTAAGAGTATTGCATGCATGATGTATGTCTAGTGTAAGAGTGGTGCATGCGTGATGTATATCTAGTGTAAGAGTAGTGCATGCGTGATGTATATGTCTAGTGTAAGTGGGGCATGCGTGATGTATGTAGTGTGTGGGGTGGTGTTTTGTTGTGTGGTTTGTTGTTGTTGAGTATTGCATGTGTGATGTATGTCTAGTGTAAGAGTGGGGCATGCGTGATGTATATGTCTAGTGTAAGAGTAGTGCATGCGTGATGTATGTCTAGTGTAATAGTAGTGCATGCGTGATGTATATGTCTAGTGTAAGGGTGGGGCATGTGTGACGTATGTCTAGTGTAAGAGTGGTGCATGCGTGATGTCTGTCTAGTGTAAGAGTGGGGCATGCTTGATGTATGTCTAGTGTAAGAGTAGTGCATGCGTGATGTATGTCTAGTGTAAGAGTGGGGCATGCGTGCTGTATGTCTAGTGTAAGAATGGTGCATGCGTGATGTATGTCTAGTGTAAGAGTGGGGCATGCGTGATGTATGTCTAGTGTAAGAATGGTGCATGCGTGATGTATGTCTAGTGTAAGAGTGGGGCATGCGTGATGTATGTCTAGTGTAAAAGTGGGGCATGCGTGATGTATGTCTAGTGTAAGTGGGGCATGCGTGATGTATGTCTAGTGTAAGAGTAGTGCATGCGTGACGTATGTCTAGTGTAAGAGTGGGGCATGCGTGATGTATGTCTAGTGTAAGAGTGGTGCATGCGTGATGTATATGTCTAGTGTAAGAGTGGTGCATGTGTGATATATATGTCTAGTGTAAGAATGGTGCATGCGTGATGTATATGTCTAGTGTAAGAGTATTGCATGCGTGATGTATGTCTAGTGTAAGAGTGGTGCATGCGTGATGTATGTCTGATGTATGCCTGATGTATGTCTAGTGTAAGAGTGGTGCATGCGTGATGTATATGTCTAGTGTAAGAGTGGGGCATGCGTGATGTATGTCTAGTGTAAGAGTGGGGCATGCGTGATGTATGTCTAGTGTAAGAGTGGGGCATGCGTGATGTATGTCTAGTGTAAGAGTGCGGCATGCGTGATGTATGTCTAGTGTAAGAATGGTGCATGCGTGATGTATGTGTCTAGTGTAAGAGTGGGGCATGCGTGATGTATATGTCTAGTGTAAGAGTAGTGCATGCGTGATGTATGTCTAGTGTAAGAGTAGTGCATGCGTGATGTATGTCTAGTGTAAGAGTGGGGCATGCGTGATGTATGTCTAGTGTAAGAATGGTGCATACGTGATGTATGTCTAGTGTAAGAATGGTGCATGCGTGATGTATGTCTAGTGTAAGAGTAGTGCATGCGTGATGTATATGTCTAGTGTAAGAGTGGGGCATGCGTGATGTATGTCTAGTGTAAGAGTAGTGCATGCGTGATGTATATGTCTAGTGTAAGAGTATTGCATGCGTGATATATATATCTAGTGTAAGAGTAGTGCATGCGTGATATATGTCTAGTGTAAGAGTGGGGCATGCGTGATGTATGTGTCTAGTGTAAGAGTGGGGCATGCGTGATGTATATGTCTAGTGTAGGAGTAGTGCATGCGTGATGTATGTCTAGTGTAAGAGTAGTGCATGCGTGATGTATGTCTAGTGTAAAAGTGGGGCATGCGTGATGTATGTCTAGTGTAAGAATGGTGCATGCGTGATGTATGTCTAGTGTAAGAGTAATGCATGCGTGATGTATGTCTAGTGTAAGAGTGGGGCATGCATGATGTATGTCTAGTGTAAGAGTAGTGCATGCGTGATATATATGTCTAGTGTAAGAGTATTGCATGCGTGATATATATGTCTAGTGTAAGAGTAGTGCATGCGTGATGTATGTGTCTAGTGTAAGAGTGGGGCATGCGTGATGTATGTCTAGTGTAAGAATGGTGCATGCGTGATGTATATGTCTAGAGTAAGAGTAGTGCATGCGTGATGTATGTCTAGTGTAAGAGTGGGGCATGCGTGATGTATGTCTACTGTAAGAAAGGTGCATGCGTGATGTATGTCTAGTGTAAGAGTAGTGCATGCGTGATGTATGTCTAGTGTAAGAGTGGGGCATGCGTGATGTATGTCTAGTGTAAGAGTAGTGCATGCGTGATATATGTCTAGTGTAAGAGTGGGGCATGCGTGATGTATGTCTAGTGTAAGAATGGTGCATGCGTGATGTATGTCTAGTGTAAGAGTATTGCATGCGTGATGTATGTCTAGTGTAAGAGTGGGGCATGCGTGATGTATATGTCTAGTGTAAGAGTGGGGCATGCGTGATGTATGTCTAGTGTAAGAGTATTGCATGCGTGACGTATGTCTAGTGTAAGAGTGGGGCATGCGTGATGTATGTCTAATGTAAGGTAGTGCATGCGTGATGTATATGTCTAGTGTAAGAGTGGGGCATGCGTGATGTATGTCTAGTGTAAGAGTGGGGCATGCGTGATGTATGTGTCTAGTGTAAGAGTGGGGCATGCGTGATGTATATGTCTAGTGTAGGAGTAGTGCATGCGTGATGTATGTCTAGTGTAAGAGTAGTGCATGCGTGATGTATGTCTAGTGTAAAAGTGGGGCATGCGTGATGTATGTCTAGTGTAAGAATGGTGCATGCGTGATGTATGTCTAGTGTAAGAGTAATGCATGCGTGATGTATGTCTAGTGTAAGAGTGGGGCATGCATGATGTATGTCTAGTGTAAGAGTAGTGCATGCGTGATATATATGTCTAGTGTAAGAGTATTGCATGCGTGATATATATGTCTAGTGTAAGAGTAGTGCATGCGTGATGTATGTGTCTAGTGTAAGAGTGGGGCATGCGTGATGTATGTCTAGTGTAAGAATGGTGCATGCGTGATGTATATGTCTAGAGTAAGAGTAGTGCATGCGTGATGTATGTCTAGTGTAAGAGTGGGGCATGCGTGATGTATGTCTACTGTAAGAAAGGTGCATGCGTGATGTATGTCTAGTGTAAGAGTAGTGCATGCGTGATGTATGTCTAGTGTAAGAGTGGGGCATGCGTGATGTATGTCTAGTGTAAGAGTAGTGCATGCGTGATATATGTCTAGTGTAAGAGTGGGGCATGCGTGATGTATGTCTAGTGTAAGAATGGTGCATGCGTGATGTATGTCTAGTGTAAGAGTATTGCATGCGTGATGTATGTCTAGTGTAAGAGTGGGGCATGCGTGATGTATATGTCTAGTGTAAGAGTGGGGCATGCGTGATGTATGTCTAGTGTAAGAGTATTGCATGCGTGACGTATGTCTAGTGTAAGAGTGGGGCATGCGTGATGTATGTCTAATGTAAGGGTAGTGCATGCGTGATGTATATGTCTAGTGTAAGAGTGGGGCATGCGTGATGTATGTCTAGTGTAAGAGTGGGGCATGCGTGATGTATGTCTAGTGTAAGAGTGGTGCATGCGTGATGTATATGTCTAGTGTAAGAGTATTGCATGCGTGATGTATGTCTAGTGTAAGAGTAGTGCATGCGTGATGTATATGTCTTGTGTAAGAGTGGTGCATGTGTGATATATATGTCTAGTGTAAGAATGGTGCATGCGTGATGTATATGTCTAGTGTAAGAGTATTGCATGCATGATGTATGTCTAGTGTAAGAGTGGTGCATGCGTGATGTATGTCTAGTGTAAGAGTAGTGCATGCGTGATGTATATGTCTAGTGTAAGAGTGGGGCATGCGTGATGTATGTCTAGTGTAAGAGTGGGGCATGCGTGATATATATGTCTAGTGTAAGAGTATTGCATGCGTGATGTATGTCTAGTGTAAGAGTATTGCATGTGTGATGTATGTCTAGTGTAAGAGTGGGGCATGCGTGATGTATATGTCTAGTGTAAGAGTAGTGCATGCGTGATGTATGTCTAGTGTAAGAGTAGTGCATGCGTGATGTATATGTCTAGTGTAAGAGTGGGGCATGCGTGACGTATGTCTAGTGTAAGAGTGGGGCATGCGTGATGTATGTCTAGTGTAAGAATGGTGCATGCGTGATGTATGTCTAGTGTAATAATGGTGCATGCGTGATGTATGTCTATTGTAAGAGTAGTGCATGCGTGATGTATATGTCTAGTGTAAGAGTGGGGCATGCGTGAGGTATGTCTAGTGTAAGAGTAGAGCATGCGTGATGTATATGTCTAGTGTAAGAGTATTGCATGCGTGATATATATATCTAGTGTAAGAGTAGTGCATGCGTGATGTATGTCTAGTGTAAGAGTGGGGCATGCGTGATGTATATGTCTAGTGTAGGAGTAGTGCATGCGTGATGTATGTCTAGTGTAAGAGTAGTGCATGCGTGATGTATGTCTAGTGTAAGAGTGGGGCATGCGTGATGTATGTCTAGTGTAAGAGTAGTGCATGCGTGATATATGTCTAGTGTAAGAGTGGGGCATGCGTGATGTATGTCTAGTGTAAGAATGGTGCATGCGTGATGTATGTCTAGTGTAAGAGTATTGCATGCGTGATGTATGTCTAGTGTAAGAGTGGGGCATGCGTGATGTATATGTCTAGTGTAAGAGTGGGGCATGCGTGATGTATGTCTAGTGTAAGAGTATTGCATGCGTGACCTATGTCTAGTGTAAGAGTGGGACATGCGTGATGTATGTCTAGTGTAAGAGTAGTGCATGCGTGATGTATATGTCTAGTGTAAGAGTGGGGCATGCGTGATGTATGTCTAGTGTAAGAGTGGGGCATGCGTGATGTATGTCTAGTGTAAGAGTATGCATGCGTGACGTATGTCTAGTGTAAGAGTGGGGCATGCGTGATGTATGTCTAGTGTAAGAATGGTGCATGCGTGATGTATGTCTAGTGTAAGAGTGGGGCATGCGTGATGTATATGTCTAGTGTAAGAGTGGGGCATGCGTGATGTATGTCTAGTGTAAGAGTAGTGCATGCATGATGTATATGTCTAGTGTAAGAGTGGGGCATGCGTGATGTATGTCTAGTGTAAGAGTGGTGCATGCGTGACATGTCTAGTGTAAGAGTAGTGCATGCGTGATGTATATGTCTAGTGTAAGAGTGGTGCATGTGTGATATATATGTCTAGTGTAAGAGTGGTGCATGCGTGATGTATATGTCTAGTGTAAGAGTATTGCATGCATGATGTATGTCTAGTGTAAGAGTGGTGCATGCGTGATGTATATCTAGTGTAAGAGTAGTGCATGCGTGATGTATATGTCTAGTGTAAGAGTGGGGCATGCGTGATGTATGTCTAGTGTAAGAGTGGGGCATGCGTGATATATATGTCTAGTGTAAGAGTATTGCATGTGTGATGTATGTCTAGTGTAAGAGTAGTGCATGCGTGATGTATGTCTAGTGTAAGAGTGGGGCATGCGTGATGTATGTCTAGTGTAAGAGTAGTGCATGCGTGATATATGTCTAGTGTAAGAGTGGGGCATGCGTGATGTATGTCTAGTGTAAGAATGGTGCATGCGTGATGTATGTCTAGTGTAAGAGTATTGCATGCGTGATGTATGTCTAGTGTAAGAGTGGGGCATGCGTGATGTATATGTCTAGTGTAAGAGTGGGGCATGCGTGATGTATGTCTAGTGTAAGAGTATTGCATGCGTGACGTATGTCTAGTGTAAGAGTGGGACATGCGTGATGTATGTCTAGTGTAAGAGTAGTGCATGCGTGATGTATATGTCTAGTGTAAGAGTGGGGCATGCGTGATGTATGTCTAGTGTAAGAGTGGGGCATGCGTGATGTATGTCTAGTGTAAGAGTATTGCATGCGTGACGTATGTCTAGTGTAAGAGTGGGGCATGCGTGATGTATGTCTAGTGTAAGAATGGTGCATGCGTGATGTATGTCTAGTGTAAGAGTTGGGCATGCGTGATGTATATGTCTAGTGTAAGAGTGGGGCATGCGTGATGTATGTCTAGTGTAAGAGTAGTGCATGCATGATGTATATGTCTAGTGTAAGAGTGGGGCATGCGTGATGTATGTCTAGTGTAAGAGTGGTGCATGCGTGACATGTCTAGTGTAAGAGTAGTGCATGCGTGATGTATATGTCTAGTGTAAGAGTGGTGCATGTGTGATATATATGTCTAGTGTAAGAGTGGTGCATGCGTGATGTATATGTCTAGTGTAAGAGTATTGCATGCATGATGTATGTCTAGTGTAAGAGTGGTGCATGCGTGATGTATATCTAGTGTAAGAGTAGTGCATGCGTGATGTATATGTCTAGTGTAAGAGTGGGGCATGCGTGATGTATGTCTAGTGTAAGAGTGGGGCATGCGTGATATATATGTCTAGTGTAAGAGTATTGCATGTGTGATGTATGTCTAGTGTAAGAGTGGGGCATGCGTGATGTATATGTCTAGTGTAAGAGTAGTGCATGCGTGATGTATGTCTAGTGTAAGAGTAGTGCATGCGTGATGTATATGTCTAGTGTAAGAGTATTGCATGTGTGATGTATGTCTAGTGTAAGAGTGGGGCATGCGTGATGTATATGTCTAGTGTAAGAGTAGTGCATGCGTGATGTATGTCTAGTGTAAGAGTAGTGCATGCGTGATGTATATGTCTAGTGTAAGAGTGGGGCATGTGTGACGTATGTCTAGTGTAAGAGTGGTGCATGCGTGATGTCTGTCTAGTGTAAGAGTGGGGCATGCGTGATGTATGTCTAGTGTAAGAGTATTGCATGCGTGACGTATGTCTAGTGTAAGAGTGGGGCATGCGTGATGTATGTCTAGTGTAAGAATGGTGCATGCGTGATGTATGTCTAGTGTAAGAGTGGGGCATGCGTGATGTATATGTCTAGTGTAAGAGTGGGGCATGCGTGATGTATGTCTAGTGTAAGAGTAGTGCATGCATGATGTATATGTCTAGTGTAAGAGTGGGGCATGCGTGATGTATGTCTAGTGTAAGAGTAGTGCATGCGTGATGTATATGTCTAGTGTAAGAGTGGTGCATGTGTGATATCTATGTCTAGTGTAAGAGTGGTGCATGTGTGATGTATATGTCTAGTGTAAGAGTATTGCATGCGTGATGTATGTCTAGTGTAAGAGTAGTGCATGCGTGATGTATATGTCTAGTGTAAGAGTGGTGCATGTGTGATATATATATCTAGTGTAAGAATGGTGCATGCGTGATGTATATGTCTAGTGTAAGAGTATTGCATGCATGATGTATGTCTAGTGTAAGAGTGGTGCATGCGTGATGTATATCTAGTGTAAGAGTAGTGCATGCGTGATGTATATGTCTAGTGTAAGAGTGGGGCATGCGTGATGTATGTCTAGTGTAAGAGTGGGGCATGCGTGATATATATGTCTAGTGTAAGAGTATTGCATGCGTGATGTATGTCTAGTGTAAGAGTATTGCATGTGTGATGTATGTCTAGTGTAAGAGTGGGGCATGCGTGATGTATATGTCTAGTGTAAGAGTAGTGCATGCGTGATGTATGTCTAGTGTAAGAGTAGTGCATGCGTGATGTATATGTCTAGTGTAAGAGTGGGGCATGTGTGACGTATGTCTAGTGTAAGAGTGGTGCATGCGTGATGTCTGTCTAGTGTAAGAGTGGGGCATGCGTGATGTATGTCTAGTGTAAGAGTAGTGCATGCATGATGTATGTCTAGTGTAAGACTGGGGCATGCGTGCTGTATGTCTAGTGTAAGAATGGTGCATGCGTGATGTATGTCTAGTGTAAGAGTGGGGCATGCGTGATGTATGTCTAGTGTAAGAATGGTGCATGCGTGATGTATGTCTAGTGTAAGAGTGGGGCATGCGTGATGTATGTCTAGTGTAAAAGTGGGGCATGCGTGATGTATGTCTAGTGTAAGAGTGGGGCATGCGTGATGTATGTCTAGTGTAAGAGTAGTGCATGCGTGACGTATGTCTAGTGTAAGAGTGGGGCATGCGTGATGTATGTCTAGTGTAAGAGTGGTGCATGCGTCATGTATATGTCTAGTGTAAGAGTGGTGCATGTGTGATATATATGTCTAGTGTAAGAATGGTGCATGCGTGATGTATATGTCTAGTGTAAGAGTATTGCATGCGTGATGTATGTCTAGTGTAAGAGTGGTGCATGCGTGATGTATGTCTAGTGTAAGAGTAGTGCATGCGTGATGTATGTCTAGTGTAAGAGTGGTGCATGCGTGATGTATATGTCTAGTGTAAGAGTGGGGCATGCGTGATGTATGTCTAGTGTAAGAGTGGGGCATGCGTGATGTATGTCTAGTGTAAGAATGGTGCATGCGTGATGAATGTCTAGTGTAAGAGTGGGGCATGCATGATGTATGTCTAGTGTAAGAGTAGTGCATGCTTGATGTATGTGTAGTGTAAGAGTGGGGCATGCGTGATATATATGTCTAGTGTAAGAGTATTGCATGCATGATGTATGTCTAGTGTAAGAGTGGTGCATGCGTGATGTATATCTAGTGTAAGAGTAGTGCATGCGTGATGTATATGTCTAGTGTAAGAGTGGGGCATGCGTGATGTATGTCTAGTGTAAGAGTGGGGCATGCGTGATATATATGTCTAGTGTAAGAGTATTGCATGTGTGATGTATGTCTAGTGTAAGAGTAGTGCATGCGTGATGTATGTCTAGTGTAAGAGTGGGGCATGCGTGATGTATGTTTAGTGTAAGAATGGTGCATGCGTGATGTATGTCTAGTGTAAGAGTAGTGCATGCTTGATGTATGTCTAGTGTAAGAGTGGGGCATGCGTGATGTATGTCTAGTGTAAGAGTAGTGCATGCGTGATATATATGTCTAGTGTAAGAGTATTGCATGCGTGATATATATGTCTAGTGTAAGAGTAGTGCATGCGTGATGTATGTGTCTAGTGTAAGAGTGGGGCATGCGTGATGTATGTCTAGTGTAAGAATGGTGCATGCGTGATGTATGTCTAGTGTAAGAGTAGTGCATGCGTGATGTATGTCTAGTGTAAGAGTGGGGCATGCGTGATGTATGTCTAGTGTAAGAGTAGTGCATGCGTGATGTATATGTCTAGTGTAAGAGTGGGGCATGCGTGATGTATGTCTAGTGTAAGAGTGGGGCATGCGTGATGTATGTCTAGTCTAAGAGTAGTGCATGCGTGATGTATGTCTAGTGTAAGAGTGGGGCATGCGTGATGTATGTCTAGTCTAAGAGTAGTGCATGCGTGATGTATGTCTAGTGTAAGAGTGGGGCATGCGTGATGTATGTCTAGTGTAAGAGTAGTGCATGCGTGATGTATATGTCTAGTGTAAGAGTAGTGCATGCGTGATGTATATGTCTAGTGTAAGAGTGGGGCATGCGTGATGTATGTCTAGTGTAAGAGTGGGGCATGCGTGATGTATGTCTAGTGTAAGAGTGGGGCATGCGTGATGTATATGTCTAGTGTAAGAGTGGGGCATGCGTGATGTATGTCTAGTGTAAGAGTGGGGCATGCGTGATGTATGTCTAGTGTAAGAGTAGTGCATGCGTGATGTATGTCTAGTGTAAGAGTATTGCATGCGTGACGTATGTCTAGTGTAAGAGTGGGGCATGCGTGATGTATGTCTAGTGTAAGAGTGGTGCATGCGTGATGAATATGTCTAGTTTAAGAGTATTGCATGCGTGATGTATGTCTAGTGTAAGAGTAGTGCATGCGTGATGTATATGTCTAGTGTAAGAGTGGGGCATGTGTGACGTATGTCTAGTGTAAGAGTGGTGCATGCGTGATGTCTGTCTAGTGTAAGAGTGGGGCATGCGTGATGTATGTCTAGTGTAAGAGTAGTGCATGCATGATGTATGTCTAGTGTAAGACTGGGGCATGCGTGCTGTATGTCTAGTGTAAGAATGGTGCATGCGTGATGTATGTCTAGTGTAAGAGTGGGGCATGCGTGATGTATGTCTAGTGTAAGAATGGTGCATGCGTGATGTATGTCTAGTGTAAGAGTGGGGCATGCGTGATGTATGTCTAGTGTAAGAAGTGGGGCATGCGTGATGTATGTCTAGTGTAAGAGTGGGGCATGCGTGATGTATGTCTAGTGTAAGAGTAGTGCATGCGTGACGTATGTCTAGTGTAAGAGTGGGGCATGCGTGATGTATGTCTAGTGTAAGAGTGGTGCATGCGTCATGTATATGTCTAGTGTAAGAGTGGTGCATGTGTGATATATATGTCTAGTGTAAGAATGGTGCATGCGTGATGTATATGTCTAGTGTAAGAGTATTGCATGCGTGATGTATGTCTAGTGTAAGAGTGGTGCATGCGTGATGTATGTCTAGTGTAAGAGTAGTGCATGCGTGATGTATGTCTAGTGTAAGAGTGGTGCATGCGTGATGTATATGTCTAGTGTAAGAGTGGGGCATGCGTGATGTATGTCTAGTGTAAGAGTGGGGCATGCGTGATGTATGTCTAGTGTAAGAATGGTGCATGCGTGATGAATGTCTAGTGTAAGAGTGGGGCATGCATGATGTATGTCTAGTGTAAGAGTAGTGCATGCTTGATGTATGTGTAGTGTAAGAGTGGGGCATGCGTGATATATATGTCTAGTGTAAGAGTATTGCATGCATGATGTATGTCTAGTGTAAGAGTGGTGCATGCGTGATGTATATCTAGTGTAAGAGTAGTGCATGCGTGATGTATATGTCTAGTGTAAGAGTGGGGCATGCGTGATGTATGTCTAGTGTAAGAGTGGGGCATGCGTGATATATATGTCTAGTGTAAGAGTATTGCATGTGTGATGTATGTCTAGTGTAAGAGTAGTGCATGCGTGATGTATGTCTAGTGTAAGAGTGGGGCATGCGTGATGTATGTTTAGTGTAAGAATGGTGCATGCGTGATGTATGTCTAGTGTAAGAGTAGTGCATGCTTGATGTATGTCTAGTGTAAGAGTGGGGCATGCGTGATGTATGTCTAGTGTAAGAGTAGTGCATGCGTGATATATATGTCTAGTGTAAGAGTATTGCATGCGTGATATATATGTCTAGTGTAAGAGTAGTGCATGCGTGATGTATGTGTCTAGTGTAAGAGTGGGGCATGCGTGATGTATGTCTAGTGTAAGAATGGTGCATGCGTGATGTATGTCTAGTGTAAGAGTAGTGCATGCGTGATGTATGTCTAGTGTAAGAGTGGGGCATGCGTGATGTATGTCTAGTGTAAGAGTAGTGCACGCGTGATGTATATGTCTAGTGTAAGAGTGGGGCATGCGTGATGTATGTCTAGTGTAAGAGTGGGGCATGCGTGATGTATGTCTAGTCTAAGAGTAGTGCATGCGTGATGTATGTCTAGTGTAAGAGTGGGGCATGCGTGATGTATGTCTAGTCTAAGAGTAGTGCATGCGTGATGTATGTCTAGTGTAAGAGTGGGGCATGCGTGATGTATGTCTAGTGTAAGAGTAGTGCATGCGTGATGTATAGTCTAGTGTAGAGTAGTCATGGTGATGTATGTCTAGTGTAAGAGTAGTGCATGCGTGATGTATATGTCTAGTGTAAGAGTGGGGCATGCGTGATGTATGTCTAGTGTAAGAGTGGGGCATGCGTGATGTATGTCTAGTGTAAGAGTGGGGCATGCGTGATGTATGTCTAGTGTAAGAGTGGGGCATGCGTGATGTATGTCTAGTGTAAGAGTGGTGCATGCGTGACGTATGTCTAGTGTAAGAGTAGTGCATGCGTGATGTATAGTCTAGTGTAAGAGTGGTGCATGCGTGATGTATAGTCTAGTGTAAGAGTGGTGCATGCGTGATGTATATGTCTAGTGTAAGAGTATTGCATGCGTGATGTATGTCTAGTGTAAGAGTAGTGCATGCGTGATGTATTTGTCTAGTGTAAGAGTGGTGCATGTGTGATATATATGTCTAGTGTAAGAATGGTGCATGCGTGATGTATATGTCTAGTGTAAGAGTATTGCATGTGTGGCATGTATGTATGTCTAGTGTAAGAGTGGTGCATGCGTGATGTATGTCTAGTGTAAGAGTAGTGCATGCGTGATGTATATGTCTAGTGTAAGAGTGGGGCATGCGTGATGTATGTCTAGTGTAAGAGTGGGGCACGCGTGATGTATATGTCTAGTGTAAGAGTAGTGCATGCGTGATGTATGTCTAGTGTAAGAGTGGGGCATGCGTGATGTATGTCTAGTGTAAGAGTGGGGCATGCGTGATGTATGTCTAGTGTAAGAGTAGTGCATGCGTGATGTATGTCTAGTGTAAGAGTGGTGCATGTGTGATGTATGTTCTAGTGTAAGAGTGGGGCATGCGTGATGTATGTCTAGTGTAAGAGTGGGGCATGCGTGATGTATTGTCTAGTGTAAGAGTGGTCTTTTTTGTGTGTGGTGTGCGTTTGTGTAGTGCATGCGTGATGTATATGTCTAGTGTAAGAGTGGTGCATGCGTGATGTATATGTCTAGTGTAAGAGTGGTGCATGCGTGATGTATGTCTAGTGTAAGAGTGGTGCATGCGTGATGTATGTCTAGTGTAAGAGTGGTGCATGCGTGATGTATGTCTAGTGTAAGAGTAGTGCATGCGTGATGTATGTCTAGTGTAAGAGTAGTGCATGTGTGATGTATATGTCTAGTGTAAGAGTGGGGCATGCGTGATGTATGTCTAGTGTAAGAGTGGTGCATGCGTGATGTATGTCTAGTGTAAGAGTGGGGCATGCGTGATGTATGTCTAGTGTAAGAGTGGGGCATGCGTGATGTATGTCTAGTGTAAGAGTAGTGCATGCGTGATGTATGTCTAGTGTAAGAGTGGGGCATGCGTGATGTATGTTTTGGTGTATGTGTGATGTATGTCTAGTGTAAGAGTGGGGCATGCGTGATGTATGTCTAGTGTAAGAGTAGTGCATGCGTGATGTATGTCTAGTGTAAGAGTGGGGCATGCGTGATGTATGTCTAGTGTAAGAGTGGGGTGCATGCGTGATGTATATGTCTAGTGTAAGAGTGGTGCATGTGTGATATATATGTCTAGTGTAAGAGTGGTGCATGCGTGATGTATATGTCTAGTGTAAGAGTATTGCATGCGTGATGTATGTCTAGTGTAAGAGTAGTGCATGCGTGATGTATATGTCTAGTGTAAGAGTGGTGCATGTGTGATATATATGTCTAGTGTAAGAATGGTGCATGCGTGATGTATATGTCTAGTGTAAGAGTATTGCATGCGTGATGTATGTCTAGTGTAAGAGTGGTGCATGCGTGATGTATGTCTAGTGTAAGAGTAGTGCATGCGTGATGTATATGTCTAGTGTAAGAGTGGGGCATGCGTGATGTATGTCTAGTGTAAGAGTGGGGCATGCGTGATGTATATGTCTAGTGTAAGAGTATTGCATGCGTGATGTATGTTGTTGTTTTGTTGATGTATGTCTAGTGTAAGAGTGGGGCATGCGTGATGTATATGTCTAGTGTAAGAGTAGTGCATGCGTGATGTATGTCTAGTGTAAGAGTAGTGCATGCGTGATGTATATGTCTAGTGTAAGAGTGGGGCATGCGTGATGTATGTCTAGTGTAAGAGTGGTGCATGCGTGATGTATGTCTAGTGTAAGAGTGGGGCATGCGTGATGTATGTCTAGTGTAAGAGTGGTGCATGCGTGATGTATGTCTAGTGTAAGAGTAGTGCATGCGTGATGTATGTCTAGTGTAAGAGTGGGGCATGCGTGATGTATGTCTAGTGTAAGAATGTGCATGCGTGATGTATGTCTAGTGTAAGAGTGGGGCATGCGTGATGTATGTCTAGTGTAAGAGTGGTGCATGCGTGATGTATGTCTAGTGTAAGAGTGGTGCATGCGTGATGTATGTCTAGTGTAAGAGTAGTGCATGCGTGATGTATATGTCTAGTGTAAGAGTGGGGCATGCGTGATGTATATCTAGTGTAAGAGTGGTGCATGCGTGACATGTCTAGTGTATGAGTAGTGCATGCGTGATGTATATGTCTAGTGTAAGAGTGGTGCATGTGTGATATATATGTCTAGTGTAAGAGTGGTGCATGCGTGATCTATATGTCTAGTGTAAGAGTATTGCATGCGTGATGTATGTCTAGTGTAAGAGTAGTGCATGCGTGATGTATATGTCTAGTGTAAGAGTGGTGCATGTGTGATATATATGTCTAGTGTAAGAATGGTGCATGCGTGATGTATATGTCTAGTGTAAGAGTATTGCATGCATGATGTATGTCTAGTGTAAGAGTGGTGCATGCGTGATGTATGTCTAGTGTAAGAGTAGTGCATGCGTGATCTATGTCTAGTGTAAGAGTAGTGCATGCGTGATGTATATGTCTAGTGTAAGAGTGGGGCATGCGTGATGTATGTCTAGTGTAAGAGTGGGGCATGCGTGATGTATGTCTAGTGTAAGAGTAGTGCATGCGTGATGTATATGTCTAGTGTAAGAGTGGGGCATGCGTGATGTATGTCTAGTGTAAGAGTGGGGCATGCGTGATGTATGTCTAGTGTAAGAGTAGTGCATGCGTGATGTATGTCTAGTGTAAGAGTGGGGCATGCGTGATGTATGTCTAGTGTAAGAGTAGGGCATGCGTGATGTATGTCTAGTGTAAGAGTGGGGCATGCGTGATGTATGTCTAGTGTAAGAGTAGTGCATGCGTGATGTATATGTCTAGTGTAAGAGTGGGGCATGCGTGATGTATGTCTAGTATTTTATGTCTATTGTAAGAGTAGTGCATGCGTGATGTATATGTCTAGTGTAAGAGTGGTGCATGTGTGATATATATGTCTAGTGTAAGAGTGGTGCATGCGTGATGTATATGTCTAGTGTAAGAGTATTGCATGCGTGATGTATGTCTAGTGTAAGAGTAGTGCATGCGTGATGTATATGTCTAGTGTAAGAGTGGTGCATGTGTGATATATATGTCTAGTGTAAGAATGGTGCATGCGTGATGTATATGTCTAGTGTAAGAGTAGTGCATGCATGATGTATGTCTAGTGTAAGAGTGGTGCATGCGTGATGTATGTCTAGTGTAAGAGTAGTGCATGCGTGATGTATATGTCTAGTGTAAGAGTGGGGCATGCGTGATGTATGTCTAGTGTAAGAGTGGGGCATGCGTGATATATATGTCTAGTGTAAGAGTATTGCATGCGTGATGTATGTCTAGTGTAAGAGTATTCATGTGTAGTATGTCTAGTGTAAGAGTGGGGCATGCGTGATGTATATGTCTAGTGTAAGAGTAGTGCATGCGTGATGTATGTCTAGTGTAAGAGTAGTGCATGCGTGATGTATATGTCTAGTGTAAGAGTGGGGCATGTGTGACGTATGTCTAGTGTAAGAGTGGTGCATGCGTGATGTCTGTCTAGTGTAAGAGTGGGGCATGCGTGATGTATGTCTAGTGTAAGAGTAGTGCATGCGTGATGTATGTCTAGTGTAAGAGTGGGGCATGCGTGCTTATGTCTAGTGTAAGAATGGTGCATGCGTGATGTATGTCTAGTGTAAGAGTGGGGCATGCGTGATGTATGTCTAGTGTAAGAATGGTGCATGCGTGATGTATGTCTAGTGTAAGAGTGGGGCATGCGTGATGTATGTCTAGTGTAAAAGTGGGGCATGCGTGATGTATGTCTAGTGTAAGAGTGGGGCATGCGTGATGTATGTCTAGTGTAAGAGTAGTGCATGCGTGACGTATGTCTAGTGTAAGAGTGGGGCATGCGTGATGTATGTCTAGTGTAAGAGTGGTGCATGCGTGATGTATATGTCTAGTGTAAGAGTGGTGCATGTGTGATATATATGTCTAGTGTAAGAATGGTGCATGCGTGATGTATATGTCTAGTGTAAGAGTATTGCATGCGTGATGTATGTCTAGTGTAAGAGTGGTGCATGCGTGATGTATGTCTAGTGTAAGAGTAGTGCATGCGTGATGTATGTCTAGTGTAAGAGTGGTGCATGCGTGATGTATATGTCTAGTGTAAGAGTGGGGCATGCGTGATGTATGTCTAGTGTAAGAGTGGGCATGCGTGATGTATGTCTAGTGTAAGAGTGGGGCATGCGTGATGTATGTCTAGTGTAAGAGTGGGCTGCTGTGTTTGTGTGTGTGTGGGGCATGCGTGATATATATGTCTAGTGTAAGAGTATTGCATGCGTGACGTGATGTCTAGTGTAAGAGTAGTGCATGCGTGATGTATGTGTAGTGTAAGAGTGGGGCATGCGTGATATATATGTCTAGTGTAAGAGTAGTGCATGCGTGATGTATGTCTAGTGTAAGAGTGCATGCGTATTATATGTCTGTGTTCTTGTATGTCTAGTGTAAGAGTGGGGCATGCGTGATGTATGTCTAGTGTAAGAGTGGTGCATGCGTGATGTATGTCTAGTGTAAGAGTAGTGCATGCGTGATGTATGTCTAGTGTAAGAGTGGGGCATGCGTGATGTATGTCTAGTGTAAGAGTGGGGCATGCGTGTGTATGTCTAGTGTAAGAGTGGGGCACGCGTGATGTATGTCTAGTGTAAGAGTGGTGCATGCGTGATGTATGTGTCTAGTGTAAGAGTAGTGCATGCGTGATGTATGTCTAGTGTAAGGGTGTGTAAGAGTGGTGCATGCGTGATGTATGTCTAGTGTAAGAGTGGTGCATGCGTGATGTATGTCTAGTGTAAGAATGGTGCATGCGTGATGTATGTCTAGTGTAAGAGTAGTGCATGCGTGATGTATATGTCTAGTGTAAGAGTGGGGCATGCGTGATGTATGTCTAGTGTAAGAGTGGGGCATGCGTGATGTATGTCTAGTGTAAGAGTAGTGCATGCGTGATGTATAGTCTAGTGTAAGAGTGGGGCATGCGTGATGTATGTCTAGTGTAAGAGTAGTGCATGCGTGATGTATGTCTAGTGTAAGAGTGGGGCATGCGTGATGTATGTCTAGTCTAAGAGTAGTGCATGCGTGATGTATGTCTAGTGTAAGAGTGGGGCATGCGTGATGTATGTCTAGTGTAAGAGTAGTGCATGCGTGATGTATATGTCTAGTGTAAGAGTGGGGCATGCGTGATGTATGTCTAGTGTAGAGTGGTGCATGTGTGACTGTTAGGTAAGAGTAGTGCATGCGTGATGTATATGTCTAGTGTAAGAGTGGTGCATGTGTGATATATATGTCTAGTGTAAGAGTGGTGCATGCGTGATGTATATGTCTAGTGTAAGAGTATTGCATGCGTGATGTATGTCTAGTGTAAGAGTAGTGCATGCGTGATGTATATGTCTAGTGTAAGAGTGGTGCATGTGTGATATATATGTCTAGTGTAAGAATGGTGCATGCGTGATGTATATGTCTAGTGTAAGAGTATTGCATGCATGATGTATGTCTAGTGTAAGAGTGGTGCATGCGTGATGTATATCTAGTGTAAGAGTAGTGCATGCGTGATGTATATGTCTAGTGTAAGAGTGGGGCATGCGTGATGTATGTCTAGTGTAAGAGTGGGGCATGCGTGATATATATGTCTAGTGTAAGAGTATTGCATGCGTGATGTATGTCTAGTGTAAGAGTATTGCATGTGTGATGTATGTCTAGTGTAAGAGTGGGGCATGCGTGATGTATATGTCTAGTGTAAGAGTAGTGCATGCGTGATGTATGTCTAGTGTAAGAGTAGTGCATGCGTGATGTATATGTCTAGTGTAAGGGTGGGGCATGTGTGACGTATGTCTAGTGTAAGAGTGGTGCATGCGTGATGTATGTCTAGTGTAAGAGTGGGGCATGCGTGATGTATGTCTAGTGTAAGAGTAGTGCATGCGTGATGTATGTCTAGTGTAAGAGGGTGGGGCGCGTGCTGTATGTCTAGTGTAAGAATGGTGCATGCGTGATGTATGTCTAGTGTAAGAGTGGGGCATGCGTGATGTATGTCTAGTGTAAGAATGGTGCATGCGTGATGTATGTCTAGTGTAAGAGTGGGGCATGCGTGATGTATGTCTAGTGTAAAAGTGGGGCATGCGTGATGTATGTCTAGTGTAAGAGTGGGGCATGCGTGATGTATGTCTAGTGTAAGAGTAGTGCATGCGTGACGTATGTCTAGTGTAAGAGTGGGGCATGCGTGATGTATGTCTAGTGTAAGAGTGGTGCATGCGTGATGTATATGTCTAGTGTAAGAGTGGTGCATGTGTGATATATATGTCTAGTGTAAGAATGGTGCATGCGTGATGTATATGTCTAGTGTAAGAGTATT
Source organism: Leptodactylus fallax (assembly GCA_947044405.1). Lineage (NCBI taxonomy): Eukaryota > Metazoa > Chordata > Amphibia > Anura > Leptodactylidae > Leptodactylus > Leptodactylus fallax. Next base: position 102,933 of record CAMRHE010000454.1, on the reverse strand, counting down.
GCATGCGTGATGTATGTCTAGTGTAAGAGTGGTGCATGCGTGATGTATGTCTAGTGTAAGAGTAGTGCATGCGTGATGTATGTCTAGTGTAAGAGTGGTGCATGCGTGATGTATATGTCTAGTGTAAGAGTGGGGCATGCGTGATGTATGTCTAGTGTAAGAGTGGGGCATGCGTGATGTATGTCTAGTGTAAGAATGGTGCATGCGTGATGTATGTCTAGTATAAGAGTGGGGCATGCATGATGTATGTCTAGTGTAAGAGTAGTGCATGCTTGATGTATGTGTAGTGTAAGAGTGGGGCATGCGTGATATATATGTCTAGTGTAAGAGTATTGCATGCGTGACGTATGTCTAGTGTAAGAGTAGAGCATGCGTGATGTATATGTCTAGTGTAAAAGAGGTGCATGTTTGACATATGTCTAGTATAATGCTAGGTTCACAGCATGCGTGATGTATGTCTAGTGTAAGAGTGGGGCATGCGTGATGTATGTCTAGTGTAAGAATGGTGCGCATGCGTGATGTATGTCTAGTGTAAGAGTAGTGCATGGGTGGTGTAAGAGTAGTGCATGCGTGATGTATGTCTAGTGTAAGAGTAGTGCATGCGTGATGTATGTCTAGTGTAAGAGTGGGGCATGCGTGATGTACGTCTAGTGTAAGAGTGGGGCATGCGTGATGTATGTCTAGTGTAAGAGTGCGGCACGCGTGATGTATGTCTAGTGTAAGAATGGTGCATGCGTGATGTATGTGTCTAGTGTAAGAGTGGGGCATGCGTGATGTATATGTCTAGTGTAAGAGTAGTGCATGCGTGATGTATGTCTAGTGTAAGAGTAGTGCATGCGTGATGTATGTCTAGTGTAAGAGTGGGGCATGCGTGATGTATGTCTAGTGTAAGAGTGGGGCATGCGTGATGTATGTCTAGTGTAAGAGTGGTGCATGCGTGATGTATGTCTAGTTAAGAGTGGGGCATGCATGATGTATGTCTAGTGTAAGAGTAGTGCATGCGTGATGTATGTCTAGTGTAAGAGTGGGGCATGCGTGATATATATGTCTAGTGTAAGAGTAGTGCATGCGTGACGTATGTCTAGTGTAAGAGTAGTGCATGCGTGATGTATATGTCTAGTGTAAAAGAGGTGCATGTTAGACATATGTCTAGTATAATGCTAGGTTCACACATGCGTGATGTATGTCTAGTGTAAGAGTGGGGCATGCGTGATGTATGTCTAGTGTAAGAATGGTGCATGCGTGATGTATGTCTAGTGTAAGAGTAGTGCATGCGTGATGTATGTCTAGTGTAAGAGTGGGGCATGCGTGATGTATGTCTAGTGTAAGAGTGGGGCATGCGCGATGTATGTCTAGTGTAGGGCCGGGTAAGAGTGGTGCATGCGTGATGTATGTGTCTAGTGTAAGAGTGGGGCATGCGTGATGTATATGTCTAGTGTAAGAGTAGGGCATGCGTGATGTATGTCTAGTGTAAGAGTAGTGCATGCGTGATGTATGTCTAGTGTAAGAGTGGGGCATGCGTGCTGTATGTCTAGTGTAAGAATGGTGCATGCGTGATGTATGTCTAGTGTAAGAGTGGGGCATGCGTGATGTATGTCTAGTGTAAGAATGGTGCATGCGTGATGTATGTCTAGTGTAAGAGTGGGGCATGCGTGATGTATGTCTAGTGTAAAAGTGGGGCATGCGTGATGTATGTCTAGTGTAAGAGTGGGGCATGCGTGATGTATGTCTAGTGTAAGAGTAGTGCATGCGTGACGTATGTCTAGTGTAAGAGTGGGGCATGCGTGATGTATGTCTAGTGTAAGAGTGGTGCATGCGTGATGTATATGTCTAGTGTAAGAGTGGTGCATGTGTGATATATATGTCTAGTGTAAGAATGGTGCATGCGTGATGTATATGTCTAGTGTAAGAGTATTGCATGCGTGATGTATGTCTAGTGTAAGAGTGGTGCATGCGTGATGTATGTCTAGTGTAAGAGTAGTGCATGCGTGATGTATGTCTAGTGTAAGAGTGGTGCATGCGTGATGTATATGTCTAGTGTAAGAGTGGGGCATGCGTGATGTATGTCTAGTGTAAGAGTGGGGCATGCGTGATGTATGTCTAGTGTAAGAGTGGGGCATGCGTGATGTATGTCTAGTGTAAGAGTGGGGCATGCGTGATGTATGTCTAGTGTAAGAATGGTGCATGCGTGATGTATGTGTCTAGTGTAAGAGTGGGGCATGCGTGATGTATATGTCTAGTGTAAGAGTAGTGCATGCGTGATGTATGTCTAGTGTAAGAGTAGTGCATGCGTGATGTATGTCTAGTGTAAGAGTGGGGCATGCGTGATGTATGTCTAGTGTAAGAATGGTGCATGCGTGATGTATGTCTAGTGTAAGAATGGTGCATGCGTGATGTATGTCTAGTGTAAGAGTAGTGCATGCGTGATGTATATGTCTAGTGTAAGAGTGGGGCATGCGTGATGTATGTCTAGTGTAAGAGTAGTGCATGCGTGATGTATATGTCTAGTGTAAGAGTATTGCATGCGTGATATATATTCTAGTGTAAGAGTAGTGCATGCGTGATGTATGTCTAGTGTAAGAGTGGGGCATGCGTGATGTATGTGTCTAGTGTAAGAGTGGGGCATGCGTGATGTATATGTCTAGTGTAGGAGTAGTGCATGCGTGATGTATGTCTAGTGTAAGAGTAGTGCATGCGTGATGTATGTCTAGTGTAAGAGTGGGGCATGCGTGATGTATGTCTAGTGTAAGAATGGTGCATGCGTGATGTATGTCTAGTGTAAGAGTAATGCATGCGTGATGTATGTCTAGTGTAGAGTGGGGCATGCATGATGTATGTCTAGTGTAAGAGTAGTGCATGCGTGATATATATGTCTAGTGTAAGAGTATTGCATGCGTGATATATATGTCTAGTGTAAGAGTAGTGCATGCGTGATGTATGTGTCTAGTGTAAGAGTGGGGCATGCGTGATGTATGTCTAGTGTAAGAATGGTGCATGCGTGATGTATATGTCTAGTGTAAGAGTAGTGCATGCGTGATGTATGTCTAGTGTAAGAGTGGGGCATGCGTGATGTATGTCTACTGTAAGAAAGGTGCATGCGTGATGTATGTCTAGTGTAAGAGTAGTGCATGCGTGATGTATGTCTAGTGTAAGAGTGGGGCATGCGTGATGTATGTCTAGTGTAAGAGTAGTGCATGCGTGATATATGTCTAGTGTAAGAGTGGGGCATGCGTGATGTATGTCTAGTGTAAGAATGGTGCATGCGTGATGTATGTCTAGTGTAAGAGTATTGCATGCGTGATGTATGTCTAGTGTAAGAGTGGGGCATGCGTGATGTATATGTCTAGTGTAAGAGTGGGGCATGCGTGATGTATGTCTAGTGTAAGAGTATTGCATGCGTGACGTATGTCTAGTGTAAGAGTGGGGCATGCGTGATGTATGTCTAATGTAAGAGTAGTGCATGCGTGATGTATATGTCTAGTGTAAGAGTGGGGCATGCGTGATGTATGTCTAGTGTAAGAGTGGGGCATGCGTGATGTATGTGTCTAGTGTAAGAGTGGGGCATGCGTGATGTATATGTCTAGTGTAGGAGTAGTGCATGCGTGATGTATGTCTAGTGTAAGAGTAGTGCATGCGTGATGTATGTCTAGTGTAAAAGTGGGGCATGCGTGATGTATGTCTAGTGTAAGAATGGTGCATGCGTGATGTATGTCTAGTGTAAGAGTAATGCATGCGTGATGTATGTCTAGTGTAAGAGTAGTGCATGCGTGATGTATATGTCTAGTGTAAGAGTAGTGCATGCGTGATGTATATGTCTAGTGTAAGAGTGGGGCATGCGTGATGTATGTCTAGTGTAAGAGTGGGGCATGCGTGATGTATGTCTAGTGTAAGAGTAGTGCATGCGTGATGTATATGTCTAGTGTAAGAGTGGGGCATGCGTGATGTATGTCTAGTGTAATGGTGTATTATGTCTAGTGTAAGAGTAGTGCATGCGTGATGTATGTCTAGTGTAAGAGTGGGGCATGCGTGATGTATGTCTAGTCTAAGAGTAGTGCATGCGTGATGTATGTCTAGTGTAAGAGTGGGGCATGCGTGATGTATGTCTAGTGTAAGAGTAGTGCATGCGTGATGTATATGTCTAGTGTAAGAGTGGGGCATGCGTGATGTATGTCTAGTGTAAGAGTGGTGCATGTGTGACATGTCTATGGTAAGAGTAGTGCATGCGTGATGTATATGTCTAGTGTAAGAGTGGTGCATGTGTGATATATATGTCTAGTGTAAGAGTGGTGCATGCGTGATGTATATGTCTAGTGTAAGAGTATTGCATGCGTGATGTATGTCTAGTGTAAGAGTAGTGCATGCGTGATGTATATGTCTAGTGTAAGAGTGGTGCATGTGTGATATATATGTCTAGTGTAAGAATGGTGCATGCGTGATGTATATGTCTAGTGTAAGAGTATTCTTTTTGTGGTATGCGTGATGTTGTCTGTGTGTGTGCATGCGTGTGTATATGTCTAGTGTAAGAGTATTGCATGTGTGATGTATGTCTAGTGTAAAGTGGGGCTCGTGATGTATATGTCTAGTGTAAGAGTGGTGCATGCGTGATGTATGTCTAGTGTAAGAGTAGTGCATGCGTGATGTATATGTCTAGTGTAAGGGTGGGGCATGTGGTGCGTATGTCTAGTGTAAGAGTGGTGCATGCGTGATGTATGTCTAGTGTAAGAGTAGTGCATGCGTGATGTATGTCTAGTGTAAGAGTGGGGCATGCGTGATGTATGTCTAGTGTAAGAGTGGTGCATGCGTGATGTATGTCTAGTGTAAGAGTGGTGCATGTGTTTTCTTGTTGTGTGTATGTCTAGTGTAAGAGTGGGGCATGCGTGATGTATGTCTAGTGTAAGAGTGGGGCATGCGTGATGTATGTCTAGTGTAAGAGTGGGGCATGCGTGATGTATGTCTAGTGTAAGAGTAGTGCATGCGTGACGTATGTCTAGTGTAAGAGTGGGGCATGCGTGATGTATGTCTAGTGTAAGAGTGGTGCATGCGTGATGTATTGTTAGTGTAAAGTGGTATGTGTGTATATATGTCTAGTGTAAGAATGGTGCATGCGTGATGTATATGTCTAGTGTAAGAGTAGTGCATGCGTGATGTATGTCTAGTGTAAGAGTGGTGCATGCGTGATGTATGTCTAGTGTAAGAGTAGTGCATGCGTGATGTATGTCTAGTGTAAGAGTGGTGCATGCGTGATGTATATGTCTAGTGTAAGAGTGGGGCATGCGTGATGTATGTCTAGTGTAAGAGTGGGGCATGCGTGATGTATGTCTAGTGTAAGAGTGGGGCATGCGTGATGTATGTCTAGTGTAAGAGTGCGTGCGTGATGTATGTCTAGTGTAAGAATGGTGCATGCGTGATGTATGTGTCTAGTGTAAGAGTGGGGCATGCGTGATGTATATGTCTAGTGTAAGAGTAGTGCATGCGTGATGTATGTCTAGTGTAAGAGTAGTGCATGCGTGATGTATGTCTAGTGTAAGAGTGGGGCATGCGTGATGTATGTCTAGTGTAAGAATGGTGCATGCGTGATGTATGTCTAGTGTAAGAGTAGTGCATGCGTGATGTATGTCTAGTGTAAGAGTGGGGCATGCGTGATGTATGTCTAGTGTAAGAGTAGTGCATGCGTGATGTATATGTCTAGTGTAAGAGTAGTGCATGCGTGATATATATATCTAGTGTAAGAGTAGTGCATGCGTGATATATGTCTAGTGTAAGAGTGGGGCATGCGTGATGTATGTGTCTAGTGTAAGAGTGGGGCATGCGTGATGTATATGTCTAGTGTAGAGTAGTGCATGCGTGATGTATGTCTAGTGTAGTAGTTCGTGATGTATGTCTAGTGTGTGGGCTGCGTGATGTATGTCTAGTGTAAGAGTGGTGCATGCGTGATGTATGTCTAGTGTGGAGTATGCTGCGTGTTTGTCTTGAGTGGGCTGCTGTGTATTCTGTGGGTCTCGTGTTTTGTCTAGTGTAAGAGTAGTGCATGCGTGATATATATGTCTAGTGTAAGAGTAGTGCATGCGTGATGTATGTGTCTAGTGTAAGAGTGGGGCATGCGTGATGTATGTCTAGTGTAAGAATGGTGCATGCGTGATGTATATGTCTAGAGTAAGAGTAGTGCATGCGTGATGTTGTCTAGTGTAAGAGTGGGGCATGCGTGATGTATGTCTTTAGAAAGGTGCATGCGTGATGTATGTCTAGTGTAAGAGTAGTGCATGCGTGATGTATGTCTAGTGTAAGAGTGGGGCATGCGTGATGTATGTCTAGTGTAAGAGTAGTGCATGCGTGATATATGTCTAGTGTAAGAGTGGGGCATGCGTGATGTATGTCTAGTGTAAGAATGGTGCATGCGTGATGTATGTCTAGTGTAAGAGTATTGCATGCGTGATGTATGTCTAGTGTAAGAGTGGGGCATGCGTGATGTATATGTCTAGTGTAAGTGGGATGTATGTTAGTGAGAGTGCATGCGTGACGTATGTCTAGTGTAAGAGTGGGGCATGCGTGATGTATGTCTAATGTAAGAGTAGTGCATGCGTGATGTATATGTCTAGTGTAAGAGTGGGGCATGCGTGATGTATGTCTAGTGTAAGAGTGGGGCATGCGTGATGTATGTGTCTAGTGTAAGAGTGGGGCATGCGTGATGTATATGTCTAGTGTAGGAGTAGTGCATGCGTGATGTATGTCTAGTGTAAGAGTAGTGCATGCGTGATGTATGTCTAGTGTAAAAGTGGGGCATGCGTGATGTATGTCTAGTGTAAGAATGGTGCATGCGTGATGTATGTCTAGTGTAAGAGTAATGCATGCGTGATGTATGTCTAGTGTAAGAGTGGGGCATGCATGATGTATGTCTAGTGTAAGAGTAGTGCATGCGTGATATATATGTCTAGTGTAAGAGTATTGCATGCGTGATATATATGTCTAGTGTAAGAGTAGTGCATGCGTGATGTATGTGTCTAGTGTAAGAGTGGGGCATGCGTGATGTATGTCTAGTGTAAGAATGGTGCATGCGTGATGTATATGTCTAGAGTAAGAGTAGTGCATGCGTGATGTATGTCTAGTGTAAGAGTGGGGCATGCGTGATGTATGTCTACTGTAAGAAAGGTGCATGCGTGATGTATGTCTAGTGTAAGAGTAGTGCATGCGTGATGTATGTCTAGTGTAAGAGTGGGGCATGCGTGATGTATGTCTAGTGTAAGAGTAGTGCATGCGTGATATATGTCTAGTGTAAGAGTGGGGCATGCGTGATGTATGTCTAGTGTAAGAATGGTGCATGCGTGATGTATGTCTAGTGTAAGAGTATTGCATGCGTGATGTATGTCTAGTGTAAGAGTGGGGCATGCGTGATGTATATGTCTAGTGTAAGAGTGGGGCATGCGTGATGTATGTCTAGTGTAAGAGTATTGCATGCGTGACGTATGTCTAGTGTAAGAGTGGGGCATGCGTGATGTATGTCTAATGTAAGGGTAGTGCATGCGTGATGTATATGTCTAGTGTAAGAGTGGGGCATGCGTGATGTATGTCTAGTGTAAGAGTGGGGCATGCGTGATGTATGTCTAGTGTAAGAGTGGTGCATGCGTGATGTATATGTCTAGTGTAAGAGTATTGCATGCGTGATGTATGTCTAGTGTAAGAGTAGTGCATGCGTGATGTATATGTCTAGTGTAAGAGTGGTGCATGTGTGATATATATGTCTAGTGTAAGAATGGTGCATGCGTGATGTATATGTCTAGTGTAAGAGTATTGCATGCATGATGTATGTCTAGTGTAAGAGTGGTGCATGCGTGATGTATGTCTAGTGTAAGAGTAGTGCATGCGTGATGTATATGTCTAGTGTAAGAGTGGGGCATGCGTGATGTATGTCTAGTGTAAGAGTGGGGCATGCGTGATATATATGTCTAGTGTAAGAGTATTGCATGCGTGATGTATGTCTAGTGTAAGAGTATTGCATGTGTGATGTATGTCTAGTGTAAGAGTGGGGCATGCGTGATGTATATGTCTAGTGTAAGAGTAGTGCATGCGTGATGTATGTCTAGTGTAAGAGTAGTGCATGCGTGATGTATATGTCTAGTGTAAGAGTGGGGCATGCGTGACGTATGTCTAGTGTAAGAGTGGGGCATGCGTGATGTATGTCTAGTGTAAGAATGGTGCATGCGTGATGTATGTCTAGTGTAAGAATGGTGCATGCGTGATGTATGTCTAGTGTAAGAGTAGTGCATGCGTGATGTATATGTCTAGTGTAAGAGTGGGGCATGCGTGAGGTATGTCTAGTGTAAGAGTAGAGCATGCGTGATGTATATGTCTAGTGTAAGAGTATTGCATGCGTGATATATATATCTAGTGTATAGTGATGCGTGATGTATGTCTAGTGTAAGAGTGGGGCATGCGTGATGTATGTCTAGTGTAGGAGTAGTGCATGCGTGATGTATGTCTAGTGTAAGAGTAGTGCATGCGTGATGTATGTCTAGTGTAAGAGTGGGGCATGCGTGATGTATGTCTAGTGTAAGAGTAGTGCATGCGTGATATATGTCTAGTGTAAGAGTGGGGCATGCGTGATGTATGTCTAGTGTAAGAGTGGTGCATGCGTGATGTATGTCTAGTGTAAGAGTATTGCATGCGTGATGTATGTCTAGTGTAAGAGTGGGGCATGCGTGATGTATATGTCTAGTGTAAGAGTGGGGCATGCGTGATGTATGTCTAGTGTAAGAGTATTGCATGCGTGACCTATGTCTAGTGTAAGAGTGGGGCATGCGTGATGTATGTCTAGTGTAAGAGTAGTGCATGCGTGATGTATATGTCTAGTGTAAGAGTGGGGCATGCGTGATGTATGTCTAGTGTAAGAGTGGGGCATGCGTGATGTATGTCTAGTGTAAGAGTATTGCATGCGTGACGTATGTCTAGTGTAAGAGTGGGGCATGCGTGATGTATGTCTAGTGTAAGAGTGGTGCATGCGTGATGTATGTCTAGTGTAAGAGTGGGGCATGCGTGATGTATTGTCTAGTGTAAGAGTGGGGCATGCGTGATGTATGTCTAGTGTAAGAGTAGTGCATGCGTGATGTATATGTCTAGTGTAAGAGTGGGGCATGCGTGATGTATGTCTAGTGTAAGAGTGGTTGCGTGACATGTCTAGTGTAAGGTAGTTGCTGATGTATATGTCTAGTGTAAGAGTGGTGCATGTGTGATATATATGTCTAGTGTAAGAGTGGTGCATGCGTGATGTATATGTCTAGTGTAAGAGTATTGCATGCGTGATGTATGTCTAGTGTAAGAGTGGTGCATGCGTGATGTATGTCTAGTGTAAGAGTAGTGCATGCGTGATGTATATGTCTAGTGTAAGAGTGGGGCATGCGTGATGTATGTCTAGTGTAAGAGTGGGGCATGCGTGATATATATGTCTAGTGTAAGAGTATTGCATGTGTGATGTATGTCTAGTGTAAGAGTAGTGCATGCGTGATGTATGTCTAGTGTAAGAGTGGGGCATGCGTGATGTATGTCTAGTGTAAGAGTAGTGCATGCGTGATATATGTCTAGTGTAAGAGTGGGGCATGCGTGATGTATGTCTAGTGTAAGAATGGTGCATGCGTGATGTATGTCTAGTGTAAGAGTAGTGCATGCGTGATGTATGTCTAGTGTAAGAGTGGGGCATGCGTGATGTATATGTCTAGTGTAAGAGTGGGGCATGCGTGATGTATGTCTAGTGTAAGAGTATTGCATGCGTGACGTATGTCTAGTGTAAGAGTGGGGCATGCGTGATGTATGTCTAGTGTAAGAGTAGTGCATGCGTGATGTATATGTCTAGTGTAAGAGTGGGGCATGCGTGATGTATGTCTAGTGTAAGAGTGGGGCATGCGTGATGTATGTCTAGTGTAAGAGTATGGTGCATGCGTGATGTATGTCTAGTGTAAGAATGGTGCATGCGTGATGTATGTCTAGTGTAAGAGTTGGGCATGCGTGATGTATATGTCTAGTGTAAGAGTGGGGCATGCGTGATGTATGTCTAGTGTAAGAGTAGTGCATGCATGATGTATATGTCTAGTGTAAGAGTGGGGCATGCGTGATGTATGTCTAGTGTAAGAGTGGTGCATGCGTGACATGTCTAGTGTAAGAGTAGTGCATGCGTGATGTATATGTCTAGTGTAAGAGTGGTGCATGTGTGATATATATGTCTAGTGTAAGAGTGGTGCATGCGTGATGTATATGTCTAGTGTAAGAGTAGTGCATGCATGATGTATGTCTAGTGTAAGAGTGGTGCATGCGTGATGTATATCTAGTGTAAGAGTAGTGCATGCGTGATGTATATGTCTAGTGTAAGAGTGGGGCATGCGTGATGTATGTCTAGTGTAAGAGTGGGGCATGCGTGATATATATGTCTAGTGTAAGAGTATTGCATGTGTGATGTATGTCTAGTGTAAGAGTGGGGCATGCGTGATGTATATGTCTAGTGTAAGAGTAGTGCATGCGTGATGTATGTCTAGTGTAAGAGTAGTGCATGCGTGATGTATATGTCTAGTGTAAGAGTATTGCATGTGTGATGTATGTCTAGTGTAAGAGTGGGGCATGCGTGATGTATATGTCTAGTGTAAGAGTAGTGCATGCGTGATGTATGTCTAGTGTAAGAGTAGTGCATGCGTGATGTATATGTCTAGTGTAAGAGTGGGGCATGTGTGACGTATGTCTAGTGTAAGAGTGGTGCATGCGTGATGTCTGTCTAGTGTAAGAGTGGGGCATGCGTGATGTATGTCTAGTGTAAGAGTATTGCATGCGTGACGTATGTCTAGTGTAAGAGTGGGGCATGCGTGATGTATGTCTAGTGTAAGAATGGTGCATGCGTGATGTATGTCTAGTGTAAGAGTGGGGCATGCGTGATGTATATGCCTAGTGTAAGAGTGGGGCATGCGTGATGTATGTCTAGTGTAAGAGTAGTGCATGCATGATGTATATGTCTAGTGTAAGAGTGGGGCATGCGTGATGTATGTCTAGTGTAAGAGTAGTGCATGCGTGATGTATATGTCTAGTGTAAGAGTGGTGCATGTGTGATATCTATGTCTAGTGTAAGAGTGGTGCATGTGTGATGTATATGTCTAGTGTAAGAGTATTGCATGCGTGATGTATGTCTAGTGTAAGAGTAGTGCATGCGTGATGTATATGTCTAGTGTAAGAGTGGTGCATGTGTGATATATATGTCTAGTGTAAGAATGGTGCATGCGTGATGTATATGTCTAGTGTAAGAGTATTGCATGCATGATGTATGTCTAGTGTAAGAGTGGTGCATGCGTGATGTATATCTAGTGTAAGAGTAGTGCATGCGTGATGTATATGTCTAGTGTAAGAGTGGGGCATGCGTGATGTATGTCTAGTGTAAGAGTGGGGCATGCGTGATATATATGTCTAGTGTAAGAGTATTGCATGCGTGATGTATGTCTAGTGTAAGAGTATTGCATGTGTGATGTATGTCTAGTGTAAGAGTGGGGCATGCGTGATGTATATGTCTAGTGTAAGAGTAGTGCATGCGTGATGTATGTCTAGTGTAAGAGTAGTGCATGCGTGATGTATATGTCTAGTGTAAGAGTGGGGCATGTGTGACGTATGTCTAGTGTAAGAGTGGTGCATGCGTGATGTCTGTCTAGTGTAAGAGTGGGGCATGCGTGATGTATGTCTAGTGTAAGAGTAGTGCATGCGTGATGTATGTCTAGTGTAAGAGTGGGGCATGCGTGCTGTATGTCTAGTGTAAGAATGGTGCATGCGTGATGTATGTCTAGTGTAAGAGTGGGGCATGCGTGATGTATGTCTAGTGTAAGAATGGTGCATGCGTGATGTATGTCTAGTGTAAGAGTGGGGCATGCGTGATGTATGTCTAGTGTAAAAGTGGGGCATGCGTGATGTATGTCTAGTGTAAGAGTGGGGCATGCGTGATGTATGTCTAGTGTAAGAGTAGTGCATGCGTGACGTATGTCTAGTGTAAGAGTGGGGCATGCGTGATGTATGTCTAGTGTAAGAGTGGTGCATGCGTCATGTATATGTCTAGTGTAAGAGTGGTGCATGTGTGATATATATGTCTAGTGTAAGAATGGTGCATGCGTGATGTATATGTCTAGTGTAAGAGTATTGCATGCGTGATGTATGTCTAGTGTAAGAGTGGTGCATGCGTGATGTATGTCTAGTGTAAGAGTAGTGCATGCGTGATGTATGTCTAGTGTAAGAGTGGTGCATGCGTGATGTATATGTCTAGTGTAAGAGTGGGGCATGCGTGATGTATGTCTAGTGTAAGAGTGGGGCATGCGTGATGTATGTCTAGTGTAAGAATGGTGCATGCGTGATGTATGTCTAGTGTAAGAGTGGGGCATGCATGATGTATGTCTAGTGTAAGAGTAGTGCATGCTTGATGTATGTGTAGTGTAAGAGTGGGGCATGCGTGATATATATGTCTAGTGTAAGAGTATTGCATGCATGATGTATGTCTAGTGTAAGAGTGGTGCATGCGTGATGTATATCTAGTGTAAGAGTAGTGCATGCGTGATGTATTGTCTAGTGTAAGAGTGGGGCATGCGTGATGTATGTCTAGTGTAAGAGTGGGGCATGCGTGATATATTGTCTAGTGTAAGAGTATTGCATGTGTGATGTATGTCTAGTGTAAGAGTAGTGCATGCGTGATGTATGTCTAGTGTAAGAGTGGGGCATGCGTGATGTATGTTTAGTGTAAGAATGGTGCATGCGTGATGTATGTCTAGTGTAAGAGTAGTGCATGCTTGATGTATGTCTAGTGTAAGAGTGGGGCATGCGTGATGTATGTCTAGTGTAAGAGTAGTGCATGCGTGATATATATGTCTAGTGTAAGAGTATTGCATGCGTGATATATATGTCTAGTGTAAGAGTAGTGCATGCGTGATGTATGTGTCTAGTGTAAGAGTGGGGCATGCGTGATGTATGTCTAGTGTAAGAATGGTGCATGCGTGATGTATGTCTAGTGTAAGAGTAGTGCATGCGTGATGTATGTCTAGTGTAAGAGTGGGGCATGCGTGATGTATGTCTAGTGTAAGAGTGGTGCATGCGTGATGTATGTCTAGTGTGGTGCGCGTGTGTATGTCTAGTCTAAGAGTAGTGCATGCGTGATGTATGTCTAGTGTAAGAGTGGGGCATGCGTGATGTATGTCTAGTCTAAGAGTAGTGCATGCGTGATGTATGTCTAGTGTAAGAGTGGGGCATGCGTGATGTATGTCTAGTGTAAGAGTAGTGCATGCGTGATGTATATGTCTAGTGTAAGAGTAGTGCATGCGTGATGTATTGTCTAGTGTAAGAGTGGGGCATGCGTGATGTATTGTCTAGTGTAAGGTAGTGGGGCATGCGTGATGTATATGTCTAGTGTAAGAGTGGGGCATGCGTGATGTATGTCTAGTGTAAGAGTGGGGCATGCGTGATGTATGTCTAGTGTAAGAGTAGTGCATGCGTGATGTATGTCTAGTGTAAGAGTAGTGCATGCGTGACGTATGTCTAGTGTAAGAGTGGGGCATGCGTGATGTATGTCTAGTGTAAGAGTGGTGCATGCGTGATGTATGTCTAGTGTAAGAGTATTGCATGCGTGATGTATGTCTAGTGTAAGAGTAGTGCATGCGTGATGTATATGTCTAGTGTAAGAGTGGTGCATGCGTGACGTATGTCTAGTGTAAGAGTGGTGCATGCGTGATGTCTGTCTAGTGTAAGAGTGGGGCATGCGTGATGTATGTCTAGTGTAAGAGTAGTGCATGCGTGATGTATGTCTAGTGTAAGACTGGGGCATGCGTGTTCTGTATGTCTAGTGTAAGAGTGGTGCATGCGTGATGTATGTCTAGTGTAAGAGTGGGGCATGCGTGATGTATGTCTAGTGTAAGAGTGGTGCATGCGTGATGTATGTCTAGTGTAAGAGTGGGGCATGCGTGATGTATGTCTAGTGTAAGAGTGGGGCATGCGTGATGTATGTCTAGTGTAAGAGTGGGGCATGCGTGATGTATGTCTAGTGTAAGAGTAGTGCATGCGTGACGTATGTCTAGTGTAAGAGTGGGGCATGCGTGATGTATGTCTAGTGTAAGAGTGGTGCATGCGTGATGTATATGTCTAGTGTAAGAGTGGTGCATGTGTGATATATATGTCTAGTGTAAGAGTGGTGCATGCGTGATGTATATGTCTAGTGTAAGAGTATTGCATGCGTGATGTATGTCTAGTGTAAGAGTGGTGCATGCGTGATGTATGTCTAGTGTAAGAGTAGTGCATGCGTGATGTATGTCTAGTGTAAGAGTGGTGCATGCGTGATGTATATGTCTAGTGTAAGAGTGGGGCATGCGTGATGTATGTCTAGTGTAAGAGTGGGGCATGCGTGATGTATGTCTAGTGTAAGAATGGTGCATGCGTGATGTATGTCTAGTGTAAGAGTGGGGCATGCATGATGTATGTCTAGTGTAAGAGTAGTGCATGCGTGATGTATGTCTAGTGTAAGAGTGGGGCATGCGTGATTATATGTCTAGTGTAAGAGTATTGCATGCTGTGTTGCTGTTGTGTGCTCGTGATGTATGTCTAGTGTAAGAGTAGTGCATGCGTGATGTATATGTCTAGTGTAAGAGTGGGGCATGCGTGATGTATGTCTAGTGTAAGAGTGGGGCATGCGTGATATATATGTCTAGTGTAAGAGTATTGCATGCGTGATGTATGTCTAGTGTAAGAGTAGTGCATGCGTGATGTATGTCTAGTGTAAGAGTGGGGCATGCGTGATGTATGTCTAGTGTAAGAGTAGTGCATGCGTGATGTATGTCTAGTGTAAGAGTGGGGCATGCGTGATGTATGTCTAGTGTAAGAGTAGTGCATGCGTGATATATGTCTAGTGTAAGAGTATTGCATGCGTGATATATATGTCTAGTGTAAGAGTAGTGCATGCGTGATGTATGTGTCTAGTGTAAGAGTGGGGCATGCGTGATGTATGTCTAGTGTAAGAATGGTGCATGCGTGATGTATGTCTAGTGTAAGAGTAGTGCATGCGTGATGTATGTCTAGTGTAAGAGTGGGGCATGCGTGATGTATGTCTAGTGTAAGAGTAGTGCATGCGTGATGTATTGTCTAGTGTAAGAGTGGGGCATGCGTGATGTATGTCTAGTGTAAGAGTGGTGCATGCGTGATGTATGTCTAGTGTAAGAGTAGTGCATGCGTGATGTATGTCTAGTGTAAGAGTGGGGCATGCGTGATGTATGTCTAGTGTAAGAGTAGTGCATGCGTGATGTATGTCTAGTGTAAGTGGTGTGATGTTGTTAGTGTGGTAGTGCATGCGTGATGTATATGTCTAGTGTAAGAGTAGTGCATGCGTGATGTATATGTCTAGTGTAAGAGTGGGGCATGCGTGATGTATGTCTAGTGTAAGAGTGGGGCATGCGTGATGTATGTCTAGTGTAAGAGTGGGGCATGCGTGATGTATATGTCTAGTGTAAGAGTGGGGCATGCGTGATGTATGTCTAGTGTAAGAGTGGTGCATGCGTGATGTATGTCTAGTGTAAGAGTGGTGCATGCGTGATGTATGTCTAGTGTAAGAGTATTGCATGCGTGACGTATGTCTAGTGTAAGAGTGGGGCATGCGTGATGTATGTCTAGTGTAAGAGTGGTGCATGCGTGATGTATATGTCTAGTGTAAGAGTATTGCATGCGTGATGTATGTCTAGTGTAAGAGTAGTGCATGCGTGATGTATATGTCTAGTGTAAGAGTGGTGCATGTGTGATATATATGTCTAGTGTAAGAATGGTGCATGCGTGATGTATATGTCTAGTGTAAGAGTATTGCATGCATGATGTATGTCTAGTGTAAGAGTGGTGCATGCGTGATGTATGTCTAGTGTAAGAGTAGTGCATGCGTGATGTATATGTCTAGTGTAAGAGTGGGGCATGCGTGATGTATGTCTAGTGTAAGAGTGGGGCACGCGTGATATATATGTCTAGTGTAAGAGTATTGCATGCGTGATGTATGTCTAGTGTAAGAGTGGGGCATGTGTGATGTATGTCTAGTGTAGAGTGGGGCATGCGTGATGTATATGTCTAGTGTAAGAGTAGTGCATGCGTGATGTATGTCTAGTGTAAGAGTAGTGCATGCGTGATGTATGTCTAGTGTAAGAGTGGGGCATGCGTGATGTATGTCTAGTGTAAGAGTGGTGCATGCGTGATGTATGTCTAGTGTAAGAGTAGTGCATGCGTGATGTATTGTCTAGTGTAAGAGTGGGGCATGCGTGATGTATGTCTAGTGTAAGAGTGGTGCATGCGTGATGTATGTCTAGTGTAAGAGTGGGGCATGCGTGATGTATGTCTAGTGTAAGAGTGGGGCATGCGTGATGTATGTCTAGTGTAAGAGTGGGGCATGCGTGATGTATGTCTAGTGTAAGAGTAGTGCATGCGTGACGTATGTCTAGTGTAAGAGTGGGGCATGCGTGATGTATGTCTAGTGTAAGAGTGGGGCATGCGTGATGTATGTCTAGTGTAAGAGTGGTGCATGCGTGATGTATTGTCTAGTGTAAGAGTCACGTGATGTATGTCTAGTGTAAGAGTAGTGCATGCGTGATGTATTGTCTAGTGTAAGAGTGGTGCATGCGTGATGTATGTGTCTAGTGTAAGAGTGGGGCATGCGTGATGTATGTCTAGTGTAAGAGTGGTGCATGCGTGATGTATAGTCTAGTGTAAGAGTAGTGCATGCGTGATGTATGTCTAGTGTAAGAGTAGTGCATGCGTGATGTATATGTCTAGTGTAAGAGTAGTGCATGCGTGATGTATGTGTCTAGTGTAAGACTGTATGTCTGTGTGGTGGGGCATGCGTGATGTATGTCTAGTGTAAGAGTGGTGCATGCGTGATGTATATGTCTAGTGTAGAGAGTGGGGCATGCGTGATGTATGTCTAGTGTAAGAGTGGTGCATGCGTGATGTATGTCTAGTGTAGAGTGTGCTGCGTGTGTTTGTCTAGTGTAAGAGTGGTGCATGCGTGATATATATGTCTAGTGTAAGAGTGGTGCATGCGTGATGTATATGTCTAGTGTAAGAGTAGTGCATGCGTGATGTATGTCTAGTGTAAGAGTGGTGCATGCGTGATGTATGTCTAGTGTAAGAGTGTGCATGCGTGATGTATATGCTGTGGGATGTATGTCTAGTGTAAGAGTGGGGCATGCGTGATGTATGTCTATTGTGTAAGAGTGGGGCATGCGTGATGTATATGTCTAGTGTAAGAGTGGTGCATGCGTGATGTATGTCTAGTGTAAGAGTAGTGCATGCGTGATGTATTGTCTAGTGTAAGAGTAGTGCATGCGTGATGTATGTCTAGTGTAAGAGTGGGGCATGCGTGATGTATATGTCTAGTGTAAGAGTAGTGCATGCGTGATGTATGTCTAGTGTAAGAGTAGTGCATGCGTGATGTATATGTCTAGTGTAAGAGTGGGGCATGCGTGATGTATGTCTAGTGTAAGAGTGGTGCATGCGTGATGTATGTCTAGTGTCTAGTGTAAGAGTGGGGCATGCGTGTGTTGTCTGTGTGTTGATGTATGTCTAGTGTAAGAGTGGTGCATGCGTGATGTATGTGTCTAGTGTAAGAGTGGGGCATGCGTGATGTATATGTCTAGTGTAAGAGTAGTGCATGCGTGATGTATGTCTAGTGTAAGAGTAGTGCATGCGTGATGTATGTCTAGTGTAAGAGTGGGGCATGCGTGATGTATGTCTAGTGTAAGAATGGTGCATGCGTGATGTATGTCTAGTGTAAGAGTAGGGCATGCGTGATGTATGTCTAGTGTAAGAGTGGGGCATGCGTGATGTATGTCTAGTGTAAGAGTAGTGCATGCGTGATGTATGTCTAGTGTAAGAGTGGTGCATGCGTGATGTATGTCTAGTGTAAGAGTGGGGCATGCGTGATGTATGTCTAGTGTAAGGTGGTGCATGCGTGATGTATGTGTCTTGTGGTGTGTGCGTTGTTGTCTAGTGTAAGAATGGTGCATGCGTGATGTATGTGTCTAGTGTAAGAGTGGGGCATGCGTGATGTATGTCTAGTGTAAGAGTAGTGCATGCGTGATGTATGTCTAGTGTAAGAGTAGTGTTTGTTTTTTTGCATGCGTGATGTATGTCTAGTGTAAGAGTGGTGCATGCGTGATGTATGTCTAGTGTAAGAGTGGTGCATGCGTGATGTATGTCTAGTGTAGGTAGTGCATGCGTGATGTATGTCTAGTGTAAGAGTGGGGCATGCGTGATGTATGTCTAGTGTAAGAGTGGTGCATGCGTGATGTATATGTCTAGTGTAAGAGTAGTGCATGCGTGATGTATGTCTAGTGTAAGAGTAGTGCATGCGTGATATATTGTCTAGTGTAAGAGTATGCTGTTTTGTCTGTGTAGTGTGCTGCGTGTGTTGTTTCGTATGTATGTCTGTGTAAGAGTGGTGCATGCGTGATGTATATGTCTAGTGTAAGAGTAGTGCATGCGTGATGTATGTCTAGTGTAAGAGTGGGTTTTGTCTAGTGTAAGAGTGGGGCATGCGTGATGTATGTCTAGTGTAAGAGTAGTGCATGCGTGATGTATGTCTAGTGTAAGAGTGGGGCATGCGTGATGTATGTCTAGTGTAAGAGTAGTGCATGCGTGATATATGTCTAGTGTAAGAGTGGGGCATGCGTGATGTATGTCTAGTGTAAGAGTGGTGCATGCGTGATGTATGTCTAGTGTAAGAGTAGTGCATGCGTGATGTATGTCTAGTGTAAGAGTGGGGCATGCGTGATGTATATGTCTAGTGTAAGAGTGGGGCATGCGTGATGTATGTCTAGTGTAAGAGTATGCATGCGTGACGTATGTCTAGTGTAAGAGTGGGGCATGCGTGATGTATGTCTAGTGTAAGAGTAGTGCATGCGTGATGTATATGTCTAGTGTAAGAGTGGGGCATGCGTGATGTATGTCTAGTGTAAGAGTGGTGCATGCGTGATGTATGTCTAGTGTAAGAGTAGTGCATGCGTGACGTATGTCTAGTGTAAGAGTGGTGCATGGTGATGTATATGTCTAGTGTAAGAGTGGTGCATGCGTGATGTATATGTCTAGTGTAAGAGTAGTGCATGCGTGATGTATGTCTAGTGTAAGAGTAGTGCATGCGTGATGTATATGTCTAGTGTAAGAGTGGTGCATGCGTGATATATATGTCTAGTGTAAGAGTGGTGCATGCGTGATGTATATGTCTAGTGTAAGAGTAATGCATGCATGATGTATGTCTAGTGTAAGAGTGGTGCATGCGTGATGTATGTCTAGTGTAAGAGTAGTGCATGCGTGATGTATATGTCTAGTGTAATAGTGGGGCATGCGTGATGTATGTCTAGTGTAAGAGTGGGGCATGCGTGATATATATGTCTAGTGTAAGAGTATTGCATGTGATGATGTATGTCTAGTGTAAGAGTGGGGCATGCGTGATGTATATGTCTAGTGTAAGAGTAGTGCATGCGTGATGTATGTCTAGTGTAAGAGTAGTGCATGCGTGATGTATATGTCTAGTGTAAGAGTGGGGCATGCGTGATGTATGTCTAGTGTAAGAGTGGTGCATGCGTGATGTATGTCTAGTGTAAGAGTGGGGCATGCGTGATGTATGTCTAGTGTAAGAGTGCATGCGTGATGTATGTCTAGTGTAAGAGTGGGGCATGCGTGATGTATGTCTAGTGTAAGAGTGGTGCATGCGTGATGTATGTCTAGTGTAAGAGTGGGGCATGCGTGATGTATGTCTAGTGTAAGAGTGGTGCATGCGTGATGTTTTATGTCTAGTGTAAGAGTGGGGCATGCGTGATGTATGTCTAGTGTAAGAGTGGTGCATGCGTGATGTATGTCTAGTGTAAGAGTGGTGCATGCGTGATGTATGTCTAGTGTAAGAGTGGTGCATGCGTGATGTATGTGTTAGTGTAAGAGTGGGGCATGCGTGATGTATTGTCTAGTGTAAGAGTATTGCATGCGTGACGTATGTCTAGTGTAAGAGTAGTGCATGCGTGATGTATATGTCTAGTGTAAGAGTGGTGCATGCTGGTTGAGTGTGTATGTCTAGTGTAAGAGTGGGGCATGCGTGATGTATGTCTAGTGTAAGAGTAGTGCATGCGTGATGTATATGTCTAGTGTAAGAGTGGGGCATGCGTGATGTATGTCTAGTGTAAGAGTGGTGCATGCGTGATGTATATGTCTAGTGTAAGAGTGGCATGCGTGATGTATATGTCTAGTGTAAGAGTGGTGCATGCGTTATGTATGTCTAGTGTAAGAGTAGTGCATGCGTGATGTATGTCTAGTGTGCGAAGAGTGGTGCATGCGTGATGTATATGTCTAGTGTAAGAGTAGGCATGCGTGATGTATGTCTAGTGTAAGAGTGGGGCATGCGTGATGTATGTCTAGTGTAAGAGTAGTGCATGCGTGATGTATGTCTGTGGGGGGGCATGCTGATGTAGTCTAGTGTAAGAGTAGTGCATGCGTGATGTATATGTCTAGTGTAAGAGTGGGGCATGCGTGATGTATGTCTAGTGTAAGAGTGGGGCATGCGTGATGTATGTCTAGTGTAAGAGTAGCATGCTGCGTGATGTATGTCTAGTGTAAGAGTGGTGCATGCGTGATGTATGTCTAGTGTAGTGGTGCGTGATGTATGTCTAGTGTAAGAGTGGTGCATGCGTGATGTATGTCTAGTGTAAGAGTGGGGCATGCGTGATGTATGTCTAGTGTAAGAGTGGTGCATGCGTGATGTATGTCTAGTGTAAGAGTAGTGCATGCGTGATGTATGTCTAGTGTAAGAGTGGGGCATGCGTGATGTATGTCTAGTGTAAGAGTGGTGCATGCGTGATGTATGTCTAGTGTAAGAGTGGGGCATGCGTGATGTATGTCTAGTGTAAGAGTGGTGCATGCGTGATGTATGTTCTAGTGTAAGAGTGGGGCATGCGTGATGTATGTCTAGTGTAAGAGTGGTGCATGCGTGATGTATATGTCTAGTGTAAGAGTGGTGCATGCGTGATGTATATCTAGTGTAAGATGTGCATGCGTGATGTATATGTCTAGTGTAAGAGTATTGCATGCGTGATGTATATGTCTAGTGTAAGAGTGGTGCATGCGTGATGTATGTCTAGTGTAAGAGTTGGGGGCGTGATGTATGTCTAGTGTAAGAGTGGTGCATGCGTGATGTATATGTCTAGTGTAAGAGTGGGGCATGCGTGATGTATGTCTAGTGTAAGAGTGGGGCATGCGTGATGTATGTCTAGTGTAAGAATGGTGCATGCGTGATGTATGTCTAGTGTAAGAGTGGGGCATGCGTGATGTATGTCTAGTGTAAGAGTAGTGCATGCTTGATGTATGTCTAGTGTAAGAGTGGGGCATGCGTGATATATATGTCTAGTGTAAGAGTATTGCATGCGTGACGTATGTCTAGTGTAAGAGTAGTGCATGCGTGATGTATATGTCTAGTGTAAAAGAGGGCATGTGTGACATATGTCTTGTTAATGCTAGGTTCACAATGCGTGATGTATGCCTAGTGTAAGAGTGGGGCATGCGTGATGTATGTCTAGTGTAAGAATGGTGCATGCGTGATGTATGTGTCTAGTGTAAGAGTGGGGCATGCATGATGTATATGTCTAGTGTAAGAGTAGTGCATGCGTGATGTATGTCTAGTGTAAGAGTAGTGCATGCGTGATGTATGTCTAGTGTAAGAGTGGGGCATGCGTGATGTATGTCTAGTGTAAGAATGGTGCATGCGTGATGTATGTCTAGTGTAAGAGTAGTGCATGCGTGATGTATGTCTAGTGTAAGAGTGGGGCATGCGTGATGTATGTCTAGTGTAAGAATGGTGCATGCGTGATTTATGTGTCTAGTGTAAGAGTGGGGCATGCGTGATGTATATGTCTAGTGTAAGAGTAGTGCATGCGTGATGTATGTCTAGTGTAAGAGTAGTGCATGCGTGATGTATGTCTAGTGTAAGAGTGGGGCATGCGTGATGTATGTCTAGTGTAAGAATGGTGCATGCGTGATGTATGTCTAGTGTAAGAGTAGTGCATGCATGATGTATGTCTAGTGTAAGAGTGGGGCATGCGTGATGTATGTCTAGTGTAAGAGTAGTGCATGCGTGATATATATGTCTAGTGTAAGAGTATTGCATGCGTGATATATATGTCTAGTGTAAGAGTAGTGCATGCGTGATGTATGTGTCTAGTGTAAGAGTGGGGCATGCGTGATGTATGTCTAGTGTAAGAATGGTGCATGCGTGATGTATATGTCTAGTGTAATAGTAGTGCATGCGTGATGTATGTCTAGTGTAAGAGTGGTGCATGCGTGATGTATGTCTAGTGTAAGAATGGTGCATGCGTGATGTATGTCTAGTGTAAGAGTAGTGCATGCGTGATGTATGTCTAGTGTAAGAGTGGGGCATGCGTGATGTATGTCTAGTGTAAGAATGGTGCATGCGTGATGTATGTCTAGTGTAAGAGTATTGCATGCGTGATGTATGTCTAGTGTAAGAGTGGGGCATGCGTGATGTATATGTCTAGTGTAAGAGTGGGGCATGCCTGATGTATGTCTAGTGTAAGAGTATTGCATGCGTGACGTATGTCTAGTGTAAGAGTGGGGCATGCGTGATGTATGTCTAGTGTAAGAGTAGTGCATGCGTGATGTATATGTCTAGTGTAAGAGTGGGGCATGCGTGATGTATGTCTAGTGTAAGAGTGGTGCATGCGTGACATGTCTGTGTAAGAGTAGTGCATGCGTGATGTATATGTCTAGTGTAAGAGTGGTGCATGTGTGATATATATGTCTAGTGTAAGAGTGGTGCATGCGTGATGTATATGTCTAGTGTAAGAGTATTTCATGCATGATGTATGTCTAGTGTAAGAGTAGTGCATGCGTGATGTATATGTCTAGTGTAAGAGTAGTGCATGCGTGATGTATATGTCTAGTGTAAGAGTGGTGCATGTGTGATATATATGTCTAGTGTAAGAATGGTGCATGCGTGATGTATATGTCTAGTGTAAGAGTATTGCATGCGTGATGTATATGCCTAGTGTAAGAGTGGTGCATGCGTGATGTATGTCTAGTGTAAGAGTAGTGCATGCGTGATGTATATGTCTAGTGTAAGAGTGGGGCATGCGTGATGTATGTCTAGTGTAAGAGTGGGGCATGCGTGATATATATGTCTAGTGTAAGAGTATTGCATGCGTGACGTATGTCTAGTGTAAGAGTGGGGCATGCGTGATGTATATGTCTAGTGTAAGAGTAGTGCATGCGTGACGTATGTCTAGTGTAAGAGTATTGCATGCGTGATGTATGTCTAGTGTAAGAGTGGGGCATGCGTGACTTGTCTAGTGTAAGAGTAGTGCATGCGTGATGTATGTCTAGTGTAAGAGTAGTGCATGCGTGATGTATTGTCTAGTGTAAGAGTGGGGCATGCGTGATGTATGTCTAGTGTAAGAATGGTGCATGCGTGATGTATGTCTAGTGTAAGAGTAGTGCATGCGTGATGTATGTCTAGTGTAAGAGTGGGGCATGCGTGATGTATGTCTAGTGTAAGAGTGGTGCATGCGTGATGTATGTGTCTAGTGTAAGAGTGGGGCATGCGTGATGTATATGTCTAGTGTAAGAGTAGTGCATGCGTGATGTATGTCTAGTGTAAGAGTAGTGCATGCGTGATGTATGTCTAGTGTAACAGTGGGGCATGCGTGATGTATGTCTAGTGTAAGAATGGTGCATGCGTGATGTATGTCTAGTGTAAGAGTGGTACGCGTGATGTATGTCTAGTGTAAGAGTAGTGCATGCGTGATATATATGTCTAGTGTAAGAGTAGTGCATGCGTGATGTATGTGTCTAGTGTAAGAGTGGGGCATGCGTGATGTATGTCTAGTGTAAGAATGGTGCATGCGTGATGTATATGTCTAGTGTAAGAGTAGTGCATGCGTGATGTATGTCTAGTGTAAGAGTGGGGCATGCGTGATGTATGTCTAGTGTAAGAATGGTGCATGCGTGATGTATGTCTAGTGTAAGAGTGGGACATGCGTGATGTATGTCTAGTGTAAGAGTAGTGCATGCGTGATATATATGTCTAGTGTAAGAGTAGTGCATGCGTGATGTATGTGTCTAGTGTAAGAGTGGGGCATGCGTGATGTATGTCTAGTGTAAGAATGGTGCATGCGTGATGTATATGTCTACTGTAAGAGTAGTGCATGCGTGATGTATGTCTAGTGTAAGAGTGGGGCATGCGTGATGTATGTCTAGTGTAAGAATGGTGCATGCGTGATGTATGTCTAGTGTAAGAGTATTGCATGCGTGATGTATGTCTAGTGTAAGAGTGGGGCATGCGTGATGTATATGTCTAGTGTAAGAGTGGGGCATGCGTGATGTATGTCTAGTGTAAGAGTATTGCATGCGTGACGTATGTCTAGTGTAAGAGTGGGGCATGCGTGATGTATGTCTAGTGTAAGAGTAGTGCATGCGTGATGTATATGTCTAGTGTAAGAGTGGGGCATGCGTGGTGTATGTCTAGTGTGAGTGGTGCATGTCTAGTGTAAGAGTAGTGCATGCGTGATGTATATGTCTAGTGTAAGAGTGGTGCATGTGTGATATATTGTCTAGTGTAAGAGTGGTGCATGTGTGATGTATATGTCTAGTGTAAGAGTATTGCATGCGTGATGTATGTCTAGTGTAAGAGTAGTGCATGCGTGATGTATATGTCTAGTGTAAGAGTGGTGCATGTGTGATATATATGTCTAGTGTAAGAATGGTGTATGCGTGATGTATATGTCTAGTGTAAGAGTATTGCATGCATGATGTATGTCTAGTGTAAGAGTGGTGCATGCGTGATGTATGTCTAGTGTAAGAGTAGTGCATGCGTGATGTATATGTCTAGTGTAAGAGTGGGGCATGCGTGATGTATGTCTAGTGTAAGAGTGGGGCATGCGTGATGTATATGTCTAGTGTAAGAGTAGTGCATGCGTGACGTATGTCTAGTGTAAGAGTATTGCATGTGTGATGTATGTCTAGTGTAAGAGTGGGGCATGCGTGATGTATATGTCTAGTGTAAGAGTAGTGCATGCGTGATGTATGTCTAGTGTAAGAGTAGTGCATGCGTGATGTATATGTCTAGTGTAAGAGTGGGGCATGCGTGACGTATGTCTCGTGTAAGAGTGGTGCATGCGTGATGTATGTCTAGTGTAAGAGTGGGGCATGCGTGATGTATGTCTAGTGTAAGAGTAGTGCATGCATGATGTATGTCTAGTGTAAGAGTGGGGCATGCGTGATGTATGTCTAGTGTAAGAATGGTGCATGCGTGATGTATGTCTAGTGTAAGAGTGGGGCATGCGTGATGTATGTCTAGTGTAAGAGTGGGGCATGCGTGATGTATGTCTAGTGTAACAGTAGTGCATGCGTGACGTATGTCTAGTGTAAGAGTGGGGCATGCGTGATGTATGTCTAGTGTAAGAGTAGTGCATGCGTGATGTATATGTCTAGTGTAAGAGTGGTGCATGTGTGATATATATGTCTAGTGTAAGAATGGTGCATGCGTGATGTATATGTCTAGTGTAAGAGTATTGCATGCGTGATGTATGTCTAGTGTAAGAATGGTGCATGCGTGATGTATGTCTAGTGTAAGAGTGGGGCATGCATGATGTATGTCTAGTGTAAGAGTAGTGCATGCTTGATGTATGTCTAGTGTAAGAGTGGGGCATGCGTGATATATATGTCTAGTGTAAGAGTATTGCATGCGTGACGTATGTCTAGTGTAAGAGTAGTGCATGCGTGATGTATATGTCTAGTGTAAAAGAGGTGCATGTGTGACATATGTCTAGTATAATGCTAGGTTCACACATGCGTGATGTATGTCTAGTGTAAGAGTGGGGCATGCGTGATGTATGTCTAGTGTAAGAATGGTGCATGCGTGATGTATGTCTAGTGTAAGAGTAGTGCATGCGTGATGTATGTCTAGTGTAAGAGTGGGGCATGCGTGATGTATGTCTAGTGTAAGAGTAGTGCATGCGTGATGTATGTCTAGTGTAAGAGTGGGGCATGCGTGATGTATGTCTAGTGTAAGAGTGGGGCATGCGTGATGTATGTCTAGTGTAAGAATGGTGCATGCGTGATGTATGTCTAGTGTAAGAGTGGGGCATGCGTGATGTATGTCTAGTGTAAGAATGGGGCACGCGTGATGTATATGTCTAGTGTAAGAGTAGTGCATGCGTGATGTATGTCTAGTGTAAGAGTGGGGCACGCGTGATGTATGTCTAGTGTAAGAATGGTGCATGCGTGATGTATGTCTAGTGTAAGAATGGTGCATGCGTGATGTATGTCTAGTGTAAGAGTAGTGCATGCGTGATGTATATGTCTAGTGTAAGAGTGGGGCATGCGTGATGTATGTCTAGTGTAAGAGTGGGGCATGCGTGATATATATGTCTAGTGTAAGAGTATTGCATGCGTGACGTATGTCTAGTGTAAGAGTGGGGCATGCGTGATGTATATGTCTAGTGTAAGAGTAGTGCATGCGTGACGTATGTCTAGTGTAAGAGTATTGCATGTGTGATGTATGTCTAGTGTAAGAGTGGGGCATGCGTGATGTATGTCTAGTGTAAGAATGGTGCATGCGTGATGTATGTCTAGTGTAAGAGTGGTGCATGCGTGATGTATGTCTAGTGTAAGAGTGGGGCATGCGTGATGTATGTCTAGTGTAAGAGTAGTGCATGCGTGATGTATGTCTAGTGTAAGAGTGGGGCATGCGTGATGTATGTCTAGTGTAAGAGTAGTGCATGCGTGATGTATATGTCTAGTGTAAGAGTGGTGCATGTGTGATATATTGTCTAGTGTAAGAATGGTGCATGCGTGATGTATATGTCTAGTGTAAGAGTATTGCATGCGTGATGTATGTCTAGTGTAAGAGTGGTGCATGCGTGATGTATGTCTAGTGTAAGAGTAGTGCATGCGTGATGTATGTCTAGTGTAAGAGTGGGGCATGCGTGATGTATGTCTAGTGTAAGAGTGGGGCATGCGTGATGTATGTCTAGTGTAAGAGTGGGGCATGCGTGATGTATGTCTAGTGTAAGAGTGGTGCATGCGTGATGTATGTCTAGTGTAAGAGTGGGGCATGCGTGATGTATGTCTAGTGTAAGAGTGGTGCATGCGTGATGTATGTCTAGTGTAAGAGTGGGGCATGCGTGATGTATGTCTAGTGTAAGAGTAGTGCATGCGTGATGTATGTCTAGTGTATGAGTGGTGCATGCGTGATATATTGTCTAGTGTAAGAATGGTGCAGGCGTGATGTATGTCTAGTGTAAGAGTAGTGCATGCGTGATGTATGTCTAGTGTAAGAGTGGTGCATGCGTGATGTATGTCTAGTGTAAGAGTAGTGCATGCGTGATGTATGTCTAGTGTAAGAGTAGTGCATGCGTGATGTATTGTCTAGTGTAAGAGTGGGGCATGCGTGATGTATGTCTAGTGTAAGAGTGGGGCATGCGTGATGTATGTCTAGTGTAAGAGTAGTGCATGCGTGATGTATTGTCTAGTGTAAGAGTGGGGCATGCGTGATGTATGTCTAGTGTAAGAGTGGGGCATGCGTGATGTATGTCTAGTGTAAGAATGGTGCATGCGTGATGTATGTCTAGTGTAAGAGTGGGGCATGCATGATGTATGTCTAGTGTAAGAGTAGTGCATGCTTGATGTATGTCTAGTGTAAGAGTGGGGCATGCGTGATATATATGTCTAGTGTAAGAGTATTGCATGCGTGACGTATGTCTAGTGTAAGAGTAGTGCATGCGTGATGTATATGTCTAGTGTAAAAGAGGTGCATGTGTGACATTGTCTAGTATAATGCTAGGTTCACACTGCGTGATGTATGTCTAGTGTAAGAGTGGGGCATGCGTGATGTATGTCTAGTGTAAGAATGGTGCATGCGTGATGTATGTCTAGTGTAGTAGTGCATCGTGATGTATGTCTAGTGTAAGAGTGGGGCATGCGTGATGTATGTCTAGTGTAAGAGTAGTGCATGCGTGATGTATGTCTAGTGTAAGAGTGGGGCATGCGTGATGTATGTCTAGTGTAAGAGTGGGGCATGCGTGATGTATGTCTAGTGTAAGAATGGTGCATGCGTGATGTATGTCTAGTGTAAGAGTAGTGCATGCGTGATGTATGTCTAGTGTAAGAGTGGGGCATGCGTGATGTATGTCTAGTGTAAGAGTAGTGCATGCGTGATGTATGTCTAGTGTAAGAGTGGGGCATGCGTGATGTATGTCTAGTGTAAGAGTGGGGCATGCGTGATGTATGTCTAGTGTAAGAATGGTGCATGCGTGATGTATATGTCTAGTGTAAGAGTAGTGCATGCGTGATGTATGTCTAGTGTAAGAGTGGGGCACGCGTGATGTATGTCTAGTGTAAGAATGGTGCATGCGTGATGTATGTCTAGTGTAAGAATGGTGCATGCGTGATGTATGTCTAGTGTAAGAGTAGTGCATGCGTGATGTATATGTCTAGTGTAAGAGTGGGGCATGCGTGATGTATGTCTAGTGTAAGAGTGGGGCATGCGTGATATATATGTCTAGTGTAAGAGTATTGCATGCGTGACGTATGTCTAGTGTAAGAGTGGGGCATGCGTGATGTATATGTCTAGTGTAAGAGTAGTGCATGCGTGACGTATGTCTAGTGTAAGAGTATTGCATGCGTGATGTATGTCTAGTGTAAGAGTGGGGCATGCGTGATGTATATGTCTAGTGTAAGAGTAGTGCATGCGTGATGTATGTCTAGTGTAAGAGTAGTGCATGCGTGATGTATATGTCTAGTGTAAGAGTGGGGCATGCGTGACGTATGTCTGTGTAAGAGTGGTGCATGCGTGATGTATGTCTAGTGTAAGAGTGGGGCATGCGTGATGTATGTCTAGTGTAAGAGTAGTGCATGCGTGATGTATGTCTAGTGTAAGAGTGGGGCATGCGTGATGTATGTCTAGTGTAAGAATGGTGCATGCGTGATGTATGTCTAGTGTAAGAGTGGGGCATGCGTGATGTATGTCTAGTGTAAGAATGGGGCATGCGTGATGTATGTCTAGTGTAAGAGTAGTGCATGCGTGACGTATGTCTAGTGTAAGAGTGGGGCATGCGTGATGTATGTCTAGTGTAAGAGTAGTGCATGCGTGATGTATATGTCTAGTGTAAGAGTGGTGCATGTGTGATATATTGTCTAGTGTAAGAATGGTGCATGCGTGATGTATATGTCTAGTGTAAGAGTATTGCATGCGTGATGTATGTCTAGTGTAAGAGTGGTGCATGCGTGATGTATGTCTAGTGTAAGAGTAGTGCATGCGTGATGTATGTCTAGTGTAAGAGTGGGGCATGCGTGATGTATGTCTAGTGTAAGAGTGGGGCATGCGTGATGTATGTCTAGTGTAAGAGTGGGGCATGCGTGATGTATGTCTAGTGTAAGAATGGTGCATGCGTGATGTATGTCTAGTGTAAGAGTGGGGCATGCGTGATGTATGTCTAGTGTAAGAGTGGGGCATGCGTGATGTATGTCTAGTGTAAGAGTGGGGCATGCGTGATGTATGTCTAGTGTAAGAATGGTGCATGCGTGATGTATGTCTAGTGTAAGAGTGGGGCATGCATGATGTATGTCTAGTGTAAGAGTAGTGCATGCTTGATGTATGTCTAGTGTAAGAGTGGGGCATGCGTGATATATATGTCTAGTGTAAGAGTATTGCATGCGTGACTATGTCTAGTGTAAGAGTAGTGCATCGTGATGTATATGTCTAGTGTAAAAGAGGTGCATGTGTGACATATGTCTAGTATAATGCTAGGTTCACACATGCGTGATGTATGTCTAGTGTAAGAGTGGGGCATGCGTGATGTATGTCTAGTGTAAGAATGGTGCATGCGTGATGTATGTCTAGTGTAAGAGTAGTGCATGCGTGATGTATGTCTAGTGTAAGAGTGGGGCATGCGTGATGTATGTCTAGTGTAAGAGTAGTGCATGCGTGATGTATGTCTAGTGTAAGAGTGGGGCATGCGTGATGTATGTCTAGTGTAAGAGTGCGGCATGCGTGATGTATGTCTAGTGTAAGAATGGTGCATGCGTGATGTATGTGCTAGTGTAAGAGTGGGGCATGCGTGATGTATATGTCTAGTGTAAAAGTAGTGCATACGTGATGTATGTCTAGTGTAAGATTGGGGCATGCGTGATGTATGTCTAGTGTAAGAATGGTGCATGCGAGATGTATGTCTAGTGTAAGAATGGTGCATGCGTGATGTATGTCTAGTGTAAGAGTAGTGCATGCGTGATGTATATGTCTAGTGTAAGAGTGGGGCATGCGTGATGTATGTCTAGTGTAAGAGTAGTGCATGCGTGATATATATTCTAGTGTAAGAGTAGTGCATGCGTGATGTATGTCTAGTGTAAGAGTGGGGCATGCGTGATGTATGTGTCTAGTGTAAGAGTGGGGCATGCGTGATGTATTGTCTAGTGTAAGAGTGGGGCATGCGTGATGTATATGTCTAGTGTAAGAGTAGTGCATGCGTGATATATATTCTAGTGTAAGAGTAGTGCATGCGTGATGTATGTCTAGTGTAAGAGTGGGGCATGCGTGATGTATGTGTCTAGTGTAAGAGTGGGGCATGCGTGATGTATATGTCTAGTGTAAGAGTGGTGCATGCGTGATGTATGTCTAGTGTAAGAGTGGGGCATGCGTGATGTATGTCTAGTGTAAGAGTGGTGCATGCGTGATGTATGTCTAGTGTAAGAGTGGGGCATGCGTGATGTATGTCTAGTGTAAGAATGGTGCATGCGTGATGTATGTCTAGTGTAAGAGTAGTGCATGCGTGATGTATGTGTAGTGTAAGAGTGGGGCATGCGTGATGTATGTCTAGTGTAAGTATGGTGCATGCGTGATGTATGTGTCTAGTGTAAGAGTGGGGCATGCGTGATGTATATGTCTAGTGTAAGAGTAGTGCATGCGTGATGTATGTCTAGTGTAAGAGTAGTGCATGCGTGTTGTATGTCTAGTGTAAGAGTGGGGCATGCGTGATGTATGTCTAGTGTAAGAATGGTGCATGCGTGATGTATGTCTAGTGTAAGAGTAGTGCATGAGTGATGTATGTCTAGTGTAAGAGTGGGGCATGCGTGATGTATGTCTAGTGTAAGAGTAGTGCATGCGTGATATATATGTCTAGTGTAAGAGTATTGCATGCGTGATATATATGTCTAGTGTAAGAGTAGTGCATGCGTGATGTATGTGTCTAGTGTAAGAGTGGGGCATGCGTGATGTATGTCTAGTGTAAGAATGGTGCATCGTGATGTATATGTCTAGTGTAAGAGTAGTGCATGCGTGATGTATGTCTAGTGTAAGAGTGGGGCATGCGTGATGTATGTCTAGTGTAAGAATGGTGCATGCGTGATGTATGTCTAGTGTAAGAGTAGTGCATGCGTGATGTATGTCTAGTGTAAGAGTGGGGCATGCGTGATGTATGTCTAGTGTAAGAGTAGTGCATGCGTGATATATGTCTAGTGTAAGAGTGGGGCATGCGTGATGTATGTCTAGTGTAAGAATGGTGCATGCGTGATGTATGTCTAGTGTAAGAGTAGTGCATGCGTGATGTATGTCTAGTGTAAGAGTGGGGCATGCGTGATGTATATGTCTAGTGTAAGAGTGGGGCATGCGTGATGTATGTCTAGTGTAAGAGTATTGCATGCGTGATGTATGTCTAGTGTAAGAGTAGTGCATGCGTGATGTATGTCTAGTGTAAGAGTGGGGCATGCGTGATGTATATGTCTAGTGTAAGAGTGGGGCATGCGTGATGTATGTCTAGTGTAAGAGTAGTGCATGCGTGATGTATGTCTAGTGTAAGAGTGGTGCATGCGTGATGTATGTCTAGTGTAAGAGTGGGGCATGCGTGATGTATGTCTAGTGTAAGAGTAGTGCATGCGTGATGTATGTCTAGTGTAAGAGTGGGGCATGCGTGATGTATGTCTAGTGTAAGAATGGTGCATGCGTGATGTACGTCTAGTGTAAGAGTATTGCATGCGTGATGTATGTCTAGTGTAAGAGTGGGGCATGCGTGATGTATATGTCTAGTGTAAGAGTGGGGCATGCGTGATGTATGTCTAGTGTAAGAGTATTGCATGCGTTATGTATGTCTAGTGTAAGAGTAGTGCATGCGTGATGTATGTCTAGTGTAAGAGTGGGGCATGCGTGATGTATGTCTAGTGTAAGAGTGGGGCATGCGTGATGTATATGTCTAGTGTAAGAGTGGGGCATGCGTGACGTATGTCTAGTGTAAGAGTAGTGCATGCGTGATGTATGTCTCGTGTAAGAGTAGTGCATGCGTGATATATATGTCTAGTGTAAGAGTATTGCATGCGTGATATATATGTCTAGTGTAAGAGTAGTGCATGCGTGATGTATGTCTAGTGTAAGAGTGGGGCATGCGTGATGTATGTCTAGTGTAAGAATGGTGCATGCGTGATGTATGTGTCTAGTGTAAGAGTGGGGCATGCGTGATGTATGTCTAGTGTAAGAGTGGGGCATGCGTGATGTATGTCTAGTGTAAGAGTGGGGCATGCGTGATGTATGTCTAGTGTAAGAGTGGGGCATGCGTGATGTATGTCTAGTGTAAGAATGGTGCATGCGTGATGTATGTCTAGTGTAAGAGTGGGGCATGCGTGATGTATGTCTAGTGTAAGAATGGTGCATGCGTCATGTATGTCTAGTGTAAGAGTGGGGCATGCGTGATGTATGTCTAGTGTAAGAATGGTGCATGCGTGATGTATGTCTAGTGTAAGAGTGGGGTATGCGTGATGTATGTCTAGTGTAAGAGTAGTGCATGTGTGATGTATGTCTACTGTAAGAGTGGGGCATGCGTGATGTATGTCTAGTGTAAGAGTGGGGCATGCGTGATGTATGTCTAGTGTAAGAGTGGGGCATGCGTGATGTATGTCTAGTGTAAGAATGGTGCATGCGTGATGTATGTCTAGTGTAAGAGTGGGGCATGCGTGATGTATGTCTAGTGTAAGAGTAGTGCCTGCGTGATATATATGTCTAGTGTAAGAGTAGTGCATGCGTGATGTATATGTCTAGTGTAAGAGTATTGCATGCGTGACGTACAGTACAGACCAAAAGTTTGGACACACCTTCTCATTCCAAGAGTTTTCTGTATTTTCATTGCTATAAAAATTGTAGTGTAGGGAACTGCCATTTCTACTAGTATATAATGTATCTGGCTTCTTTGCCCCTGCAGTTTGGCTTCAGAGACCCCAGGCATTTAGTGCAAGTTTTGTTTTGTAAATACAGTGAGTCAGACACATGTGAGGCAGAGCTGCTGGGGGGAGAGATGTGAGCAGAGCTGCTGTGAGACAGACATGTTATGTCTACCGTAGTTAGGGATCAATATATATATAGTTCAGGGCAGTGATAGGTTAGGCTTCCGAAGGCCAACTAGCTAGTTAGAGGCCCGGTGGCACTAGTAGTTTAGCTGGCAGGTTAAGGACTCAGTGTTAGGGTAGTCAGGCCTGCATCTACTGCCGTCACCGTCGCCCTGTTTGCTGCCTGTGAAGAATCTCACCATCATCATCATCATCTCCTGATCGGCTGTCTGTCATCTCCTGGAAGAATCCGAGGATCCACAGTCATCCACAGGGGCCCCTGCATCTCTTCTGTTGCCTGGAGGTATTGTGC
Organism: Leptodactylus fallax; assembly: GCA_947044405.1. NCBI lineage: Eukaryota > Metazoa > Chordata > Amphibia > Anura > Leptodactylidae > Leptodactylus > Leptodactylus fallax. The sequence goes on along the minus strand of CAMRHE010000454.1, from coordinate 69,248 downwards.
ACTGGACTCTTGCTATATATCTATATATATACCCGGGTATATAACCTAAGACGGTTGAGGACTTGCTGGTTGTTGTAGTACTGCTGTGTTCTGAGTATATTGTATGTATGTATTATTACCCTGTTGATTCTTATAAAGCTACTGTTATAACCTTATGTGGTATCTGTATGTATTCTTCAGACTGTGAGATTAGTACAGTGATCCTTGTTAAGGCTACTAACTGTACTTCATGGGTAAGTCCCAGGAAGAGATCCTCCCTGTAATACAGAGGCTCTATCCTGGGTGGAGGCACTGATATATTTCATATATGTTCCCACTCTTCCCTTCAGCGAAGGCTTCAGGTCCCATTATACACACAGGTCAGCGCCAGAGTCTGTTGCGGGAGGGATAATACTCACACCCCCCCCCCCAAATAGGGCTACATTTGGAGGCACTGCTGAGATTTAGAAGTGGGAATAGTCATTGATATGGAGAAGCGATATAGCTCAGAGGGGAACCTCCCACTAGCTACTACATGGGATTACCGACCTCCTGTTCCTCCCCTGGTTCAGGTAAAGGAAGAACCCCGCTCAGCCAGTTACCCCCCCAGTATGGCCGTCGCTAGCAGTTCCTCTAGTGACATTGCTATTAGCACTTTAGCCAGGCTGACTGAAATGTTAGCTCAGGGCCTGCAGGCCACTCACTACAAGAAACTAAAAGTATTCTCTGGTAATGTCCCAGTACCACAAGGGGAGGAAAACTTTGAGATATGGAAAGAACATACTCTCCAATGCCTGAAGGAATGGTCTTGCTCTGAAGAAGGCAAGCGGCAGCGTATCAGTGAAAGTTTGCGGTCTCCTGCTGCAGAATTGATCCGCTTGTACAGAGACTCTCATGAAGGAGTGAGTGCATTGGACTATATACAAGTACTGTCTGATCACTTTGAGCCATACTATGACCTTGCCCAGATGGTTGCTGATTACCGAATGGTTCGTCAAAAAGAAGGGGAAAATGTCTCTACTTTTATTAACCGTTTACAGCTACTTCTTTCACGTCTGGTGTACCACGCAGCTATATCTACTTCAGAGGTAGGCGCTATGAGAACCAGTCAGTTGGTGAGAGGGTTACAACCTCATCATCCTCTTGCTCAAGTACTCAAGGTCTTACTATCTGATAGAGTCCTTCCATTTCCTGACTTAATGAAGTTAGTGAAGAAACAAGAAGCTGACATTAGTTTTAGTACCCCTAAGAAAGCGAAAAGCATCTCTAAAGAAGATGTTGTTCCTAATTCAAACAAGGACAAACCAGCGGAGCGGTCAGAACTTAGACAGTCCGCCACTCCACCCACTGCCACTCAACGGAGGAAGGATGCTAGAACCTGTTATAAATGTGGTCAGACGGGCCATAGTGCCAGACAGTGTACGGAGGACAGTGAGGGATTGAGACACAGTGCTGTCTTCTCTATTCAGAATCAAAGACACCGAAGGAAGGCGGGCCGAGTAAAGACCAGAGGCGCTATCGCGGGCTCCAGGTCCGTTGTCAAAGTCACTGTCAATGGTCATGCCGCTCCTGCCCTGTTTGATACAGGATCTCAAGTGACCCTGATTTATCGCTCGTTCATCCAAAAGAATCTGAGGGATATACCTCTTCAGTCTACAGGACAAATGAAATTGTGGGGGCTTAATTCAGGATCATATCCTGTAGATGGCAGCCTACAAGTAGTTATAGCTGTCCCTGAATTAGAAGATCAGAGTGTCGCTCCCATGAAGATTACGGCTCTTGTCTGTCCTGATACAGGGGATTCTTGTGCAGCTCCTGTGATACTTGGCACTAATTGTCCCGCAGTGCATTATGCTTTTCAGAAGTTTCTTGGAAGAGATTGGAACCCTGCAGCTCAGCCGGTGAATATATCTTCTGATCTTAGAGAACTCTGTGATGCCCTGTCTACTGGCTATCGACATGGAATGGTATATCATATCGGTGAGAGAACCGTGGAAGTTCCTGCCGGCGGGGAGAGAATTCTGAGAGTAGCCTCCAGCATTGCTCCCGATTTGCTTGAAGGGGGGAGTTATGTCCTTATGGAAACCCCTGAAGAAATGATTAACCAAAATGGCTGGATGGTGATCCCAGAGAGAAAGGACTGGAGAAATAAAGTGGAGTTATCTACCTGTGTGACAGTGAGGAACTGTTCACCGCATCCGATTGTAATTGGACCATACCAGAATGTGGCCCACTGCTACCCTGTGCTTGGAGTAAATCCATACGCTGAAGGTGCAGGATTCAAATCCGAGATGCAATCCCTAATCTCAATCTTGACTTGAGTGATCCACATTTACCAGAGGCCTGGAATCAGCGACTGACACAGAAGTTGTCTGAATTATCGGAAGTGTTCTCCATGGATGATATGGATGTAGGTTGTGCTAAAAGTGCTCAACACACTTTCCGATTGACCGATTCTACTCCCTTCCGGGAGCGACCACGGAGAGTTGCTCCAAAGGATGTTGATGAGTTAAGACAGACTCTACAGCAAATGAAAGGTCAGGGGATCATTGTGGACAGTAAGAGCCCCTATGCCTCACCTATTGTGGTGGTAAGAAAAAAATCTGGAGCAATTCGCCTATGTGTGGATTACAGAACTCTGAACCGGAGAACCTTACCTGATCAGTATACACTGCCGAGAATTGAAGAAGCTCTGGAAGCTCTGAATGGAAACTGTTGGTTCACAGTGCTGGACCTAAGATCGGGATACTATCAAGTCCCAATGGCACCTGAGGATCAGGAAAAGACAGCCTTCATATGCCCCTTGGGTTTCTTTCAGTTCACTCGTATGCCGCAAGGTACAAAAGGTGCGCCAGCAACGTTCCAAAGGTTGATGGAAAGAGTGTTAGGTGATTTAGTGCCCCGGGAATGCCTTGTATATCTTGATGACATTATTGTGTTTGGAAAGATGCTGGAAGAACATGAAGAACGACTCATGAGAGTACTCCATCGCTTAAAAGAAGAGGGGCTGAAGTTGTCGGCTGACAAATGCAAATTTTGTAGATCTTCGGTCACTTATGTAGGTCATATTGTTTCTGCTGAAGGAGTTGCTACCGATCCTGGTAAGATTGAAGCTGTGGTGAATTGGCCCCGACCGCAAAATATTACGGAGTTGCAATCTTTCTTGGGGTTTTGTGGATTCTATCGACGATTTGTGGAAGGATATTCAAAAATTGCTCGAGCCCTCCTCGACCTGTTGAAGAGTGATGCAGGAGATCCGGGAAAGAAGAAAGGGTCTTCCAAAAGCCTTTTTGGCTTGCTGCACCAAGAATACCCGGCCGGGTTACGGCCCATAGCTTTCATAAGTCGAAGTCTTTCTCCCAGCGAGAAAAATTATCCAGTACATAAATTGGAGTTTTTGGCGCTCAAGTGGGCCATTGTTGATAAATTACATGACTATTTATACGGAGCCACGTTTGAAGTAAGAACAGACAACAATCCACTGACATACGTTTTGTCAACCGCTAAACTCGATGCTACAGGACATCGCTGGTTGGCAGCTTTATCCAACTACCAATTCACACTCAAGTATAAATCGGGGCCTAAGAACATTGGGGCAGATGCTCTATCAAGACGGCCTGGATTACCTAGTCCGGAAGTAGTGGATGAATGGGAAGAAGTGCCAAGTCCTGGAGTAGGAGCTTTGTGTGCCATGGCTGCTGTAGTTGAAGACCGAGTAGCCTTTTCTGAAACTCGGCTTATTGACTCTATTGGGGGAGGTCCCGAAGCTGTACCAGACATGTTTGCCTACCCTGCCGCTTTAGGATCCTTTGAGAGTTGTTCTATATCTTCAAAGCGAATGATCTGGAGTCAAAAGACTGATCCTTTAATTGGACCTCTTTATCAAGCAGTGAGTTCTCAAGACAGAGAAATGTTAAAGACATCCCTACCCTCTGAATGCAGTCAACTTCTACGAGATTGGGAGAAGTTTGAAATAGACAATGGCCTACTTTATCGTGTGGTGCTGTATCATGATCACCCTGGAAGGCGCCAACTAGTTATTCCAAGCTGCTTTCAGAAGATGATTTTCCGAAGTCTGCATAATTATCATGGTCATTTGGGACCTGAGAAGACTTATGGCCTAATACAAGACCGATTCTACTGGCCCAAAATGAGAGATACCGTGACTCGTCTGTGTAGGTGCTGTCGCAGATGTTTGCAGAGGAAGACTGTCCCGGTTCGAGCGGCCTTCATGGGACACTTGAAGAGTTCGGGCCCCATGGATCTTGTCTGCATAGACTTCCTTTGTATTGACAACGACTCCAGAGGATTTGGAAATGTATTGGTGGTGACTGATCACTTCACACGATATGCTCAAGCCTTTCCGACTAAGGATCAAAAAGCAGTCACTGTTGCAAGAGTGCTTTGGGAAAAGTATTTTATCCATTATGGCTTACCACACCGGTTGCATTCTGATCAAGGCCGGGATTTTGAGAGTAACCTGATCAAAGAGTTACTTCAGTTGTTGAACATCCGCAAAAGTCGGACGACGCCTTACCATCCAGAGGGAGATGCCCTTCCTGAAAGATTTAACAGGACTTTACTTGATATGCTTGGTACCTTACGAATTGAGGATAAGCGATCCTGGAGTAGAAAAGTGGAGGCTATGGTGCATGCCTATAATAGTACAAGGCACGAGAGCACAGGATATTCACCATACTTTCTGATGTTTGGAAGAGAGCCTAGGCTACCTATTGACATCTTGTTGGGAGTCTCTACCGATGGTATCAGTCATCGAGATCATTACCGATACGTGGCACGTTTGAAAGAAACGCTTAAGAGTGCTTATCAGCTGGCTGAGGAAAATGCGGCCAAAGTGAATGAAGGAAATAAAAGGAGATTTGATCTTCGAGTAAGATACCGAGAATTGAACCCTGGGGACCATGTTCTGCTACGGAATTTGGGAGCATCTGCAAAACATAAGCTGGCTGATCGATGGCGGAGTGAACTCTTTACAGTGGTAGATCGGTTGCCTGGAATACCAGTCTACAAGATAAAAGGACGGGACGGGAGGATCAGGACTTGGCATAGAAATCATTTGTTGCCTGTACCTCAGATTGATGGTATGGATATCTCCAATGATGGCTCGGCCTGCGATTCTCCACAGTCCTTGGCCGATATTCCACCTGACCTTCCTGAAACTCCTGAGAGTGATTGGACTGTGGCTCCTGAAGTTCCTAGATCACCAGTATCTTCTCCTTCAGGGAGACCTATGAACCCTCAAACTCCAGAATTCGTACCTAGATCTGTGTCTACAGATGAGCAGGGATCTAGCTCTCCTACGCCACCAGCACCATCCCCTCCCATGGCAGACAACCCTAGTTTAGGGCCTGGACATGCTAGTTTACCTCAGAGAGAGGTACGGAGAGGAGAGAGAATTAGACACCCTCCACCTATGCTGACATATGATAGTTTGGGGGACCCCAGATTTACTACTCAGCCTCATTTATACCATGCTTGGGTGGGTGCAGTGTCCACTTTGGTCAATATGTTACCAATTTTCGCTCCTGCTGGCATGTATACCTATTAACCTGTTGTGACTCTGTAAATGCAAAAGCAACCATATTGATATTGTCATTGGTAATGTTGACTGTATACTATGACTTTGTATGTCTTTGACGTGACGTAAAGATTTCACCAGAGGGAGAGTGTAGGGAACTGCCATTTCTACTAGTATATAATGTATCTGGCTTCTTTGCCCCTGCAGTTTGGCTTCAGAGACCCCAGGCATTTAGTGCAAGTTTTGTTTTGTAAATACAGTGAGTCAGACACATGTGAGGCAGAGCTGCTGGGGGGAGAGATGTGAGCAGAGCTGCTGAGACAGACATGTTGTGTCTGGGGGAGTCTAAGAGCCACTTGTTCCTCTTTACTTCACAGTATATACTTAGGTATGTGTTACCCCCTATATACTCACAGGACCTAGCTAGTAACCATAGTTAGGGATCCATATATATATATATATATAGTTCAGGGCAGTGATAGGTTAGGCTTCCGAAGGCCAACTAGTTAGTTAGAGGCCCGGTGGCACTAGTAGTTTAGCTGGCAGGTTAGGGACTCAGTGTTAGGGTAGTCAGGCCTGCATCTACTGCCGTCACCATCACCCTGTTTGCTGCCTGTGAAGAATCTCACCATCATCATCATCATCTCCTGATCGGCTGTCTGTCATCTCCTGGAAGAATCCGAGGATCCACAGTCATCCACAGGGGCCCCTGCATCTCTTCTGTTGCCTGGAGGTATTGTGCACTGGACTCTTGCTATATATCTATATATATACCCGGGTATATAACCTAAGACGGTTGAGGACTTGCTGGTTGTTGTAGTATTGCTGTGTTCTGAGTATATTTTATGTATGTATTATTACCCTGTTGATTCTTATAAAGCTACTGTTATAACCTTATGTGGTATCTGTATGTATTCTTCAGACTGTGAGATTAGTACAGTGATCCTTGTTAAGGCTACTAACTGTACTTCATGGGTAAGTCCCAGGAAGAGATCCTCCCTGTAATACAGAGACTCTATCCTGGGTGGAGGCACTGATATATTTCATATATGTTCCCACTCTTCCCTTCAGCGAAGGCTTCAGGTCCCATTATACACACAGGTCAGCGCCGGAGTCTGTTGCGGGAGGGATAATACTCATACCCCCCCCCCAAATAGGGCTACAGTAGATTCAACCTGAAGGCGTCAAAACTATGAATTAACACATGTGGAATTATATACTTAACAAAAAAGTGTGAAACAACTGAAAATATGTCTTATATTCTAGGTTCTTCAAAGTAGCCACCTTTTTCTTTTTTTACTTCTTTCCACACCCTTTGCCCTCTCTTTATGAAGCTCAAGAGGTGGGAACCGGAAAAATTTTTTATTTCACAGGGGGGCCCCGTGGGGTTTAAAAAGTGGGTTTTTTTGGCTTTAAAATGGGGTTGGGCCCATCAGTTGTGTTGTTCAGAAGTCAGGTGGATACACAGCTGATAGTGTAAGAGACAGCCAATGTTGTCCTAAGCTTTATTTGTCTGTATAAACTGTTAATGTTGAATGTATTTCTGTGATTCTGTTCCTTTAAGACAGCAGCCATTGTAATTGTGACATGATGCTGGAGTGACTCCCCCCCCCTTTTATGTCAGCTTGCCTGTTCTGCAGACAGAGTGTGAGCAGAGAAGCAGGAAGTGACGAGACAGAGAGCAGCAGCCATCTTAGCAAGTGTTGTATTGAACTGGTGTGGAGATTTTTCTGTACAGCTAAGCTGTATCTTGGTCCAGAGACAAACAGATTGTAAAGAGACAACAGGACTGGTGAGTCCACGTGAAAGGAACTGTGCTCAGTGGCTGATCAGTGAGACTGACATTGTGACTGTGTATATGGATACCACAGATAGAGACTCGCAGTGCTGTTGATGTACTGGACAGCACCTGCTAAACCCCGGCTTACATCCCAGCTCAGTGTATGGATTCGGCAGGACTGTCAGTGTGCTGAGTGGAATCTGCTGTTGGATTACATTGCATTCATTGGGTTTCCCTGTTAAAGAGGACTTCATTTCTCCCAAGATCCTGATAACCGTGAGGAGAGGACGTTTCGCTATAAAAGAAAGGAACGACTTTGGGCCCCACCGCGCGCTTCTACAGACTGTAAGCGGTCCACCTGGACCACTGGGGAAAAGGGGGTGCACCCAAATGTGATGTCAGGGTCAGTTAGGGATAGTTTTGAGTATATTGTTCATTCAGTGTCCATACTGCAGAATTGGACAGAGTAAAAGTAGAAACCATTGCAGAATTTGCCTTGAAATTGTTCATGCTATATTGTATATTTTGCTTGTCTTTATCCCTGTCATTTTACCTTCAAATAGCCTTTATTAACTTATAGTAAATATATATTCTTTTCTTGAACTACCGCGTGTGCGTTCATTTCTGGTTGCGGAGACCAAACCACCTGCCTTGCTCTCGGTTCACAAATTGGTGTAGTCGGCAGGATCCGCTTACCAGAATGGACGGTGACGCACCCGTTCGGGAGAATGGTGCTGGAGGAAGAATGCCAGCAGGGGCTATAATGAGTCAGTTAGCTAAATTTGATGGCAATAATATGTCAGTGAGTATGTGGGTGGAACAGATACGAATGATACAGCGAATGTTCCAGACCGCACCAGAAGTACTAGTAGAGCTAGCAATATTGACATTACAAGGGGATGCTAAGACCACGGTGATATTGAGGCCATTTGAACAAAGGCAGACATTTGAGCAAGTAGTCCAGATTCTAGAAACCATTTATGGAGAAACTGCATTGCTGGGGTCTCTGCAGGCTCGGTTCTTCCAGAGGGTACAACAGGAGAATGAAAGCCTTCCCCAATATGCAAATGCCCTACAAGAACTGCTCCGAGATATTCAAGTGAAGGAAAGAGGGGGCTCGCCAGCCTTCTGTAACCCTGATCGGACTCTCCGTGACCAGTTTGTCCTGGGGATACGTGACGGCAGTTTAACTGTGACTATGCAGGATTTTATACGACGAGAGACTGATGCTAAATTCCATGATGTACAGGTAGAGGCCATCTCCCGTGCCAATAGTATGTTCCCGAAGCCCCAGACCGCAGTTGGAGTTACTTTGTCACAGGGGGCTAGTTCTGGCTCAGAGACAGTAGAAAAGGGGACGGTTAAAGAAATTCTCACAGTAATGCAGAAACTGCAAGAGCAAATGGAACACTTGCACACCCGTTGTGATGAACATTCTATGAAAATTGCAGACTTCCAGAAAACTGGAGGTGAAAGGGTGAGCCGTCCATACCCAGAAAATCAGAATCACCCACCACCCCGCTGGAGGGATGAGGATAGGACCTACCGAAGGGGTCCAAATCAGTTAATGCAGTGCTCAGGAGAAATCGAAGGGGCTTACCGAAGGGGCCCAAACAGATGGCCAGAACGACGGGAGATACGCTGCTGGGAGTGTGGACGGATGGGCCACGTTGCTGCTAGATGTCCAGAGCAGCGACAAACTTATGAGGGACCGCCGTTAAACTGAAGTCCCCTGCTGCTGTAGGGCGTGTAGTAGGGGAGACTGACAAGGAGACTATGTGGGGAGAATGCCCTAATGATGACCTGATCGCTGCAAGTCCTGTTATACAGGTGGAAATGGAGGGTATTCCAGTTACCGGGATGATTGACACGGGTTCCCAAGTAACGACCTTGAGTAGAGACTGTTATGAACGGTACTTCCAGCAACATGTGAAATATGATCCCCATACATTCGTACGAGTGGTCGCAGCTAACCAGTTACCAGTTCCAGTCGTGGGAGTGGCCTGGATGAATGTCCGGGTATGTGGCCAAGATCTGGGTAGGAAAGGCATTGTGGTGGTACAGGAGTCACATGAAGTAAAGGTCCCTGTCATTTTGGGGATGAATGTGTTAAAAGAATTAGATCAGATCCTCTTTGAAAAGAAAGGTCACGGTTATTGGAAAGAAACCACCACCCATCGGCCTACTCAAACAGCTTTCCAGCGGCTGATCCGGACATGTGGCTTACAGAAAAGTTCGGATGCGCAGCGTCCTCTGGCTCGAATTTCAGTTCCTTTGCATACAAAAGTTACACTGCCACCCAGTCGGGAGACAATAGTGTCTATGCCCGTAGGCACCTGTCGGAAACTAGAGGGCATAGCTGTGTTGGTAGAACCACTGCAGGCAGCCGAAGGAGGTGTTGATCCGCTAGTGGCCCGTTCCTTGGCAATAGTTCGCAATGGAAGAGTACCACTTCGATGTGTAAACACTCAGGACCAGAGTGTGGACCTGACCCCAGGGAGGCAGCTGGCTAACATCTATGTGACTCCGGAGGAAGTAAGGAAAGTAACTCCAATGCAGCTGAAGCCGACTGAAAGGGATGAGTGGACCGTAACTGTGTCCATGGGAGAAGATGAGGAACCCACCTCTGAATGGAATGGCCGTGCAATTCGAGAACAGATGAAGATGGATGCAAGTTCATGTTCTCTGGAATGTGTGCAGAAGGTAGATGAACTGTTGTGGGAGAACCGAGCCGCCTTTTCACGGTATGCTGAAGATTTTGGATGTACCACAGGGATCTACCATGAGATTCCCACAGGAGACACCCCTCCAATTAGAGAGCGCTACCGACAAATTCCTCCACAGTTGTATCAGGAAGTAAAAGAACTGTTAGCTAAGATGCTACAGGGTGGGATCATCCAAGAAAGCCAGAGTCCCTGGGCAGCTCCTGTGGTGTTAGTAAGAAAAAAAGATGGGTCCATCCGATTTTTTTGGTTTGTTTAGAGGATGTAAAGCGCGCGCCGCGAGCGGCCCCCCCCCCCCCCGGCAGGGGGGGGGGGGCCCCCCCCGGGGGGGGGGGGGGCCGGGTCCTCTCCTCACCAGGTCTGGGTTGTGGGTATTGGCAGGTGCCGATGGCCACAAAAGACAAGGAGAAGACGGCATTCATCTTGCCCATGGGACTATACGAATTTAACCGGATGCCCTTCGGGTTGACAAATGCACCCGGAACGTTTCAGCGGTTGATGGAGAAATGTCTCGGTGGCCTCCACTTTGAGTTCACCCTCATCTACTTGGATGACATTATAGTGTATTCTGCGACCTTTGAAGACCATCTCCACCAGTTGGGGCAAGTATTTCGAAGATTGCGGGAACATGGGCTCAAATTGAAACCCAGTAAATGTCGGTTGTTCCAATCTGAAATTGATTACTTGGGTCACCGCGTATCAGGAGAAGGGGTGAGACCATCAAGAGACAAGATAGCGGCTGTTCAAGATTGGCCAATACCGACTACCCTGCGAGAAGTGAGGGCGTTCCTTGGAGTAGCCGGTTACTATCGACGGTTTATTAAGGATTTCGCCAAGGTAGCAGCACCACTTAATGCTCTCCTACGAGGCACATCCGGTGGTCCAAAGAACCGGTCCGTGAAGTGGGGACCTGAACAGGAACAAGCCTTCCAGGCATTAAAGGATGCACTGACAACAGCCCCAATCTTGGCATATGCTGATTACCACTTGCCGTTCCAGCTATATACAGATGCAAGCCTGTATGGTCTTGGAGCAGTGCTTTCCCAGCTTCAGGATGGCCAGGAGAGGGTCATAGCGTACGGCAGCCGGTCTTTGAGAGATTCTGAAAGAAACCCCGAGAATTATAGTTCATTTAAGTTGGAGCTGTTGGCACTGGTATGGGCCATGACCGAGAAATTCTCTGAATATTTGACCGGTGCTGAAGTTTTAGTACTGACTGACAACAACCCACTAGCTCACCTGGAAAATGCCAAGCTCGGGGCGTTAGAGCAGAGGTGGATAGCCCGAATGACTAAGTTCAATTACCGCATTAAGTATCGGTCCAAGACAGAGAACCAGAATGCTGACGGGCTTTCTAGGGTAACCGCCCAGACCCCCACAGTAGACGTGGATCATGAGTTGGAGCATGTGGAGGTGCCCGACTTCAGCAGATTTTCACAGGCCTTGACCGCCACTAATCAGTTTGAGATGGAGGGGACTGAAATGGCTCCTTTCTTTGGTCCCTCACGACAGGAATGGGCACAGATACAACAGACCCATGAGGGGCTGGCACAGATGATCAAGTGTGTTGAGAAAGGCCAGAAGCCCTGTAGAGAGGAAAGAGAACGACTGACACGTGAGATATTATCTGTTCTGAGTCAGTGGGAAAAGTTGGAGATGAAAAATGGAGTGCTATGCCGAAAGGTCTATTTACCTTCTGAGATCGACATTCGATACCAAATTGTGGTGCCTAGTGAACTGGCTCGCTCGTTGGCAGTTGAGGCTCATAATAAGAATGGACATTTTGGTCATGAGAAGACCTTTCGTTGGTTACAGCGACTGATTTACTGCCCTGGTCTTCGTCAAATGGTCGAAGAAGTATGCCGCAGCTGTCGAACTTGTGAGATCCATAAGGCAATAGAACAGAGAGCTCCCCTGCAAACCATCGTGACCCAGGAACCTTTAGAAATCGTCATGATAGACTATCTAATGGTGGGCCCATCCAATAGCGGACACCAGTATTGCCTCGTAATGGTGGATCACTTCACCAAATTTGCGGTGGTAACCGCCACCAAGGACCAGACAGCTGAGTCAGCAGCTCGTGCTCTGTGCCAAGATTTCATTCGAGTATATGGGTGCCCTAAACGCATCCACTCCGACCAGGGCGCCTGCTTTGAGGGACACGTAATGAAAGAAGTTCAACGTATCTACGGGATAAAGAAGTCGCACACGACTCCATACCACCCTCAGGGAAATGGGGCCTGTGAAAGATTCAACAGAACTCTGCTACAGATGCTGCGGACTCTGGAGGAAGACAAGAAGTTACAGTGGCCTCAGTTCTTGTCTGAAATGGTGTGGGCCTATAACAATCAGGTCCATTCTACAACGGGGTACTCTCCTTATACACTTCTCTTTGGGCGGTCTGGGCGAAGTGTAGGAGAATTACAGTTGGATGATGTGGATGGGTTCCCTCCGAGGGATCCAACCTCTTGGGTGCGGGCGCACCGGCAGAGACTTGAGACGATCCATCGATTGGTGCGGCAGCGCCTGCAAGAACATCCCCATCCTGATAAGACCCCAGTGCAAGAAGCACCATTGCAACCAGGCGACCTGGTGCTAGTTCGTGTCAAGAAACCCCAAGGGAAATTGGAAAGCCGATGGGAGGCTTTGCCGTATCGTGTTGTTGGCCGCAAGTATGCGAATGGGCCAGTGTACCAGGTCCAGAAAGAAGGAACTGATTGTGTTCGAGTACTTCACCGAAATATGTTGCGCCTGTGTCATTCTGAAGGGACAAATCACGATGGGCCTGCCAATGTGAATGAGCTCCCACAGTCAGAGAATGGAGGTGCGGAATGGGCCTCCGACGAGGAGGATGATTGTTGGCCGATCCCTGCTCCTGGGGATGTTCCACCTGTGACTACTGTATCTCCGGCCTGTGCCCCCTCTGGTGCGGAATCCGCTGGTCCTTCTCAGCCCATAGCTGCAGCACCCCATAATATAACACCGGTCCTCAGACGGACCACTAGGCCAAATGCTGGTATTCCCCCCTGTTCGGTATGCGCAGGATGAGTTTGTTTGGCCTGCCATACATCGGTATACTACCACCCTGTGCATAAAAGTACAACCCTCTGGATATACAGTCATAGGCAGGGACTGCCAATCTTAAAGTGGGGGGGAATATGTAAGAGACAGCCAATGTTGTCCTAAGCTTCATTTGTCTGTATAAACTGTTAATGTTGAATGTATTTCTGTGATTCTGTTCCTTTAAGACAGCAGCCATTGTAATTGTGACATGATGCTGGAGTGAGACCCCCCCCCCCTTTATGTCAGCTTGCCTGTTCTGCAGACAGAGTGTGAGCAGAGAAGCAGGAAGTGACACAGAGAGCAGCAGCCATCTTGGCAAGTGTTGTATTGAACTGGTGTGGAGATTTTTCTGTACAGCTAAGCTGTATCTTGGTCCAGAGACAAACAGAGTGTAAAGAGACAACAGGACTAGTGAGTCCACGTGAAAGGAACTGTGCTCAGTGGCTGATCAGTGAGACTGACATTGTGACTGTGTATATGGATACCACAGATAGAGACTCGCAGTGCTGTTGATGTACTGGACGGCACCTGCTAAATCCCGCTTTACATCCCAGCTCAGTGTATGGATTCGGCAGGACTGTCAGTGTGCTGAGTGGAATCTGCTGTTGGATTACATTGCATTCAGTTGGTTTCCCTGTCTGTTAAAGAGGACTTCATTTCTCCCAAGATCCTGATAACCGTGAGGAGAGGACGCTTCACTATAAAAGAAAGGAACGACTTTGGGCCCCACCGCGCGCTTCTACGGACTGTAAGCGGTCCACCTGGACCACTGGGGAAAAGGGGGTGCACCCAAATGTGAAGTCAGGGTCAGTTAGGGATAGTTTTGAGTATATTGTTCATTCAGTGTCCATACTGCAGAAGTGGACAGAGTAAAAGTAGAAACCATTGCAGAATTTGCCTTGAAATTGTTCATGCTATATTGTATATTTTGCTTGTCTTTAGCCCTGTCATTTTACCTTTAACTAGCCTTTATTAACTTATAGTAAATATATATTTTTTTCTTGAACTACCGCGTGTGCGTTCATTTCTGGTTGCGGAGTCCAAACCACCTGCCTTGCTCTCGGTTCACATTGCAGCGGCATGCTATTCCATCCGGTTTGCGTTTAGTTGCACCATCATTTATTTTTCAACAGGACAATGACCCCAAACACACCTCCAGACTGTGTAAGGGCTATTTGACCAAGAAGGAGAGTGATGGGGTGCTACGCCAGATGACCTGACCTCCACAGTCACCAGACCTGAACCCAATCCAGATGGTTTGGGGTGAGCTGGACCGCAGAGTGAAGGCAAAAGGGCCAACAAGTGCTAAGCATCTCTGGGAACTCCTTCAAGACTGTTGGAAGACCGTTTCAGGTGACTACCTCTTGAAGCTCATCAAGAGAATGCCAAGAGTGTGCAAAGCAGTAATCAAAGCAAAAGGTGGCTACTTTGAAGAACCTAGAATATAAGACATATTTTCAGTTGTTTCACACTTTTTTGTTAAGTATATAATTCCACATGTGTTAATTCATAGTTTTGATGTCTTCAGTGTGAATCTACAATTTTTATAGTCATGAAAATACAGAAAACTCTTGGAATGAGAAGGTGTGTCCAAACTTTTGGTCTGTACTGTATGTCTAGTGTAAGAGTAGTGCATGCGTGATATATATATCTTGTGTAAGAGTGGGGCATGCGTGATGTATATCTAGTGTAAGAGTAGTGCATGCATGATGTATGTCTAGTGTAAGAGTAGTGCATGCGTGATGTATGTCTAGTGTAAGAGTAGTGCATGCGTGATGTATATGTCTAGTGTAAGAGTGGTGCATGTGTGATATATATGTCTAGTATAAGAGTGGGGCATGCATGATGTATGTCTAGTGTAAGAGTAGTGCATGCGTGATATATATGTCTAGTGTAAGAGTAGTGCATGCGTGATATATATGTCTAGTGTAAGAGTGGTACATGCGTGATATATATATTTTGTGTAAGAGTGGTGCATGCGTGATGTATGTCTAGTGTAAGAGTGGGGCATGCGTGATGTATGTCTAGTGTAAGAGTAGTGCATGTGTGATATATATGTCTAGTGTAAGAGTAGTGCATGCGTGATATATATGTCTAGTGTAAGAGTAGTGCATGCGTGATGTATGTCTAGTGTAAGAGTGGGGCATGCGTGATGTATGTCTAGTGTAAGAGTGGGGCATGCGTGATGTATGTCTAGTGTAAGAGTAGTGCATGCGTGATATATATGTCTAGTGTAAGAGTAGTGCATGCGTGATGTATGTCTAGTGTAAGAGTGGGGCATGCGTGATGTATGTCTAGTGTAAGAGTAGTGCATGCGTGATGTATGTCTAGTGTAAGAGTGGGGCATGCGTGATGTATGTCTAGTGTAAGAGTGGGGCATGCGTGATGTATGTCTAGTGTAAGAGTAGTGCATGCGTGATATATATGTCTAGTGTAAGAGTGGTGCATGCGTGGTGTATATGTCTAGTGTAAGAGTGGGGCATGCGTGATGTATATGTCTAGTGTAAGAGTGGTGCATGCATGATGTATGTCTAGTGTAAGAGTGGGGCATGCGTGATGTATGTCTAGTGTAAGAGTAGTGCATGCGTGATATATATGTCTAGTGTAAGAGTAGTGCATGCGTGATGTATGTCTAGTGTAAGAGTGGTGCATGCGTGATGTATATGTCTAGTGTAAGAGTACTGCATGCGTGATATATATGTCTAGTGTAAGAGTGGTGCATGCGTGGTGTATATGTCTAGTGTAAAAGAGGTGCATGTGTGACATATGTCTAGTATAATGCTAGGTTCACACATAGCGTCTGAGTCTCAGTATGAGACTACGCCCCCCATTCCACTTAAAATAGGCAGAGAGAAAAGTTCTGTAAGCAGGACTAGTCTATGGGGTCCGCGGGTAACAGCTTTTTAAGCAGATAGGGTTTCCATTTTTTAAGTCCCCAAGCGGACCTGAAGGAAGGAAATTTGAATGCTTGTGTGAACCTAGCGTTAGAGAGGTACATGCGTGACATATGTCTTGTAAGAGCGGTGCATGCGTCATATATGCTTAGTTGATCATTAGACATGTGTCCAGGTTGAGGGTTGAGTTAGGGCCACACATACTTCTTGCACAAGGACCCTCTGCAGTCTCCTTGGATTGTAATAACATTGGTCGTCCCACCATATTCCCCGCACTAGATCACAGACTAGATCTATAATGGCTGAAAATATCCGCTCGTGTCTAGAATGGGATATGAGAAAACTATTTTTTCTGGACCCTGAATCATGTCAGCTCTTTGATCGCGGATGAGTGAGGAATAAGTGAATGGTGCGATTGTCTTCCATTGTTTAATGTCAGCTCATGAAATCCATCAGGGAGGACAAATTTAAATTTGGCAACGCAAAGCCTGAAACTCTTTCCAAGCCGAGGCTTTAATATGCTGATCTAATGAAATCCGTCTCTAATCACGGGCTGGATGCGGATTACATACTTCATACAAATGTTAATTGATTTACTTGACATTTTTGACTAACATTGAGTTTATAAAAAAAAAAAGAAATTCTAGAGATGGGAAGTATTTAAAGATCAGGAGTGAGACTGCGCTGTGTGAACACAGGGCCAGGGAAGGCTTAAAGGGACCAGCACCAAAAGGGACTGTTACTAAATCTAATAATGAATTCTTACAAGGGCAGAAAATTCTACCTCTGTATTACATCATCAGCCCTCCGCAGATAACTCCACCCCCTGACATCATCCAACCTTTCATAGACAACACTATGCCATCATTCTATGACATCAGCAAACCTCCCCGGATACACTGTACTGTCACTCTGTGACATCACCAGCCCTCTACAGATACCCTATACCCTCGCTCTGTGACATCACCAGCCTTCTACAGATACCCTGCACCCTTGCTCTGTGACATCACCAGCCTTCTACAGTACCTTGTACCCTTGCTCTGTGACATCACCAGCCCTCTACAGATACCCTGTACCATAGCTCTGTGACATCACCAGCCTTCTACAGATACCTTGTCCGCTCACTCTGTGCATACCTCCCAACTTTCCCAACCTTCCAGCTACTCCGGTTTAATGTCCTCCTCCAGTTGCCCCCAGTTTAATGTCCCTTTCCACTTGCCCCCAGATTAATGTCTCTGTCCAGCTACTCCCACGGTTTAATGTCCCCCTCCAGTTGTCCCCAGTTTAATGTACCTCTTAATCCCCCCCAGTTTAATGACGTCATTGCGCCCCACATGACCACTATAGCGGGAGACTTCAGTCGCCAGACAGAAGAAGATTCCGCAGACAGCAGAATGGAGCGAGGATGCCCCGGAGAGGTAAGACAAGGTGAGTATAAGTGTTTGTTATTTTTAATCACTTCTCCTGGGCCTCTACTTATTATATTCTGGGGTCTGAGGAGACCCCAGAATATAATAATAGCACTGGCTGTAGGAGGGGGGGCTCTTGGGAGCATATAATACTGTGTGGGGGCCACTGTGAGCATATAATACTGTGTGGGGGCCACTGCGGGAGCATATAATATTGTGTGGGGCCACTGTGGAGTATATAATACTGTGTGGGGGCCACTATGGAGCACGTAATACTGTGTGGGGGCCACTGTGGAGCATATAATATTGTGTGCGGCCACTGTGGAGTATATAATACTGTGTGGGGGCCACTGCAGAGCACGTAATACTGTGTTGGGGCCACTATGGAGCATGTAATACTGTGTGGGGGCCACTGTGGAGCATATAATATTGTGTGGGGCCACTGTGGAGTTTATAATACTGTGTGGGGGCCACTGCGGAGCACGTAATACTGTGTGGGAGCCACTGTGGACCACAGCGTTGCGCTGCTCACTCACCGTATTCTTGATAACTGCAGTTGTGAGGACTAGAGCTATATCCCTTTCAAGTATCTGAGATATCGCTGCAGCACCCGTAACCCTCACTATCACGAATCCGCTCTAGAGAGGGGGTAAGGGGCCCCAGACAAAAGTTTGCATTGGGTCCCACAAGACTTTAGTTATGCATGACATGAGCCCACAAGCATGCGCCTCTCCTTTCCCTCGTACATGGGTTATGAATATAACCAAAACCGCCTGCTCCCATGCAAGTGAATAGAGAGATGTGCGGGCCCTGCTCTTGTGATAGAAGGGGGGGTCCCACGGATATGTCAATGAGGATGAATAAATATTCTGTAGAATAATTCCAATAAATGTTATTTATGTAAGGAAGATAAAATCTAAAATGAAAATATACATTAAAAATTTTATCATAATTTTTGTTTTAAAAAATTCTGGTCAAAACTATAAAACTCTTACCCACCCAAGAGAAAAGCAACGACTAATACCAAATTTAAAGTGAAGATTACTAAAGATGAAAATTTTATATTTATCATCAAAATTTAAAACTTTTTAGGGCCCAAATGAATTTATTTCCTGAAATTTTAAGTTTGGTTTCTGCGGCGGTCGGTAATTGTGTATTTTCTTTGTATTTGTGATTTCTGACGATGTTCTCCGGGACACGACACATTAACCATCCGCACTGAGACTCTCAAGGAGACAAAAAAAAATTTTTTGTTAAAATTGAAATAAAACAGCTAATTACAAGATAAAATGATCTTTGCCGGAGCCGGCGCCAGGGCTCCTCCGCGCTGCAGGTGAATTAGCACATTAGACGATGAGATAATTTCATCATCACTTTCTGCCAGGAAACTCATTTAGACTTTAATTATTTTTATTGAATATTTAAGAGCTTTTCATTTAAACTTTTCATTTGCGGCACGGCTGTGATTTCCTGGGATCAGATGGCGGCGACTCTTAACTATCATGGCATTTCATGGGGTGTTGTCTTAGCCATGGATAGTACAGTGTATTGGGGACATGAGGTTGTAGGACTAATAAATTATTGACGCCTCAACCATCTCAACCCCCTCAAACCATCACATCCTACTGGCACCCTATGTGGCAGGGATATACAGTGCCTTGCGAAAGTATTCGGCCCCCTTGAACTTTTCAACCTTTTGCCACATTTCAGGCTTCAAACATAAAGATATAAAATTTTAATTTTTTGGTGAAGAATCAACAACAAGTGGGACACAATCATGAAGTGGAACGAAATTTATCGATTATTTTAAACATTTGTAAAAAATAAAAAACTGAAAAGTGGGGCGTGCAATATTATTCGGCCCCTTTACTTTCAGTGCAGCAAACTCACTCCAGAAGTTCAGTGAGGATCTCTGAATGATCCAATGTTGTCCTAAATGACTGATGATGATAAATATAATCCACCTGTGTGTATTCAGTCTCCGTATAAATGCACCTGCTCTGTGATAGTCTCAGGGTTCTGTTTAAAGCGCAGAGAGCATCATGACGACCAAGGAACACACCAGGCAGGTCCGTGATACTGTTGTGGAGAAGTTTAAAGCTGGATTTGGATACAAAAAGATTTCCCAAACTTTAAACATCCCAAGGAGCACTGTGCAAGCGATCATATTGAAATGGAAGGAGTATCAGACCACTGCAAATCTACCAAGACCCGGCCGTCCCTCTAAACTTTCATCTCAAACAAGGAGAAGACTGATCAGAGATGCAGCCAAGAGGCCCATGATCACTCTGGATGAACTGCAGAGATCTACAGCTGAGGTGGGAGAGTCTGTCCATAGGACAACAATCAGTCGTACACTGCACAAATCTGGCCTTTATGGAAGAGTGGCAAGAAGAAAGCCATTTCTCAAAGATATCCATAAAAAGCCACCTGGGAGACACCAAACATGTAGAAGAAGGTGCTCTGGTCAGATGAAACCAAAATCCAACTTTTTGGCCACAATGCAAAACAATATGTTTGGCGTAAAAGCAACACAGCTCATCCCCCTGAACACACCATCCCCACTGTCACACGTGGTGGCAGCATCATGGTTTGGGCCTGCTTTTCTTCAGCAGGGACAGGGAAGATGGTTAAAGTTGATGGGAAGATGGATGGAGCCAAATACAGGACCATTCTGGAAGAAAACCTGTTGGAGTCTGCAAAAGACCTGAGACTGGGACGGAGATTTATCTTCCAACAAGACAATGATCCCAAACATAAAGCAAAATCTACAATGGAATGGTTCACAAATAAACGTATCCAGGTGTTAGAATGGCCAAGTCAAAGTCCAGACCTGAATCCAATCGAGAATCTGTGGAAAGAGCTGAAAACTGCTGTTCACAAACGCTCTCCATCCAACCTCACTGAGCTCCAGCTGTTTTCCAAGGAAGAATGGGCAAGAATTTCAGTCTCTCGATGTGCAAAACTGATAGAGACATACCCCAAGCGACTTGCAGGTGTAATCGCAGCAAAAGGTGGCACTACAAAGTATTAACTTAAGGGGGCCGAATAATAGTGCACGCCCCACTTTTCAGTTTTTTGGTTTTTTTTACAAAAGTTTAAAATATCCAATAAATTTCATTCCACTTCACGATTGTGTCCCAGTTGTTGATTCTTCACCAAAAAATTAAAATTTTATATCTTTATGTTTGAAGCCTGAAATGTGGCAAAAGGTTGAAAAGTTCAAGGGGGCCGAATACTTTCGCAAGGCACTGTATCTGGGCCCCAGGACACCAGAGCATGGGTCTATCGGCAATCTGAACCACTTCTTCCCATGTACCTACACCACGGAAGGCCGCCCTTTCAGGATATGTGTGGCCTCACAAAGCATCATCTTCAGTGACCGGCTTGGGGCCCAGTCACTGCCTTTGCGGTATGTGCACTGTGTGGGTGCTGCTATACATATACTGTAGGTGTATTGCATGGGTGCTGTATGTTTACTGTGTTGAACATTGTTGTGTGGTGCAGTATTGGGGTTGTTTTGTAGTGTTCATACACTATGTAGGTGTTATATATGGGTCCCAGGTCGGTGATGGGGCAGACAGCTCCCCCCGTGTTATATGGGAAGGATACATGTATACTGTATCTTCAATGGCGTAGGCTGCAGAGCTGGCAGCGGTCACATAGAGCACAGTATAGAGCAGTTATGTGCAGCGCCTTGACATGGGTCTGCTCTTATATTGGGTATGATGGAGTCCAGAACACCCCTATCACTGCTTCTGGCCTCTCGGACGTCAGCACATGCAGTGTAGTGATGTCACTACATCGCTACTGAGAGCAGAGCCCAGGAGAATGTAAGGGAAATAGGCTAAGGCGAGTATTGGGGTTTTTTGCATTTTATTATATGGGAGACCTCATGCAAGGGAATGGACCACGGGGGAACATTGTACTGTCAGGGGGACAAAAGTACACATTATATTTTGTGAGGCCCACAAAGGGACATTATACTGTGGTGTGCACGATGGGAGGGCATTATACTGTGTGGGGCCAGAGGGGGAATTACACTGTGTGGAGAGCACAAGATGGCATTATATTGTTTGGGGGCATGATACTGTTTGAGGGCACTAAGGGGGGTATTATACTGTATTGGGACAACTAAAGAGCCACAAAGGGAATCGGTAGGATTGGAGAAAGTCAAAGGAGATGTGGCTTAGCATGCGTAAATTTGCTGCGGCGAATGGTGTGCACCCACCGTCTGTCAACAGAAAGTTAGGAGGTATAGCGAAGAGTTAATGGATGACTACAGTAGTAAGTGCTATGTTGTACCTGGAGTGTGTATGAACCCTGACCTTTGCTGAAACGTCTGCTGAGCTGTGGTGTAACCTGTGACCCTGCGGATAGCGAAGAATCCACCGAGACGGCCGTGGCTTTAGTGGTCTGTGCCGCAGCAGCCCCAGCCACACCACTCAGTAGGCCGGCGATCCTAATGTGACCCCCTTACATGTAATTGTGGGGGGATTAGAGACTAATCTGGGTGTTGGGTGGTCTTTTAGGGTTGGTATAACCAGTCAAGGTCTGGTGAAGGGTAAGTTCACTTGCCATGCGCCTTGTACAGGTATAACCAGCATCACTATAAGCTATAAGCAGCGGCCGCTTTCACCTTCTGCTCCTCCGGCCATCCTCATCTTCGCACCACTGGATTAGAACTACAGTCACAACTTTCCAAATTGACGTTCTCTTTTCTAAGTTGCCTCCTCAAGAAAATTCTACTTGGGAGCCGTAGCGACAGCGCGGAGTCTATAAATCTGCTGTAGATACCGGCGCTGTGTATATTTATTGTGACGTGCGGCTGTATATTCCGGCTGCAGAGCCTTCTCCCAGGTTCCCCCCCCGGCGTCCTCTACATTCTGTCTATATTTCATTAATGCCTAACACCACCCCATAAATTAGGGTAACACACCAGGCGATACTCCGGCGTCCGCACCGCTCCACGATATCGCGCTATTATTATATTATATAGCCAAGAGAACAAGAATCCTATCACATTAATACTGAATGTTTATTCTTATTTTACCTCTTTATGTCAAAAGTTATTTCTTCAATATATTTATACGTATGTTATACAGTGTGCGAGTCTCAGTCCACTATACTGTAGTCACATCTAAAGCTGCATCACAATTCTTCTCAGATACCCACCTAACAAATGATCAGAGAGTCCACTGTCCCCTGCACACTGGTGCACTGCATGTCCACGCTGCAAAATTTACAGCATTATCGCATTTCCTTTGTTTTCTACTGACACCTGGTGGTCAAGAGAAATATTACATTGCACATAAAACTACCGGGGTTCTTAATGACTGTGATCAGTATAATACAGCAAAGACCTGGCAGCTATGGCAACCACTCAGCATCTAAGCGGCTGCCATATTTAAATACCCGACATGTCGGGAAGGGGTTAATCGTTACACACTGAGACACATTTACCAGCGCACACCTAAATCCTGGTAAATGACTCTATACCAGCTGGATTTCATATCTTTAGTTTATACAGCCATTAAGTTTCCCTGGTGCAGTTTTGACACTTTGTGTCCCTCTTATGTCTTTAATACAGTCAGTTGGGATGTTGTCGCCCCCTACCTGTTACCACCTAGAATGTGTGACTATGTGTCATAAGTTTTCTGACTATAACCTGCTGCCACCTAGTGGCCATTATAAAAAGTAGCATCTTACACTGACTCATCCCATCAATATAATATCAAACACCTTGTACATTACAGATTTTTTTGCATTATCTTAAAGGGGATGTCCACCTCCAGGTGGATTTTTTTCTGTAGCCCACACCATTCCTGAGCAAGCCATGCAGTTAATTTTGGTCCCTGTTAACTAGACTTCATGCTAACTAAACTCCCTAATGTCAAGTGGGTGTAGGGCCATTTTAACACATTGGTGGGCCCAGTGCAAAGGTTGCATAAGTGCCCCTCCCCCACATCACACAGTACAATGCCTCCCTAGTGGCCCCACACAATATAATGTCCCCCACAGCTACCCCCTTGTTAAATGTCCCCCTCCAACTATCCCCACAGTTTATTGCCTCCCTCCCCCTCCTTGCCTGCTCCTGCCTGACATCACCCACTTGACATCAGGGAGTTTAGTTAGTACATCAGGCACCAAAATTAACAGCACTGATTGCTCAGGAATGATGGGGGCTAGAGAAGAAATTCCAATTGTGCCGGAATAAGTGGGAGGCACCTATTAAAGGACAACAAGTGGTGAAATTTATATATTCACTAATTACTTTATTCATTCATACTCTATTACCTTCTGTTGTCAGCCCAGGCAAAACATGAACATAATAATTACATATCCATAAAATTGTATCCATATATACATAGACGTACTCTTAAAAATCAAGGGAACGTTTCCCTGGTGGTCTAGTGGTTAGGATTCGGCGCTCTCACCGCCGCGGCCCGGGTTCGATTCCCGGTCAGGGAAAACTTTTTTTTTTTAGTAATTTAACAAAACTGAAAAAAAAATATTGTCAATTCAGAATCCTTGTATTAGTTGCAGCTCATGCAGGCTGCTCAGTGCAGGAAAATCAGAAATTCAGAAGATCATAGCAGGAAAATTTCATTTCGTCTTTTCCTGCTGCCACCTGGTGTTCATGGGAAATATTACATGCAAATTAAAAAAAAGGCTGCAATAACAAATAAGTCAATCTATTGCCATGTTTGCACACTGATTTTAGTTACAATATATATATATATATATATATATATATATATGTATATTTTATCTACTAATTTTATTAAAAGAAACTTGCACCTGTTTAGTTTCTTTCACTGGTTTTTAAGATACTTGTGTATTAGGATATTGCTCAAAATGTAATAAATTTATTAAAACAACATCCTTATCACACAGATATACAGTGGGGAAAACAAGTATTTAGTCAGCCACCAATTGTGCAAGTTCTCCCACTTATAAAGATGAGGCCGGCCTGTAATTGCCATCATAGGTAGACCTCAACTATGAGAGACAAAATGAGAGAACTAATCCAGAAAATCACATTCTCTGATTTTTAAAGAATTTATTTGCAAATTATGGTGGAAAATAAGTATTTGGTCAATAACAAAAGTTCATCTCAATACTTTGTTCTATCTCCTTTGTTGGCAATGACAGAGGTGAAACGTTTCCTGTAAGTCTTCACAAGGTTGGCGCACACTGTTGCTGGTATGTTGGCCCATTCCTCCATGCAGATCTCCTCTAGAGCAGGGATGTTTTGGGGCTGTCGCAGGGCAACACGGACTTTCAACTCCCTCCAAAGGTTTTCTATGGGGCTGAGATCTGGAGACTGGCTAGGCCATTCCAGGACCTTGTAATGCTTCTTACGAAGCCAATCCTTCGTTGCCCTGGCGGTGTGCTTGGGATCATTGTCATGCTGAAAGACCCAGCCACGTTTCATCTTCAATGCCCTTGCTGATGGAAGGTTTGCACTCAAAACCTCATGATACATGGCCCCATTCATTCTTTCATGTACACGGATCAGTCGTCCTGGTCCCTTTGCAGAGAAACAGCCCCATACATGATGTTGCCCCCCCATGCTTCACAGTAGGTATGGTGTTCTTTGGATACAACTCAGCATTCACTCTCCTCCAAACACCACGAGTTGTGTTTCTACCAAACACTTCTACTTTGGTTACATCTGACCATATGACATTCTCCCAATACTCTTCTGGAACATCCAAATGCTCTCCAGCAAACTTCAGACGGGCCCGGATATGTACTGGCTTAAGCAGGGGGACACGTCTGGCACTGCAGGATCTGAGTCCCTGGCGGCGTAGTGTGTTACTGACGGTAGCCTTTGTTACGTTAGTCCCAGCTTTCTGCAGGTCAGTCACTAGGTCCCCCCGTGTGGTTCTGGGATTTTTGCTCACCGTTCGTTTGATCATTTTGACCCCACGGGGTGAGATCTTGCGTGGAGCCCCTGATGGAGGGAGATTATCAGTGGTCTTGTATGTCTTCCATTTTCTAATTATTGCTCCCACAGGTGATTTCTTCACACCAAGCTGCTTGCCTATTGCAGATTCAGTCTTCCCAGCCTGGTGCAGGGCTACCATTTTGTTTCTGGTCCTTCCACAGCTCTTTGGTCTTCACCATAGTGGAGTTTGGAGTGTGACTGTTTGAGGTTGTGGACAGGAGTCTTTTATACTGATAACAATGTCAAACAGGAGCCATTACTACAGGTAATGAGTGGAGGACAGAGGAGCCTCTTACAGAAGAAGTTACAGGTCTGTGAGAGACAGAAATCTTGCTTGTTTGTAGGTGACCAAATACTTATTTTCCACCATAATTTGCAAATAAATTCTTAAAAATCAGACAATGTGATTTTCTAGATATGTGTTCTCATTTTGTCTCTCATAGTTGAGGTCTACCTATGATGACAATTACAGGCCGGCCTCATCTTTATAAGTGGGAGAACTTGCACAATTGGTGGCTGACTAAATACTTTTTCCCCCACTGTATATAGAAGTAGAATAGATGGAAAATATTTGTGTCCCCTGGTTTCTGGGAAAGCAGAGTTATAACCAATATGGCCCTTGTTTCATCAGTAATGTGACATATTATACCACACATCTGCCTGAATAGGCCAAGGCCGTACGTAGCTAAACACAGCTAAAAACACTGCGGAGAAAGAATTCAGCAGAGCCGCTTGTACACTTGTATTTTTCACTGCTTTTCTGAGTGAGGCCGCACAATAATTTTCTCACCGTCAGTAATCCACACCAGGCTCTCCAGGACAGGAGTCATTCGTACAAAGCGAAGAAAGAAAAATATTGAAACAAAGGGTGGGGGTCATGTGACTAAAACTAAGTAAAGGTTACGTGACATTACATGATAAGATGAGACTCGGTTACAGCCGAACGCACAACACAGTTTGTGATGATCAGACGCAGAGAGCGATCATTTTCTTCTCACTGTAACCTGCTGCCATCTGGTGGAGGTGATGAATATTGCATTGTGAATATCTATAAAAAGATATTTACACTAATATATATATATATATATATATATATATATATAAAAACACTATAGAGATATACACTAATAAACATATAAAATTAGTAGACATGTAATAAATAAGATTGGAAATGTAAAGAGAAAAAAAACATGAACAAGAGTCAGTCCAGAAAGTTTTTTATATAAATCATCAGTAGAGTAAAGCAGCTTAAAAATGACATAAAATGTAGGAAAAACACACGTGATAGTGATTAGAGAAAGCCACATTTTCAAGCTCTTAAAGAGCCTCAGTATGCCTCCCTGGTGGTCTAGTGGTTAGGATTCGGGCGCTCTCACCGCCGCGGCCCGGGTTCGATTCCCGGTCAGGGAACATCTCTTTTTTGCCCTTTATTTTATGAATACTTTATTTTCTGTTCATTGCTCCAGTTGTAGACTGAACAGACCTTCACCGCTGAAGAAAATTCAGGATCTGTTCTAATAACTGATATAATTTATTATTGACTGTCACCTGCTGACCTCCAGTGGCCAAAGTGATTATCGCAACAACAAACACATCCGTTCTAAGTGCCAGCGCTCCTAAGATGTTCGTAGGTAAGCACTAAACCCCCCTCACAAAGTGGCTCCAAGTGATCAGGATCCTCGGACGAACAGAGAAGTTTACATTTCACACTTGTAATTCATCAAAGGGTTAACTAAAATAGATTTAAGGTTATTTGCTGAAATAGAAGCGATACCTGATCAGTATTTTCTACACAAGCCTAAGACAGACAGATATGATATAAAAGATATCACAAAATGCAGAGAAATGTGCTAATCTCTAATTCTGGGTTTCCCAATTTTTTAAGCATTGTACAACCCAAAAATTTTGCTGAAGTCCTAGTAATAATTTTTTTTCAAAAGAAAAAAAAAAAAAAAAAAAGCTAAAAACAAGGAACACAAATCACGTTAAAGAGAACCTTTCACCTTCAGCAACTCCAATGGTCAATTGGTGCAGTTAGTTTTGGTGTCTGATATGCTAACTAGACTCCCTAATGGCAAGTGGGTGGTGTCAGGCAGGAGCAGGCAAGGGGGCAGACAGTGTCAGAGCTCTAAGTCACTCCCATTCTCTGCTCCTGCCTGACACCACCCACTTTCCATTAGAGAGTCTAGTTAGCATATCAGACACCAAAACTAACAGCACCGATTACTCAGGAATGATGGTGGCTAGAGGAAAAAAAAACTCCAACTGCACCAGTATCAGTGAGGGGCGGCTAATAATGGAAAGAAAGAGCTGGACTTGGTGACGGTATCAAGAGGTCCCCTTTTATTCAGACCACAGACCCCAAAATTAATACAGACCTAGATGATCCCCCAATAAATCATTCAGATCTCAGACCACATCCCTTTAATTATTCAGATCCCAGACCAGGCCCTAAATTAATTTAGACCCCAGAACAGAACCCTAAATAATTTCAGACCCCAGGTAAGAGCCCTAAATGTCTAAATCCCAGATATATGAGAACAGTATTTACTAACCTCTCCTGGTTCCTGGCCTGTCCTGCACACAATGGGGCAGATTTATCAAGCCTGGAGGTACTCATGCCAGTGTTTATACCCCTGGAGCCTGGAGCGGAGGGAGTGCCTCATATATGACGAAGTACGCCCTCCTCAGGACTGTGCGCCCGGGGGGAAATGTACACCAGCGAATAACAGGCATCCAGCTCCCCCATTATTTACACCATAAATGATGATTAAACTAGTGTAGGCACACCAGCACACCCTCGCCACGCAGCGTTTTCGGAGCGGTGAGGACGGTGCAAGGTTTTTGGGGCAAAAACCTCAATTTGTCTTGTATGCCAAAAAACTGGTAACCGCTAAAATAACAGTCACATACAGAGCCTGACGGGCCCCGCTGACTATAATGGGGTCTGTCGGGTGTCTGAAGGTGGATGAAAGAGCCGCGTGTGAAGGAGTTTTATATAAACAGTCTAAAGGCAAAACTGTCTTAGTTGCCCATAAAAACCAATCACAGCGCAGCTTTTATTTTTCATGAGCAGAATATAAAATGAAAGCTGCGCTGTGATTGGTTGCTATGGGCTATGATTGGTTGCTATGGGCAACTGAGTCTTAAGGCAAAACTATTTAAATAAATCCACATAATGGGGCAGATTTATTAAAAGGGACTGATGAAGGGACTAGATAGTTCTGACGGCTTCTCCGTCACCCGAGGTGATTATGTGATGTGTCGCAGTTTGGTGTCCCGGTAAGCAGGGCCACAATGGCTGACACGGTTGCGTCTGCCTCAGCGTTCCCCTTTAACTTCATCCTTTATACTCCCGCAACCTCTCATGTTCCCATCACATCCATGGCTCCCCCTTCAGTTCTAACTCAGCATTGACAAAAATACAAAAAACATAACAGGGACAGTCACGGGATCTCCACATGTTTTGTTGCGGCCATCACTCGGGGATTGGGGTGTTCTGACTGTTTTCTGCTACCTCCACAGCAGAGCTAATTAAAAAAGATATTACGGAGAGACGGCGGTGAGAGGCTGTGCGCCGGCCGCCATTACACCCACCTATCAGTAAGCCTCATTATCTCCTCTCCTCATAACTACGGTAATACATAATAAAATACCTCCGCAATATACCGCTCCGGCCTGTCACAGGGATTCCTGGAGTCACAGTGACATCTAGTGGGAAAAGGAAATATTACAGCCTCTGGGATACATGTACTACAGTTCAAAGGGGTTGGACAGGGTTCCAAAAACAGTGCCCCAACTGTCCATAGGTTGTGCCTGGTATTGCGCTAAACACTGGGGTCAGGTTGGGAAGATCAAGAAAAATCAAGAGCAACGCTCCATTGTCAGAAATCTGTAGTGTGGCAAAAAGGGAATGTCCACTGCAGATAAAACCATATACACTGGAGAATAGATATATACTGGGTAATGATGATGTACCAAAGTACAATAACACAATAATGACAATAAATAATACCACCACACCAAGTAACAGTAGCTACACCATAGTGTCATAGAGTGCTTACACACAAGTGCCTACATGTAACATGTACTAAATACTACCATACAGTACCCATATAATAGAGCTGTACAGTCTCTACTTAATACTTCCATACCGCTATAAGGCTACATTCATATCTACATCAGATTCTCCGTATGCAACAGAAATCCCAAATGGAAAAGTTGTGCGAGCCTGACTTTTTCATCCAACGATGTCTGTTAAAAAAAATAAGGGACACTGGACGGACACCGGTATATACAATGGGGTCCCTCAGGATACGGTGCTGTCAGTCATTAGACAGAACACTTTTCCGTTGTTCTGGTCCTGCAATAAACCAGAAAAAGGTTAACTCTGATGCAGATGTGAACGTAGCAAAATACTTCATAATACCTGTATATAAAGCAACTAAATAATAGTGCCACACAGTGCTTGTATAGTACTTCTATATAGCAAAAACATAACACTATCGTACAGTGCCTGCAGAATAATTCTATGAAGTGTCTAAATAATAGTGTTATACAGTGTCTGCATAGTAATTCCACATGTATGCAGTGCTTCAATGATAGTGTCATACAGTGCTTACATAATACTTCCATACAGTGTCCATGGAATACTTCTCTAAAGTGCCTACATAATTGTGCCTAGATAATACTTCTCCATTTATACAATGCCTATATAATACTTCACTACAGTGCCTATGGAATAGTTCTGTAAAGTGCCTAAATAATAGTGCCATACAGTGCCTATATAATACTTCCCCATTTATACAGTGCCTATATAATACTTCCCCATTTATACAGTGCCTATATAATACTTCCCCATTTGCAGTATATAATGCTTATATAATACTTCCATACTATGCTAACACAATACATATACATGTTCTGAAATTGACTACAGCTGGTGCCATGACATAAGTTTACACCACCCCTCCAGTGATGAACTACACAAGCTGAATAATTATCATTACAGTTATTGTTAACTTGTACCTTGGGGTCCGGGCGCTGAGATGCCACCGATCCCTACAATAAATGGGCTGCACCACTTGTCAGACTGCAGAGCTCTCGGGTTCAATAACTATGGGCCACTAGAATACATTACAATGAAGCAGAAGGGGCCGACACTGTGACAAGTCCTGCAGCCCCAGATCTACGGGAGTAAAATGCTTGTACTGGTTCAAAGGAAATCATCAAAGAGAAGCAAGCGGACAATGGTTGTATTTCCAATGCTTTGTATTGATAGAAAGTACTAGACAAACACAAGCGGGAGGCGGCCGGGGCCGGGATCATCATTACCCTGTACTAGAAGGCGACCAGGGCCGGGATCATCATCACCCTGTACTAGACGGCGACCAGGGCCGGGATCATCATTACCGTGTACTAGACGGCGACCAGGGCCGGGATCATCATTTCCCTGTACTAGGAGGCGACCGGGGCCGGGATCATCATTACCCTGCACTAGCAGGGGGCCGGGGCCGGGATCATCATTACCCTGTACTAGGAGGCGGCCGGGGCCGGGATCATCATCACCCTGTACTAGGAGGTGGCCGGGGCAGAGATCATCATTACCCTGTACTAGGAGGTAGCCGGGGCCGGGATCATCATTACCCTGTACTAGCAGGGGGTCGGGATCATCATTACCCTGTACTAGCAGGGGGTCGGGGCCGGGATCATCATTACCCTGTACTAGGAGGCGGCCGGGGCCGGGATCATCATTACCCTGTACTAGGAGGCAGCCGGGGCCGGGATCATCATTACCCTGTACTAGCAGGGGGTCGGGGCCGGGACCATCATTACCCTGTACTAGGAGGGGGCCGGGGCCGGGATCATCATTACCCTGTACTAGGAGGCAGCCGGGGCCAGGATCATCATTACCCTGTACTAGGAGATGGCCAGGGCCAGGATCATCCTTACCTTGTACTACTGTGGGTCTCCGTAAAAAACATTTCTAAAAGTTGTCAAGTATGACTTGGATACTGCACATCATTAGAAAGTACAACAAACAATATGGTGAAATACATTGTCTCAGCAGACAGCATGATACAGACTTAGATACAGCAGTTTAGCAGCAGACTACCACATATGACAATCCAGGGGCATCGGGGAGGGACCGTCTCCTATAGCTGATGAGTAGACAGAAGAATATACAGAGAAGGATACTTAGACTTTCCTCAGCAGGCAGAGATGGCGCTGTCTCTAGCTGTCCATCTGATGCTGCGCTGAGGCATGATGGGATTAATTACAGAGCCCAGAAAGAAAAATTCAAGATGCCTGATCAGAGCCGAGGAGGCGACACTGCAAGGATAGGCCTGCAAAATATCTAACAGAAGTGCAAAGTGTGAAAGACCATTAGGTGAGAAGTGCTGTGAAAAAAAGAGGAGACGGCTAGACACATGAGAGGGTTAAATATACCCGATCTGGGGATAGTATCACGCATGACAGATTTATATACACAGCATCACACAGGCTTAGATACATAACTCTGCAGAGCAGTATCACACACAGCAGTTTAGATACACAGCTCAGTAGCACAGTATCACACATAACAGGCTTAGATACACAGCTCAGCAGACAGTATCGCACATGGCAAGCTTAGATCCACAGCACAGTATCACACATGACACAGGCTTACTTAGTTACATACACAGCTCTGCAGAGCAGTATCACACACAACAATTTAGATACACAGCATCTCACTTGACAGGCTTAGATACACAGCTCAGCAGACAGTATCCCACATGACAGGCTTAGATACACAGATCAGCAGACAGTATCCCACATGACAGGCTTAGATACACAGCTCAGCAGACAGTATCACACATGACAGGCTTAGATACACAGCTCAGCAGACAGTATCCCACATGACAGGCTTAGATACACAGCTCAGCAGACAGTATCACACATGACAGGCTTAGATACACAGCTCTCCCGGGAGATTACACTATTGATAACTGTGCATTAGTCATTTCTTATAAGCCGTGCTCGCACCTGAGCCTCCTCCTCGGTGTTTGGCTGCAGGTAAACTATGTGGATCCGTCAGAGGGATTATCTGCTCTGCTATTTTCTTCTTAATGTCAGGGTAAATCTCAGCGAGGAAGATGCGGAGTGACCCCCACCGCCTTATGTAAATATCCAGTCTATGCCCCAAGCCAAATTCATCTCACACCTCATATAGTGATAGCTGCGGCCTGGCCATACATGGTGCGTGTAGCATGCAAGTGATAGAGAAGACACAAGGGAATGTAGTCCTGTCCACAGATCTGGACAACCTACATATAAGGCTTCTAACCCAATCTCAGCCCTAGTGCCCCCCAATAATCACAGCACCCCTGTAACAGTGACAACAATCATGGACTGGTGTTGCTGGAACCCCCCAGTCAGCGACATGAACTATAGCATAGTGTTGGTTAGAAAAAATAATTTCCATTACCTTAAAGGGGTTTTCCAGGCCTATCCTGATCTTCATCAACTGAAGGCAGCATTGCTCCCTTAGAAATGTGATTGAGCTGTAATACCAAGTACAGCCACTATACAATGTACGGCGCTGTGCTTGGTTGACTGCAGCACTCACCCCAACACTGCAGTCTCTTCAACCAGCTGATGGGCGGGGGGTCTGGGTGACTGCCTTCTATCGATCTTCAATTGATGGCGTATCCTAAGCATAGGTCATCAATTAATAAGCTTTAAAACCCCTTTAACAGAGGGGATTGCTATTCAGGATCCTCATCTATTAGCCAACGTGGTTACAAAGAGCATCTCCATTCAGCATCCGGCCCATAGTCAGTGGCGTACTCACTCTAATGGGTTGTGCAGGACAAGAAATACATGGCCACTTACTGCCAATAGCAGTGCCACACTAGTCTGCAGGTTGTGTCAGGTATTGCAGCTCAATTCTATTGATGTGAATGGAGGTGAGCTGCAATACCAGGCAGAACCTGGGGACAGGTGTGGCACTGTTATTGGAAGCACCTTTAAATATAACATGGGGTTAAATCCAATGCTATAATTTACATGTGTGGTTTATGCAATGACCCAGGACTGAAGAGCTGACACTTTATCCCTACAGATCCGTAACATTACCTACAATGTAATTATAGGATCTCACGACCGGTTCTTATTACCGGTCGTCTCCACCCAAGCAGTAAGAACATTTTATTTCTGGTTATCGGGTTTTGTGCATGTAATGAATTAAGCTCGAAGGTCGTGTTTAGTTTGGCCCAGCCTAACACACCAGGCTGCAAAAGCAGTAGGAACAGTAATAACAGACACTGTGTGCCCATAACAGTGACAGCCACAAGGCTCAATATCAGTGACAGCCACAGGACCCAAAATCAGTGGCAGCCACAGGGCTCAATATCAGTGACAGCCACAAGGCCCAATATCAGTGGCAGCCACAGGGCCCAATATCAGTAGCAGCCACAGGGCCCAATATCAGTGGCAGCCACAGGGCCCAATATCAGTGGCAGCCACAGGGCCCAATATCAGTGACAGCCACAGGGCCCAATATCAGTGGCAGCCACAGGGCCCATAACAGTGACAGCCACAGGGCCCAATATCAGTGACAGCCACAGGGCCCAATATCAGTGGCAGCCACAGGGCCCAATATCAGTGGCAGCCACAGGGCCCAATATCATTGGCAGCCACAGGGCCCAATATCAGTGGCAGCCATAGGACCCAATATTAGTGACAGCCACAGGGCCCAATATCAGTGACAGCCACAGGACCCAAAATCAGTGGCAGCCACAGGGCCCAATATCAGTGGCAGCCACAGGGCCCAATATCAGTGGCAGCCACAGGGCCCAATATCATTGGCAGCCACAGGGCCCAATATCAGTGGCAGCCATAGGACCCAATATTAGTGACAGCCACAGGGCCCAATATCAGTGACAGCCACAGGACCCAAAATCAGTGGCAGCCACAGGGCCCAATATCAGTGGCAGCCACAGGGCCCATAACAGTGACAGCCACAGGGCCCAATATCAGTGACAGCCACAGGGCCCAATATCAGTGGCAGCCACAGGGCCCAATATCAGTGGCAGCCACAGGGCCCAATATCAGTGGCAGCCACAGGACCCAAAATCAGTGGCAGCCACAGGGCCCAATATCAGTGGCAGCCACAGGGCCCATAACAGTGACAGCCACAGAGCCCAATATCAGTGACAGCCACAGGGCCCAATATCAGTGACAGCCACAGGGCCCAATATCAGTGGCAGCCACAGGGCCCAATATCAGTGGCAGCCATAGGACCCAATATTAGTGACAGCCACAGGGCCCAATATCAGTGGCAGCCACAGGGCCCAATATCAGTGACAGCCACAGGGCCCAATATCAGTGGCAGCCATAGGACCCAATATCAGTGACAGCCACAGGGCCCAATATCAGTGGCAGCCACAGGGCCCAATATCAGTGACAGCCACAGGACCCAAAATCAGTGGCAGCCACAGGGCCCAATATCAGTGGCAGCCACAGGGCCCATAACAGTGACAGCCACAGGGACCATAACAATGACAGCCACAGGGCCCAATATCAGTGACAGCCACAGGGTCTAATATTAGTGACAGTCACAGGACTGATATCAATGATAGCCTCAGTATCCCCATAACAGTGACAGCCACAGGGCCCAATATCAGTGGCAGCCACAGGGCCCAATATCAGTGGCAGCCACAGGACCCAAT
This sequence comes from Leptodactylus fallax, assembly GCA_947044405.1. Taxonomy (NCBI): domain Eukaryota; kingdom Metazoa; phylum Chordata; class Amphibia; order Anura; family Leptodactylidae; genus Leptodactylus; species Leptodactylus fallax. The sequence continues at coordinate 34,194 of CAMRHE010000454.1, read as the reverse complement.
ATCAGTGACAGCCACAGGGCCCAATATCAGTGACAGCCACAGGGCCCAATATCAGTGGCAGCCACAGGGCCCAATATCAGTGACAGCCACAGGACCCAAAATCAGTGGCAGCCACAGGGCCCAATATCAGTGGCAGCCACAGGTCCCATAACAGTGACAGCCACAGGGACCATAACAATGACAGCCACAGGGCCCAATATCAGTGACAGCCACAGGGTCTAATATTAGTGACAGTCACAGGACCGATATCAATGATAGCCTCAGTATCCCCATAACAGTGACAGCCACAGGGCCCAATATCAGTGGCAGCCACAGGGCCCAATATCAGTGGCAGCCATAGGACCCAATATTAGTGACAGCCACAGGGCCCAATATCAGTGGCAGCCACAGGGCCCAATATCATTGACAGCCACAGGGCCCAATATCAGTGGCAGCCATAGGACCCAATATCAGTGACAGCCACAGGGCCCAATATCAGTGGCAGCCACAGGGCCCAATATCAGTGACAGTCACAGGACCCAAAATCAGTGGCAGCCACAGGGCCCAATATCAGTGGCAGCCACAGGGCCCATAACAGTGACAGCCACAGGGACCATAACAATGACAGCCACAGGGCCCAATATCAGTGACAGCCACAGGGTCTAATATTAGTGACAGTCACAGGACCGATATCAATGATAGCCTCAGTATCCCCATAACAGTGACATACATAATAATACCATTACCATGATAGCCTCAGTACCCCCATAACAGTGACAGCCACAAAACCCAATAACAGTGACAGCATCAGTGCTCCCATAACAGTGCCATTGGCAGTCACAGAGCTCCCATAACATTGAAGCCATGATGCCCCCAAAACAGTGACATTCACAGGACCCCCAGTAAAAACTCTGACAACCACAGTGCCACTCCTGACAATGACTACCACCCTACCCTCAAAACAGTGACAACTGCAATAGCCCCATAACAGTGACAGCATACCTCCCAAACCTCGCAGATTGAGCGGGACAGTCCCGGATTCTGGGTCCTGTCACGCCGTCCCAGTTGGTGGGACAGATGAGGAGGACGCAGATTAGTTGAATACAATGGTGAATGAAGCAGGAGCCGTCCGCAGACAGCTCCCGTTTCACTACCGTGCTCCCCCATGTGCTCCGGCCCTGGGAGCTGTAGGCGCGATATGATGACGTCACTCACATCACGCCTGCAGCTCTCAGAACACTCCATGACTGAGACTGCAGACAGCGCAGCAGGGGAGCAAGGAGAGGTGAGTATCAGTGTTTTTTATGTTAAACTTTGGGTGCAAATTGAGGGGGAAAGAAACTGGTGGCAAATGAAGGGGGCACATTAAACTGTGGGCAGATGAAGGGGGAACATTAAACTGGTGGCAGATGAAGGGGGACATTAAACTGGGAGCAGATTAAGAGGGACATTAAACTGGGAACAACAGGAGGGGGACAATAAACAATGGGGGTCATTTGACACAGACATTAAGCTGGGGGCAACTGGAAAGGAACATTAAACTGGGGGCAACTGGAGGAGGGACCTTGGGAGTAGCTGGAGGGGGACATGTTCGCCTCTAGTTGCCCCCTGTTTAATGTCCCCCTCCAGCTACCCCTACGGTTTAATGTCCCCAGTGGTGAACCTAGCCTCTTTGCTGCCTGAGGCGGACTATAGAAAGACACCCCCCCCCCCCAAAAAAAAAAAAAAAACTGAGTTTCCATGCTACTAGTTTAACACACTGTTATCGTTGCACAATATACACAATACACAAAGTTATAAAACAGTTTTTAAGAATTCTTCTTCCTGTATTACTTCAGTATCAGATCAACAACACGGCATTAACAATGAAAGTAACGTCACACATCTTCTGCTTGGTGGATGGACGAGCCCACGTGGCCCCCATTCTCTATAATAGGAGGCCGCAGATAGCTGAGGACTGGACTTCGGGTATCTTTGGCACTACGATTGAAGTGAATGAGAGCCCCGCGGGTTCGTCCATCCACCAAGTGACACCTATATATATGGCTGCGGTCAGGCTGAATTCCCACCTAGTGGGGGGAAAAACCCAATTCTCAGGCTCAGTGGGGTCTCAGCAGACAGACCCCCATCACTCAGGTATTTATCCTCTATCATTTTGTGACTTACAGGTGACGTCTCTGACTAATCCTTCACATTTCCCTTCTCTTCCCTTTGGGCCGCCATGACCACTTCTTCCAGCTGTGACTTGTCTCTGTAAAGTTTGCAACACAGACATCTTTGGCTCCTCACTTTTCCAGGCACCCGACCCACATTGTCCTCACCTACACACCCATCCTGCTGCTACCCCCCAATTATATAATATATGATATAACCCCCCATAATGAATAATACCCCCAAGTGCACCTTTATATTAATAATGTCCGTGTGTACCCTGAATAAATAGTGCCCCTTATTAATAATACCCCAGGTGTTAACTAATTAAAAGGTTTTCCAGGTCATTAATAAACTAATCAGTGGGGTTCAAAAACCCAGGACCCCCACTGATCAGCTGTTTGAATGGTACCTGTGTAAGCGCCGTGACCGCTTCTCTGTTTTTACATAGTGTATTTCATCTCATAGCGGCCATGTCATGTAACTACAGCCTCGTCCTGTACATGTCTACAGTATGTGACAAGGCTACAATTACATCACACGGTCACTATAAACAGACAGCGTATCATATAAACAGGCGCCATAGCCCATATTTATAGCGCCCCATTTACACACACTATAATGTTCCACAGCAGCCCCTGCACACAGTATTACACAGTGTTATGGCCCGCAGCGGCCCCTGCACACTGTATTATGCCTCTCAGCGGCCCCTGCACACGGTATTATGCTCCATAGTGGCCCCTGCTCACGGTATTATGCCCCGCATTGGCCACTGCACACGGTATTATGTTCCGCAGCAACTCCTGCACACAGTTTTATGCCCCATATTGGCCCCTGCACTGGTATTATGCTCCATAGTGGCCCCTGCACTTGTATTATGCTCTATAGTGGCCCCAGCACACGGTATTATGCTCCATAGTGGCCCCTGCACTGGTATTATGCTCTAGAGTGGCCCCTGCACAGGGTATTATGCTCCATAGTGGCCCCTGCACTGGTATTATGCTCCATAGTGGCCCCTGCACTTGTATTATGCTCTATAGTGGCCCCTGCACTCGGTATTATGCTCTATAGTGGCCCCTGCTCTTGTATTATGCTCCAGAGTGGCCCCTGCACTGGTATTATGCTCCATAGTGGCCCCTGCACTTGTATTATGCTCCATAGTGGCCCCTGCACTTGTATTATGCTCTATAGTGGCCCCTGCACTTGTATTATGCTCCAGAGTGGCCCCTGCACAGGATATTATGCTCCAGAGTGGCCCCTGCACAGGGTATTATGCTCTACAGTGGTCCCTGCACAGGGTATTATGCCCCATAGTGGCCGACCCATGAACTATTATTATACTCTGGGGTCTTTTCAGACCCCAGAGTATAATGATTGGAGACCCAGGGGAGAATACAAACATAAAAACCAGAGTTACTTACCTATCCTGGACACCGGTGCACTCCTTGCAGCTTTCGGCCCTGTTTAATTGCGCACATACGTCACGTGATCAGGCCGGCGACGCGACCTGATGACGTCACCACAGGCCTCAAGCCTGCTCGGAGTTACATCGGATCACAGGAGGTGAGTAACACTGTTTTTTATGTTCCCTCACCAACCCTAGGCCTCCGATTATTATACTCCGGGGTCTGAATAGGCGGTCGCCTCACCTCGCCTCATTAGCGGTGCGCCCCTGAATGTCCCCCTCCAGCTGCCCCAGTTTAATGTCCCCCTCTAGTTTCTGCCAGTTTAAGCTGGGGCACCAAGAGAGGAACTTAATACTGTGGGGCAGTTGGAGGGGAACATTATAATGTGGGGGCATATAATGTTAGGGTGACTGTAGGAGCAGTATACTGTGTGGGGGCACAAAGAAAAATGGATGAGAATGGGCGGAGATAATATAGAAGTGGGTGGAGCTAAATTTGCCACGGCGGCGCATGGCGTACCTCACATTTTGTCCCTCTTTCTGTTCTTTGAAAGTCGGGAGGTATGGTGACAGCCATATTGATCTCCATGGTCAGGGCAGTCACAGTGCCCCCATAATAATGACAGATGTTGAGTTAAAAACTAAATATAGGTGACATTTTCCTGCACTGTCTTCTGTCATGACCTCTGAGACATCACCCTGGACATGATGGTCTGACCTGCTGAGGGGTCACTAGGAAGGGCAGGTCCGATCTGTCATGAGTTTAACCCTTGCTTTCCTCTCGCAGCTCCAGATGAACTGAAACTTACTAAGTAAGCAGCTCCAGTAAGACAGAGACGGACAGGATAATTGTAGATTTCACCTCGGCGCCCTATGACTGATGGTAACGCCCTGACCCAGCCCCTTGCTACAGCGGCTAATCTCCATTGTCACTCTACAGACTAATGACTGTGACAACGCCGCTGAGTCAGATGTTCCCAACCAAGACAATCCTAAAAATAAAACTTCGACACTTACACAACTGACAATACCAAACATTTCCACCTAAAAAACAAAAATTAACTAACCAGCAAAATTGTTTTAGGCCCCTTACAGATTTGAGGGTTGCTGCAGCCTCTTCACTATGCACCAATAACAGCGTCATACATTATATACTGTAGTGGCTGTGCTTGGTGTTGTAGTTTGGCCCAGAGAATTTGAATGGGACTGAGCTTCAGCCTGGCCAGTGGACATGGTATCACTCTGGTCTGGGGTGTGTATACAGGGGGTTCTAGTCTGAGGTAAATATACATGTGGTTCATTCTGGGTTCTGTATACAGCTGAGTATCTCACCTGCGGTCTATATATTTATTTAGGGGCTCGGCTGTGTGGATTATATTAATTTGGGGGTCTGTATGGTCTGTATTCATTATTGATCTGCTGAAGGGGTTGAATATTGTATTTGTGATTCAAATGGTGTAAGTTGGGGGCTTGTCCCATATAAGTGGTCAGGGCACAGTTGGAATTTTTTCTCTAGCCCTCACCAATTCTGAGCAATCTGTGCTGTTAGTTTTGTTGTCTGATATGCTAACTCTAGGCTCTCCAATGCCAAGTAGGTGGTTTCAGGCAGGAGCAGGCAAGGGGCGTGATTCAGAGATCCAATCAGAGACAGACATTGGGGAGTCTAGTAAGCATATCTGGCACCAAAACAGCACCGATTGCTCAGGAACGGTGAGGGCTAAAGAGAACATTCCAACTGTGCTGGAATAAGTGGGAGGGGCCTATTAAAGGATGAAAAGAACTGTAGTTGGTGGAGGTGGTGAAAGGTCCTCTTTAAACCAAAAACATTTTTGGTCCCATGCACTGTTGGCTGACATGAAATATCTCTCCATTGCTTGACCAAGATTGTCCTTGGTCTTGTGATGGTTCAGTTCCACGACTCTCGGAAATGAAATATTGACCATGTCATAATGGCGTTGGGATAGAAATACGGTTTTTGAATACCCTAATAGGGTTTCCTATCTATTAGAAAAAGCAGCTACAAAGAGCTGGAGAGTCTTAGCCATTTGACCACCTTAACCATTTTGCATTTGGCACTGTGTAATGCTTCATTTCTCCTGTGGTGGCGCTGCAGGGAGAGTGATCGCCCAGGGTTCCACTCATAACACGCACCCTATGAACAGTTTATTGTTATGAGACCTTTCTTTTAAGTGTAACACGGGGTTAATTCCAGTGCTATCATTTATACGTGTAGTTTGTGCAATGGCCTAGGACTGAGTAGGTGACACCTTATAGGTGCAGATCTCTGACATCTCATTACATGCTATGTAATTATAAGATCGCACTACCAGGACGTGTTGCACAAGCTCTCCACACCTTCTCTCCCCGTCCAGTTTTAGTCCTGGTTCTCGGGTTTTGTGTATAGGAAGAATTCAGCTGAAGGTTGTGTTTTGTTTGGTCCACCCTCAAACACATACCTCGCGGCTGGTATATTTACTCCAGGCTACAAAGGATTGGGAATCCTGAGTACAATGACAAGGGGCTGGATCTGGCCCCACCCAGGAGCGCGCAGAGCTGCAGGAAAGTTTCATATGCAGAACAACTTCAGAAAGGCAATCGACCTGGGCTCATCCTGTGCTGCACGCCACAGCTGTGTGTGCATGACACCATGCGCTATATACAGGTAGGGATGACTTTAATATCTTCTTTAATACAGCATGATAAGCCTTGATAAACTGTGCAGATGCAGCAGAGCTGAGTTTGTCATTTGGCTTAATTTATGATCTTAGGGTGCGATCACATCTGCATCATTTAATCCGTTCTTCTGGTGTATCGTAAAACCAAAAACACAGATTAAACAATAAAAGGGATCATCTAATGATGGATAACAATGGATTCTGAGGGATTCCAATGACTATAATGGGGTCTGTCGGATATTCGTTATTTCTTACTGACATCTCCAGACAGTATAGTCAGAGTTGCAGTCAGACTATTCATCAGACGGACACCGATGCAGATGTCATCGTAGCTTTACATAGGACTGAAGTAAACCTACTACATCTTAGCGCAGGGAATTATGACAATGCACAAACAATGCAGACCCTTATACAGAAACTCTGCTTCATCTGTATAGTGACTGATGGTATAATTCTTACCGTATCACAGAATTATGTACATTATATTAGGGCAAGCTGGACACGTGACCACTGGACATATTCACTTTTTTGCTAATTTTAATATTTGATATAATGGTCAGTACTGGGAAGCTCTTGTGGTCTAAAAGCTCTGTGCTGCACAAGGGTATATTACATACAGGGAGCCCTAAACAGAGGGGTGACCTCCCTGAACCTCTCTTCATCTGGGGCTTAGATCTACACCACATGGTAAAGATGGTAGCAAGAATCCAACTTCAGGAGTGGGGCCCCTATTTCACTTGAGGGCCCCCTTTTTCTATGTTGGCTTTGGTGCTGCAGATTATGAGGCATGCACCGTATGATGAGCACCAGGATGGTATTGTCCGAGTCCTTTCACCTGTTCACCTCTACAATATGTATTACTACATACTCGTAGCCATAATATTAAAGGTCATTGTCCTCACCTCATTCCCCAGGCCATGGATATGGCCAATCCTTTACTTTGATATATGATAAGTCAAATGACAGTTTCAAAGAACAGATTATGTTTGATCTTCTAAGTGTATAGGAAGACACCTGAGGCTCAGGAACTAGAAGTATCAAGATGCAACATCAAGGAGACTCCAGAACAGACAGAAAAACAGCTAAAGATTAAACAAGAGTGACCAGGTGGAAGCCATGTAATGTGTATGGGGTGTCCCAACCTTCTCCTGATGGCAGCTGTCAGGGCTAAAAGTTTCAGACATGTTGGTTTTCAACATGCCTGATCCTTTGTCCCATGCGAAATGAGCCAACACAAGAGGAGTTTGGTTCTGCCCATTGAAAACACATGCAAAGATGACCACGATATTTCTCTAAACTATGCATCAATCTCATATCTCTACATCAGAATTAAATCCCAATTCTACTAGAAAATCCATTCTTCTTCATCCCAATGATAGTAAAATCTGTTACCTATTTTTATTTGGTTGTTGCACCCCTACCATTTCTTCTGCATCTCCTGGTGCCTTCGCCTTGCCAGCCATCGATGATTTCCTGCATCATTGACCACTCCATGGTCTTCCCATTAGGGTGGACACCGACATCAGAGGTCCCCTTGAATAATATATGAGCCACTTCCATCCAGGAGAACCCTGGAACCATAACTCAAGAGCAAAAGAGAGAGTTTGGAGAGCATTGACCGCAAAAAGTACAAGAGACTTCACAGTTAGGAACCACCCAGGGGACACTTAAGATTTTGTCACGAATCAGATGATGTAACGTGTATGATCCGCCACATATGTATGTTTTACCTGCTTTACATGTCACCTATCAAGGTCTCTCAGCAGTTTTGAAGGCTTAAAATTGCCGGCAGACTCTCTTTCACTATAAATTGGTCTCTTCCGTCTTTAATGTTGATATATCCATCACCACCTGGACAAATACTGCAAGAGATAGTGATGATATCTGTAATCCAGTTTCCCACTTCATGCTTCTTTCACTTCTTTGTATGACATAGGTGGGACAGGACGCTTGGTCATGGTATGATACTTCTCTATTACCCCAATGAAAGGTTTATTTTCCATCTCATGCCTCGTGTCACTTTAATAAGAACAATTTCCGACAAATATAATGCAAAGAAAATAAATGTCTAATAGATAATAAAACACATTTAGTATAACATTGTGTCATGAAGTGGTGTCAAGTTATCTTTGAATCTTGATAGCTTTCCAAGGTGTCTAGACTTTTGTTTGGGTCTTCTTACTTATACCTTGGTATGATCAAAGTGATTTATGTCAAAATGATGTATATCTTTCCTCCACCCATGCACACATACACCCAGCATCCAGGACACATGGCCCACCAGCCATCCTCAACATACACCAATGCTGTTGACCCATTTGTGTGATCAGATGACCAAGCCCATGAAGTTAGATTTTCATGACCTGGATTGATTTTTCTAATGTAGAATTTTATTGAGAATATTTAGTAATGCAACTCATCTTATTTTCCAGAAATATCTTCTTCTAACAAATATTTTTCAAGTCCTGAACTTTCTTGGAGTTACCACAGAAATCATATTCCATGTCCAGGAGGAGCAAAAAGAAAATACTCTTATTGGAAACTTAAGAAATGGTTTCCTGTCACCTACACCAATGCAGTACAAGCTCTTAACCCACACAAACTATTTATATCTCGATTCCCAAAGTGGGAATTTATATACTACAATGGATAAACTTGACAGAGAATCATTGTGCCCATTAGATACCACGGATCAATGTTCTATGACCTTGGATGTCTTTATTTCGTCTCAAGAACATTCAGAATTTACCAAAGTTAAACTTTTTGTTCTGGATATCAATGATAATCCGCCCTATTTCCCAGAACCAACCTACACTATCTCCATTCCAGAGGATACAGATATTGGAAGCAAATTTGTCATTGACCACTTAGCCAAAGACGTTGATATAGAGCACAATGGGGACCTGTTCTACCAACTCGACTGTCCAGATAACATCTTCACTCTAGATCAACATGAGGAATTCTTGTCATTAATTGTTCTGAGGCCTCTGGATCGTGAATCACAAAGTGAACATCAGATGAGTTTAATTGCCTATGATAACGGATTTCCACGATTATCGGGCAGTGCTACACTAGTTGTCCAAATTACAGATGTAAACGATAACTGTCCTATCTTCCTTGCAAACAATGTCTCTGTAACTCTTCCTAGGAACATATCTGTGGGTGATAAAGTAGTACAACTTCAAGCGGTAGATGTAGATGATGGTGAAAATAGTGTGATTGAGTATTTTTATAGTGTCCGAGTTCCAGAATCAATCAAAAAACTTTTCAATCTAGACAGTTCATCTGGGTCAATGACTCTATCAGCACCTTTACAAGAAGAGGTAACCCAGTATAAGCTGTCGGTGTTAGCTATTGGACACGGTTGTTTTCCCGCAGTGGCTACAGTCACTATAAGCCTGGAAAAAAATAGAAAAAAACCTAAGATGGAGCTTCGTTTCATAGCATCCCAATACGAGGGTGGCATCTCCATCAGAGAAGATGTCCCTTCTGGAACAATCATTGCGATCTTGGACATTACAGATCCAGATGGTATTATAAGACGTCCTCTTTTCATAAATGACTCCTCCTCTCCTTTCCTTCTAAAGTCTTCTTATTCTTCCCTCAGTACATTCCTGCTATTGACCTCCAGTCCATTGGATTTTGAGGTAACACAACAGTATGACATTGCAATAATTGGAAATTCCACCAGTGATGAACCATTTGTGTGTACAGAAGCTCTTAAGATACAGGTTGAAGATGTAAATGATAATAACCCCAAATTCTCAAACCATCTTGAAGAAATCTTCATTGAAGAAAACAATGTTCCTGGTGATTTGTTACTCACACTTTCTGCTTCTGATGAAGATAGTGGATCCAATGGCGAAATAAGTTACTACTTGTTTGATGGGGACCCCAATGTGTTCTCCATTGACAGCTCAAGTGGCATTTTCAAAGTTTCTGAATCTTTGGACAGAGAAAAGAAATCTTCCTTTACTGTACAAGTAATAGCAATGGACCATGGTTCACCATCCAGGAATGATTCTTGTGTAATTGTTATCAAGATCCTAGATCAAAATGACAACCCACCAACTTTTGCTTCAAACGAGTTTACATTCTTTGTCCCCGAAGATCTTCCTCAACAAGGAGAGGTTGGCTATATAAATATAACCGACGTAGATATTGGGCTAAATGGTGACTTTTCTGTGCACCTCATGAATACCACCTCCTTGTTTTCTATTGATCATGATAGAATACTAAGGTCCGAGGGTCCTTTCGACTATGAAAAAGAATTGATGTATGAACTTTGGGTTGAAGCAAGAGACAAAGGAAGCCCCCACTGATCTCACGAGCCAAAGTTCTTGTTTTTATACTGGATGTGAATGATAATGCCCCTTTGATAGTTCTCCCAGAGTCAAACTTTTCATACGTGTTGGTTCCACCTGATACTTCACAAGGTTCTTCTGTGACCAAAGTCCATGCAGTAGATTATGACACAGGATTGAATGGAGTAATAACATATACTGAATATAGAGAAATTGATCTGACTGCCAGTCTCTTTGAGGTTGATGCCAACACAGGTAACATCATATTAAAAGAAAGAACTAATAGTCATCATTGTGGACTGTATCAAATCTTAGTAAAAGTCAGCGACCAAGGCTACCCTGAAGCTCTTTCCACTATTGTATGGGTCAATATTCTTCTTAATCAAAGCATAAGCAATAGGAGTTATGTGGAGTCCCTGATCATGATGAGTAAGACAAGTAGGACTCAAGAAAGTCAAGTGATTACTCTAGGGCCATGCCCAAAATACCAGCCGACTAGTGCCCCATTCACCTGGTCACTGACGGTCCCAGTTGCCCTTATTGTAGTGTCAATCTCCGTCATATGTTGCATGGCTGGTACATTCTTATTTCTATGTTCTAGAAGACACTCAAAGAAGAAGAAAGAAAAGCAGAAAAGTCCTGACGTACAAATCCCTCTGCAGCTAAATGCTGACTATTGCGCAAAAGACTGGGATGAAGTAAAATACTGTGAACCTCCTGAACGTCCATCACCATGTTAAGGCTCCCAAGGAATACACTGCTATGGACATGGCAGGATTAAGTTGATTTGTTGTATAAATCACATTATTTATGTCCTATATTAGGATAAAGTGAATTTTCCAGTATCGAGTGATGGTCAAAATAGACTGGACATCAATGTCAGGTGAAATTTTCCCACCTGAAACGAGGAAGGGACTCAAATAAATAATATAAGATCCTCCGGATGTATCAGGATCGGACTCAAAAAGTTTATTTGATATTAATTTTTAGAATTTTGTATTAATTTTTGTATTCTTTTTATGTATTTGTTGTTGCACGTTCATTTCTTTTAAGCGTAACTGATTACTAGGACTGGATTGACCTAGCAACCATCATTTCCTTTTCATGTCAATGTCACGGCCTTGTGCATGTATGTCATATGCGCATCTTCCTAATAGTCTTATTGGAAGGGATGGTCCTTCGATTGTCACCACAAAGGTGGGCTTTGTGGATGTCCCCAAATGATACACGGGGGAATTAGAATGTCCCACAATTTAGGTAAATCTTTACAAGTAAGTGCAAAGCCTGAACGATCACTATGACAACTGTTACACGGCATTGTTATTTCTCTATTATGTAGTAAATACAATAAAATGATGACCCAAATAACATACGTGTCCACTGGTTATAGGGTCTGCAGTATTTAGTAAAATTTGGTAAAAAAAATCTGATAGATAAAGCAGACTATGTGAAGGAATGGCCTGGCTTGTCAGTCGCTAAACTGTCAACACAATACCAATCCAGCTGATCAACTAAACCTTCTCTGACAATCTGGTTGCTAGGGATACTCTGTCCACATCCCCAGTTTTCAGTGGTGTTGCTAGGCAGAGTGTCCCTAGTAACCAGTCCTTCCAAGATTACTCAGGACTTAAGGCACAGCATTTATTATGATCTTTAGTCACTTTTTGTGCTTTGTTTAACGGGGGCGTGGTTTAGTAAAAAATGGCAGGTCAATGGCCCTGACAACATGCTCTTGCCACACTACTTTTTGGAAAATGGTAAGGGTGGCAAAAAAATCCACATTTTTTCAGGCTGTTGAATTTCAACATGTCCAATATTTTGTTCTGAGGGAAGTTAGGCCGCTACTAGAGGTGTCTGACAGCGGCTTATTCCCATCTGCCCATTCACGGCACATGTATGTTTGATCGTACTAAACATGCATGTGGGAGGGGGGGGTCTTGGAAATGGCTGTGAGCTGACTGTGATCTAATGTGAATGAGCATCTAACAGTGAGCCACAGGCTGGACTGTTGTCTATGAAAGACTAAAAACCTCATATATCTTATCTTATCTTACCTTATCTTATATATCTCTATATGCAAGCCCATTATAGGTAGAAAGAAAAGTAAAAGCTACATTTTATTTCTGTAAATTTACTATTTAATAAAAATTCAAACACAATTTTAATAAATACAGCTTTTATATACACTTTACTCAATAAATATCATATATTGGTATCCTCATAGCCGTAACAATCCATACAATATATTTATATGGATTATTTGATTGTAGCAAATGATTGACTTCAAAGTCATCTCCAAATGGGGCAAAGGGCATGGAAGGTCACAGATCAGATCAAGAGTTCACAGATGTGAAATACGCTCTTTCTCTTCTCTAAGGTTACAGATTATAAACCTGAATTAACTCTTTGTAGGCAGGCTCCCTCTGCAGGTACCCAGTTGTCTTTCTAGCCTGACTCTGTACAGCTTCCTCCTAACAACATCTGGTCTTGAGCTTGCCTGTAGTTCTGAGCTGGTCACTGGGCTGGTCTCCACCCAAGCACACCGTCTGGCCATCTCCATCTGGCAGTCTCATGGGCCTCTCCTGGCAAGTCTGGTGCTGTACTATCATCTACAACCTGCTGAAATGACTGGAAGTGTGTCTCTGCTCATGTGACCAGTTCTGGCTAAACTGAGCTGACCCCGATGTGGTGGGAATCCCATTCTTGCATCTGCTACAATGCGTGGGCTTTTGCTAATCCTGCCTCCATGGTTATGTGCCCCCTGTGTCCATATGAGTATGGCTGTCCAATCAGTCTGAAATTTATGTCATAACTCTGCATACTAAAGACACAATAAGGTAGATTATCAACTATAAGGTTTATGCTTTATGTTAACCCCTTCCAGAACTACGTGGACCAGTTGTATTATTATACAAAAGCCTACATTCACAGAGAACGTTCTAGTGGGCCAAGCCGACCCTCTTCACAACCCACTTTATCAGTGTGATATGCAGAACGAGGTCGTAATTTATCGTGAAGACTTTCATGGCCCGGTATGTAATTATATAAGTTGTTTTCTGCCTCTACATCGTCTCCTGACAAGTCATAACCTAAAGCCGTTAGCTATTATATAATTGCTTTAAGAGCTCCTTAAATTGACTTCCATGAAGCTGATGATAGAAATCTTAGGTTATAATGAGGAAAACTTCAGTGTCTGCCCCTGCAGCGCTATTATATAATACCGGGTGATAGAGAAGTAAAGCCAAGAGCTTAAGATCATATAAAAGGTACAAAAACAACAATACAATCACTAAGATATATCTATCGGAGTAACAAACTGGTGTATCTAAGGACATTACGTGTGATACTGCCTGCTGACACACTGTCGTGTATAGTAGCAGACCATATCTAAACCTATCAGATGTGACTATGTGTCGCTCAGCCAGTGTATCTAAGCCCATCCAGTGTGATACCTCCTGGTAAGCCGCCGTGTCAAAGGCTATCATGTGTAGCACTGTTCTCTTAGCATGTGGATCTAAGCTTATCATTTGTGATACTGTATCTAAGCCTATCAGATGTGATACTGTCAGCTGAACTTATATACCTAAGACTACCTTGTCGGTGTACCTAATTCTATCACGTGTACTGCTGTTTTCTGGACTGCTGTATCTAAGTCTATCATGTTTGATACTGCCTGCTGAGTTTCTGTATCTAATGCTATAATGTGTGATACTGTCTTTTGACAGGTGTACCTAAGCCTATTATATGTGCTAGTGTTTGCTGAACTGCTGTATCCAATCATATTATGCGTGATACGTTCTACGCCGCAGATGTATCTAATCACGTCTTCTGTGATACTGTCTGTTGAGCCATTGTATCTGATCCCATCATGTGATACTGCCTGGTGAGTCTTTGTATCTAAGTCTATAATTTGTAGTTCTGTCTATTGTGCTTTGTATCTAATCTTATCATCAGGGTCATAACTAGCAAAGACTGGGCCCTACAGCAAAATTTTGATTGTGGCCCTGGCCCCCATATGGTATAGTGCCCCCCTTTACTGGCCCCCATATGGTATAGTGTCCCCTTTACTGGCCCCCACATGGTATAGTGCCCCCTTTACTGGTCCCCACATGGTATAATGGACTATTTACTGGCCCCCATATGGTATAATGCTGCGTTTACTGGCCCCCACAAAATATATTGCCCCCTTTACTGGTCCCCACATGGTATAATGGACTACTTACTGGCCCCCATATGGTATAATGCCGCCTTTACTGGCCCCCACAAAATATATTGCCCCCTTTTACTGGCCCCAACACAGTATAACACTCCCTTTACCAGCCCCTACATAGTATAACACCCCTTTTACTGGGCCTACATGGTATAAAGTCTCCCTTACTTAACCTCCTCATGGTATATTGCCTTCTTATCAGGCCTCGTACACTATGTTGCCTCCACACAGTGAATGCCCTTTTACTGCCCCCCCAAACAATATACTGCCCTTTTATTGCCCTGCTACGCAGTAAGTGCCCCCCTATAACATGTATGATACTGTGTATCTAATCTTGTCATGTGTGATATATTCTCAGATAACCACATTCCCCTAGTCTCTCTGTGTTACATCTGTAGTAGACTTCGGCCTTGTGAATGTTTTTGTATTTTCTTCTTGGTATATTTTTCAGTAATAATAGAAGGAGCGGAATCTCAGAGCTGTTTCCATGGATACCGGGTCTCGTGACATAAACATTAGCATTTCTGACAAGGTATTACATGCTCCGATACCTGCAGTCATGTACAAATTACTGCACACCGAGGCTCCGAGCTCAATGACCTCCAGAAACACAATTTACTGATACGTTACAACTTGCCGGTACGACAGTGCAATGATTACACCCATCACATCACCCCGGGGTGTACGCTATGTGTCCGGGCCTATCCACAGCATCCTGCCAGAAGTCAGAGCAGCCTTCTGTATCAAGGGAAAGATCAGAGGCAACTGTATGAAGAAAGGAGAAGGAAAGCCAAAAAAGAGAGAGAGAGAGAAGGAAAGAACACAACACAGAGAGAAAGAATCCAATCGAAGGTCTTGTATAGAGACGAGTGAACCGGTTCATAACAAGTCGGGGTCATTTACAATTTTCCAAAAATCTCAGGCTCATCTGATTCCAATATTTTTGGGGTTCGCCACCTGCAAATACTTGGGGTCTCTTCAGGCAATAAAGAAAATAATAGCTAGAGACCCAGAGGAGGTGCGGAGTAATACTATACCCGATACTCACCTTACCCCATCTCTCCTGTCCGACCTCGCAGCATCCGGAGATCCATAACGCGCCGCCTTTAGCCTCTTCCGATCTCCTGAGTGACATCACAGACCCTAGGGGGGCGACTGGGGCCTGTGATTGGATGATGGAAGAGCAATCTGTCTGAGAATGTTATTTCAAGGAAGATCTTTTGTCTCACAAAAATTTAAAGCATTGCCAACTTCTTTCCAGGTGATGATGGTCTATCATCAGTCCGGCTGTTTCTTTCACTCTATGATATGTCTCTGTCCTGCTGCCACAGCTGTACAGCTCCTTACATTCTCTACCTGTATGGAAACCTCTCAAGAAAAGATTTTTTATCTATATCTGCCAGCTGCGCTCCTGCTGGACTGGTGGTGTAGTGAAGTCAGGAAGACCCACCAGACACTCAAATAGTGTAACCAAAGCTTTACAGGATAAGGATTAGCATTCGGCACGTTACATCGCACTTCACAGGCACTTCAGTCGCCTGCCACTTCCTCGAAGAGATGGGCTTCACTCCTGTTCACACAGGCGATACTCCCACCCACACTCATGGTCTAGGCCCCCAGTTCGATGCAATATTGTATTTGCTTTAGAGGATGACATGGACCAAACCATTGAATGGACGGGCTCCACTCAGCTCAACCTTTCTCTTCACACTTGACTCACAAAAAGTCATGAAGGTTTCCCTCTACTGTATAGTGCAA
Source organism: Leptodactylus fallax (assembly GCA_947044405.1). Lineage (NCBI taxonomy): Eukaryota > Metazoa > Chordata > Amphibia > Anura > Leptodactylidae > Leptodactylus > Leptodactylus fallax. Next base: position 17,712 of record CAMRHE010000454.1, on the reverse strand, counting down.
GCCCTAACTCTGGCGTAATCTGAGCACTGGGTCATACCATGGGATATGCCAAAGAAATTCCCCTTGGTACAACAATTAGGTGCAACCAAAGTTTCAACCAACACAACACAGAGGACTACGGCACATTGGTGCAACACATATCAGTCAATAATGTGGGTGAATATACACAGTATACACATACAGAGAAACAGGGGTCGCTAACCTGTCTTGAGTTGGGACCCTGTATATGTCCATCTACTATCATCCACCTAATGCTAGGTTCACACTAGCGTTCAGGTTTCCGTTCTTCATGTCCACTTGAGGACCCGAAAAACTGAAACCCTATCCGCTTAAAAAGCGGTTACACGCAGAAACCCGCGAACTCCATAGTTCTTGCAGGACTTTTCTCTCGGCCTATTTTAAGCAGAATGTGTTACAGAGTCTCATACTGAGACTCTAATGCTAGTGTGAACCTAGCGTAAGGCTGCTTACTGGAAAGGTTAGCCTTCACCCCTCTACATATAAGAGAGCTTGAAAATGATGATGAATTGCAAACAGTTGCAGAACACAATAAACAAGTGTTATTTACTTAAAACAAGACAACCCCTTTAATTGAGAGTCTTCATTGTGTGCATGTAAATAATCTCTGTATAATTATGTGCTTTTTGCACCTACCTGACGCTGAGTATCACCATACAAGTCCCTTTGTCACACCCCACAAATTTTCCAGACTGTTTATTTCCTGACTTGTTGTAAATAACTTCTCTATGTATATTGAATTTTGTTATTCCAAGATCCTTTTGAAGATCCATGTCTTCTGTGTATAAATAGTGTGAATTTTCAGTTTCTTGTATAACACCATGTCTGAAGAAGAGAGTTAGCACTCTCGAAAGCTTACTTATCAAATATACTCAGTTAGCCTCTAAAAGGTATCACCTGATTTCTTCACTCTTCCACTACTTTCTATGGCTAACACGGTACAACATTAGACTATTATCACCATACAAGTCTTCTTGGATTTCTCTCCTCTTCTGTGGCTCTCTTGTCCTCCCGTCACCTTTGTCCTCTTTAGGTGCCCATATATCTTCAATGCTTGGTATTCCCTCCAACTCCCCCATACACATAAACACTCGGTTTGGCCAACAGTGGAGTAAAAGCATTGGCTATAGGAAATGACATCACCCCGCCATGAAATCACTTAGAATATTAGGAAGTTGTGTGGTCTGAATGTCTTCTCCTTTATCTGGCCCCTGAACTCTGGTGAGACTTGCAGAATTCTTACCATTTCCAGTTTGGGCTTTGCTCTCCCTTATATCTATTTTCACATGACTGGCCATTTTACATTTTACAATTTCGTTCTCAGTTACAAAACAGCCCAAAAAAACTAAAAAAGAGGTAAAACGAAGAAATGAAACAGTTTGGTGAAGGTTCCCTGGACTTCGTTTTCCCAACAGGACAGGAGTTATGGATTTAATAACCTTCTCCTAGAAGGCTCAGATACCCGGCATGTTACATGACAAGTACACGCAGTGACAGCTGTGCGTCCACACATTAATAACTCGCCCACTTAACTGCGCCTCTCCTGTGATGGGGTCATTCATGTGTAGAGAAGCTGCAGCAGCTCCGTACACATCGTGTCCTGCCTTCTAAACCAAAGCTGCAGAGCCCTGAGATAAATAGAATCTGCTGCGAGCTCCATGATGTATCTGGCCATATAGTGATATAAACCATACTGGTATCTCCTGTATATAATTATATATGTACAGCTGGTATAAGTTATACATCTTCTTGTATATAGTGATATGGACCATGCCGGTATAACCTGGGTATCTCCTGTATATAATTATATATGTACAGCCGGTATAACCTGGGTATCTCCTGTATATAATTATATATGTACAGCTGGTATAAGTTATACATCTTCTTGTATATAGTGATATGGACCATGCTGGTATAACCTGGGTATCTCCTGTATATAATTATATATGTACAGCCGGTATAAGTTATACATCATCTTGTATATAGTGATATGGACCATGCTGGTATAACCTGGGTATCTCCTGTATATAATTCTATATGTACAGCTGGTATAACTTATACATCTTCTTGTATATAGCGATATGGACCGTGCTGGTATAACCTGGGTATCTCCTGTATATAATTCTATATGTACAGCTGGTATAAGTTATACATCTTCTTGTATATAGCGATATGGACCGTGCTGGTATAACCTGGGTATCTCCTGTATATAATTATATATGTACAGCTGGTATAACCTGGGGATCTCCTGTATATAATTATATATGTACAGCTGGTATAAGTTATACATTTTCTTGTATATAGTGATATGGACCATGCTGGTATAACCTGGGTATCTCCTGTATATAATTATATATGTACAGCTGGTATAACCTGGGTATCTCCTGTATATAATTATATATGTGCAGCTGGTATAAGTTATACATCTTCTTGTATATAGTGATATGGGCCATGCTGGTATAACCTGGGTATCTCCTGTATATAATTATATATGTACAGCTGGTATAACCTGGGTATCTCCTGTATATAATTTTATATGTACAGCCGGTATAACCTGGGTATCTCCTGTATATAATTATATATGTACAGCTGGTATAAGTTATACATCTTCTTGTATATAGTGATATGGACCATGCTGGTATAACCTGGGTATCTCCTGTATATAATTATATATGTACAGCCGGTATAAGTTATACATCATCTTGTATATAGTGATATGGACCATGCTGGTATAACCTGGGTATCTCCTGTATATAATTATATATGTACAGCTGGTATAAGTTATACATCTTCTTGTATATAGTGATATGGACCGTGCTGGTATAACCTGGGTATCTCCTGTATATAATTCTATATGTACAGCTGGTATAAGTTATACATCTTCTTGTATATAGTGATATGGACCGTGCTGGTATAACCTGGGTATCTCCTGTATATAATTCTATATGTACAGCTGGTATAAGTTATACATCTTCTTGTATATAGTGATATGGACCGTGCTGGTATAACCTGGGTATCTCCTGTATATAATTCTATATGTACAGCTGGTATAACTTATACATCTTCTTGTATATAGCGATATGGACCGTGCTGGTATAACCTGGGTATCTCCTGTATATAATTCTATATGTACAGCTGGTATAAGTTATACATCTTCTTGTATATAGCGATATGGACCGTGCTGGTATAACCTGGGTATCTCCTGTATATAATTATATATGTACAGCTGGTATAACCTGGGGATCTCCTGTATATAATTCTATATGTACAGCTGGTATAAGTTATACATTTTCTTGTATATAGTGATATGGACCATGCTGGTATAAACTGGGTATCTCCTGTATATAATTCTATATGTACAGCTGGTATAAGTTATACATTTTCTTGTATATAGTGATATGGACCATGCTGGTATAACCTGTGTATCTCCTGTATATAATTATATATGTACAGCTGGTATAACCTGGGTATCTCCTGTATATAATTATATATGTGCAGCTGGTATAAGTTATACATCTTCTTGTATATAGTGATATGGACCATGCTGGTATAACCTGGGTATCCCCTGTATATAATTATATATGTACAGCTGGTATAACCTGGGTATGTCCTGTATATAATTATATATGTACAGCCGGTATAACCTGGGTATCTCCTGTATATAATTATATATGTACAGCTGGTATAACCTGGGTATCTCGTGTATATAATTATATATGTACAGCTGGTATAACCTGGGTATCTCCTGTATATAATTATATATGTACAGCTGGTATAACCTGGGTATCTCCTGTATATAATTCTATATGTACAGCTGGTATAACCTGGGTATCTCCTGTATATAATTTTATATGTACAGCCGGTATAACCTGGGTATCTCCTGTATATAATTATATATGTACAGCTGGTATAAGTTATACATCTTCTTGTATATAGTGATATGGACCATGCTGGTATAACCTGGGTATCTCCTGTATATAATTATATATGTACAGCTGGTATAACCTGGGTATCTCCTGTATATAATTCTATATGTACAGCTGGTATACGTTATACATCTTTTTCTATATAGTGATATGGACCATGCTGGTATAACCTGGGTATCTCCTGTATATAATTCTATATGTACAGCTGGTATAAGTTATACATCATCTTGTATATAGTGATATGGACCATGCTGGTATAACCTGAGTATCTCCTGTATATAATTATATATGCACAGCTGGTATAACCTAGGTATCTCCTGTATATAATTCTATATGTACAGCTGGTATAACCTGGGTATCTCCTATATATAATTATATATGTATAGCCGGTATAAGTTATACATCTTCTTGTATATAGTGATATGGACCATGCTGGTATAACCTGGGTATCTCCTGTATATAATTATATATGTACAGCTGGTATAAGTTATACATCTTCTTGTATATAGTGATATGGACCGTGCTGGTATAACCTGGGTATCTCCTGTATATAATTATATATGTACAGCTGATATAACCTGGGTATCTCCTGTATATAATTATATATGTACAGCTGATATAACCTGGGTATCTCCTGTATATAATTATATATGTACAGCTGGTATAACCTGGGTATCTCCTGCATATAATTATATATGTACAGCTGGTATAAGTTATACATCTTCTTGTATATAGTGATATGGACCGTGCTGGTATAACCTGGGTATCTCCTGTATATAATTCTATATGTACAGCTGGTATAAGTTATACATCTTCTTGTATATAGTGATATGGACCGTGCTGGTATAACCTGGGTATCTGCTGTATATAATTCTATATGTACAGCTGGTATAACTTATACATCTTCTTGTATATAGCGATATGGACCGTGCTGGTATAACCTGGGTATCTCCTGTATATAATTCTATATGTACAGCTGGTATAAGTTATACATCTTCTTGTATATAGTGATATGGACCGTGCTGGTATAACCTGGGTATCTCCTGTATATAATTATATATGTACAGCTGATATAACCTGGGTATCTCCTGTATATAATTATATATGTACAGCTGATATAACCTGGGTATCTCCTGTATATAATTATATATGTACAGCTGGTATAACCTGGGTATCTCCTGCATATAATTCTATATGTACAGCTGGTATAAATTATACATCTTCTTGTATATAGCGATATGGACCGTGCTGGTATTACCTGGGTATCTCCTGTATATAATTCTATATGTACAGCTGGTATAAGTTATACATCTTCTTGTATATAGTGATATGGACCGTGCTGGTATAACCTGGGTATCTCCTGTATATAATTATATATGTACAGCTGGTATAACCTGGGTATCTCCTGTATATAATTCTATATGTACAGCTGGTATAACCTGGGTATCTCCTGTATATAATTATATATGTACAGCTGGTATAATCTGGGTATCTCCTGTATATAATTATATATGTACAGCTGGTATAAGTTATACATCTTCTTGTATATAGTGATATGGACCATGCTGGTATAACCTGGGTATCTCCTGTATATAATTATATATGTACAGCTGGTATAACCTGGGTATCTCCTGTATATAATTATATATGTGCAGCTGGTATAAGTTATACATCTTCTTGTATATAGTGATATGGACCATGCTGGTATAACCTGGGTATCCCCTGTATATAATTATATATGTACAGCTGGTATAACCTGGGTATGTCCTGTATATAATTATATATGTACAGCCGGTATAACCTGGGTATCTCCTGTATATAATTAAATATGTACAGCTGGTATAACCTGGGTATCTCGTGTATATAATTATATATGTACAGCTGGTATAACCTGGGTATCTCCTGTATATAATTATATATGTACAGCTGGTATAACCTGGGTATCTCCTGTATATAATTTTATATGTACAGCCGGTATAACCTGGGTATCTCCTGTATATAATTATATATGTACAGCTGGTATAAGTTATACATCTTCTTGTATATAGTGATATGGACCATGCTGGTATAACCTGGGTATCTCCTGTATATAATTATATATGTACAGCTGGTATAACCTGGGTATCTCCTGTATATAATTCTATATGTACAGCTGGTATACGTTATACATCTTTTTCTATATAGTGATATGGACCATGCTGGTATAACCTGGGTATCTCCTGTATATAATTCTATATGTACAGCTGGTATAAGTTATACATCATCTTGTATATAGTGATATGGACCATGCTGGTATAACCTGAGTATCTCCTGTATATAATTATATATGCACAGCTGGTATAACCTAGGTATCTCCTGTATATAATTCTATATGTACAGCTGGTATAACCTGGGTATCTCCTATATATAATTATATATGTATAGCCGGTATAAGTTATACATCTTCTTGTATATAGTGATATGGACCATGCTGGTATAACCTGGGTATCTCCTGTATATAATTATATATGTACAGCTGGTATAAGTTATACATCTTCTTGTATATAGTGATATGGACCGTGCTGGTATAACCTGGGTATCTCCTGTATATAATTATATATGTACAGCTGATATAACCTGGGTATCTCCTGTATATAATTATATATGTACAGCTGATATAACCTGGGTATCTCCTGTATATAATTATATATGTACAGCTGGTATTACCTGGGTATCTCCTGCATATAATTATATATGTACAGCTGGTATAAGTTATACATCTTCTTGTATATAGTGATATGGACCGTGCTGGTATAACCTGGGTATCTCCTGTATATAATTCTATATGTACAGCTGGTATAAGTTATACATCTTCTTGTATATAGTGATATGGGACCGTGCTGGTATAACCTGGGTATCTCCTGTATATAATTATATATGTACAGCTGATATAACCTGGGTATCTCCTGTATATAATTATATATGTACAGCTGGTATAACCTGGGTATCTCCTGCATATAATTCTATATGTACAGCTGGTATAAATTATACATCTTCTTGTATATAGCGATATGGACCGTGCTGGTATTACCTGGGTATCTCCTGTATATAATTCTATATGTACAGCTGGTATAAGTTATACATCTTCTTGTATATAGTGATATGGACCGTGCTGGTATAACCTGGGTATCTCCTGTATATAATTATATATGTACAGCTGGTATAACCTGGGTATCTCCTGTATATAATTCTATATGTACAGCTGGTATAACCTGGGTATCTCCTGTATATAATTATATATGTACAGCTGGTATAATCTGGGTATCTCCTGTATATAATTCTATATGTACAGCTGGTATAAGTTATACATCTTCTTGTATATAGTGATATGGACCATGCTGGTATAACCTGGGTATCTCCTGTATATAATTATATATGTACAGCTGGTATAACCTGGGCATCTCCTGTATATAATTATATATGTACAGCTGGTATAACCTGGGTATCTCCTGTATATAATTATATATGTGCAGCTGATATAAGTTATACATCTTCTTGTATATAGTGATATGGGCCATGCTGGTATAACCTGGGTATCTCCTGTATATAATTATATATGTACAGCTAGTATAACCTGGGTATATCCTGTATATAATTATATATGTACAGCTGGTATAAGTTATACATCTTCTTGTATATAGTGATATGGACCATGCTGGTATAACCTGGGTATCTCCTGTATATAATTATATATATACAGCTGGTATAACCTGGGTATCTCCTGTATATAATTATATATGTACAGCTGGTATAACCTGGGGATCTCCTGTATATAATTATATATGTACAGCTGGTATAACCTGGGTATCTCCTGTATATAATTATATATGTACAGCCGGTATAAGTTATACATCATCTTGTATATAGTGATATGGACCATGCTGGTATAACCTGGGTATCTCCTGTATATAATTCTATATGTACAGCCGGTATAACCTGGGTATCTCCTGTATATAATTATATATGTACAGCTGGTATAAGTTATACATCTTCTTGTATAAATTGTTATGGACTATGCCGGTATAACCTGGGTATCTCCTGTATATTATTATACTGTATATCTGTAAGTTATATCTCTTCTTCTATAAAGTGATATATAACATGCTGGTACTTTCTGAACCTTACACTGCCACTTACATTGTTGCTGCTGGATCTCTTACACCTGCAGTGACATTGTATCCCACATATTGTTGGGTCATGTATTGTCCCTCTGTGTTTGCATTGAAATATTTTGTTAGCATTTCTGTCCACTGAAAAGCTCCTCACATACACAGGATCCATTTGTTGTACTCTGGGAACTAATACAAGAATCCATTGAAAATGCACAATAGATACGGACTATTCTGGTGGTGGCAAAAACAGGGCCGCACCCAAAACAACCTTATGTTGTCCCATCACTGAGGTTGGTGTTAATAGCAAGATCTGTATTATATAAGGTAGTAGTGATGTGAGTGAATCTTGTAATTAAAGTTAGTGTGATTCTATCCATTGTGATCTGCTTTTCCCTACCCACATGACCAATCCAGAAGATTCAATGAGTTGTGAAGATCTGACCTCTCCTTGTGATATCAACCTCTATATCAGTGGTAGGCAACCTTTGGCACTCCAGCTGTTGTAAAACTACAACTCCCAGCATGCATACTTGCTCTGCTGTTGTTGCAACTCCCAAGGAAGTGAATGGAGCATGTTGGGAGTTGTAGTTTCACAGCAGCTGGAGTGCCGAAAGTTGCTGACCCCTGCTCTATATTCTCGTCCCCAGTATTGCTTTATATATAGATAACTACTGGTTACAGTTCTGATCCTGAGTTACATCCTGTATTATACTCCAGAGCTGCACTCACTATTCTGCTGGTGCAGTCACTGTGTACAGTCATGGCCAAAAGTTTTGAGAATGATACAAATATTAATTTTTACAAAGTCTACTGCTTCAGTTTTTCTAATGGCAATTTGCATATACTCCAGAATGTTATAAAGAGTGATCAGCTTAACAGCAATTACTTGCAAAGTCAATATTTGCCTAGAAAATGAACTTTATCCCCCAAAACACATTTCAACATCATTGCAGCCCTGCCTTAAAAGGACCACCTAACATCGTTTCAGTGATTGCTCCATTAACACAGGTGTGGGTGTTGATGAGGACAGGGCTGGAGATCAATCTGTCATGATTAACTAAGAATGACACAACTGGACACTTTAAAAGGAGGCTGGTGCTTGCCATCATTGTTTCTCTTCTGTTAACCATGGTTATCTCTAAAGAAACACGTGCAGTCATCATTGCACTGCACAAAAATGGCCTAACTGGGAAGAGTATTGCAGCTAGAAAGATTGCACCCCAGTCAACAATCTATCGCATCATCAAGAACTTCAAGGAGAGAGGTTCCATTGGTGCCAAAAAGGCTCCAGGGTGCCCAAGAAAGACCAGCAAGCGGCAGGACCGTCTCTTAAAAGTGTTTCAGCTGCGGGATCGGGCTACCAGCAGTGCAGAGCTTGCTGAGGAATGGCAGCAGGCAGGTGTGAGTGCATCTGCACGCACTGTGAGGCGGAGACTCTTGGAGCAAGGCCTGGTCTCAAGGAGGGCAGCAAAGAAGCCACTTCTCTCCAGAAAAAACATCAGGGACAGACTGATATTCTGCAAAAGGTACAGCGAGTGGACTGCTGAGGACTGGGGGAAAGTCATTTTCTCTGATGAATCCCCTTTTCGATTGTTTGGAACATCTGGAAAACGGCTTATTCGGAGAAGAAGAGGTGAGCGCTACCACCAGTCTTGTCTCATGCCAACTATAAAGCATCCTGAAACCATTCATGTGTGGGGTTGCTTCTCAGCCAAGGGAATCGGCTCTCTCACAGTCTTGCCTAAAAACACAGCCATGAATAAAGAATGGTACCAGAATGTCCTCCAAGAGCAACTGCTCCCAACCGTCCAAGAGCAGTTTGGCGCTCAACAATGCCTTTTCCAGCATGATGGAGCACCTTGCCATAAAGCAAAGGTGATAACTAAATGGCTCAGGGAACAAAACATAGAGATTTTGGGTCCATGGCCTGGAAACTCCCCAGATCTTAATCCCATTGAGAACTTGTGGTCAATCATCAAGAGACGGGTGGACAAACAAAAACCAACAAATTCAGACAAAATGAAAGCATTGATTCTGCAAGAATGGACTGCTATCAGTCAGGATTTGGTCCAGAAGTTGATTGAGAGCATGCCAGGGAGAATTGCAGAGGTCCTGAAGAAGAAGGGTCAACACTGCAAATATTGACTTGCTGCATTAACTCATTCTAACTGTCAATATAAGCTTCTGTTACTCATAATATGAATGCAATTCTATTTCTGTATGTGATAAAAACATCTGACAAACACACATAAAAACCAGAGGGCAGCAGATCATGTGAAAATATAATATTTGTGTCATTCTCAAAACTTTTGGCCATGACTGTACATACATTACATTACTTATCCTGTACTGATCCTGAGTTACATCCTGTATTATACTCCAGAGCTGCACTCACTATTCTGCCGGTGCAGTCACTGTGTACATACATTACATTACTTATCCTGTACTGATCCTGAGTTACATCCTGTATTATACTCCAGAGCTGCACTCACTATTCTGCTGGTGCAGTCACTGTGTACATACATTACATTACTTATCCTGTACTGATCCTGAGTTACATCCTATATTATACTCCAGAGCTGCGCTCACTATTCTGCTGGTGCAGTCACTGTGTACATACATTACATTACTTATCCTGTACTGATCCTGAGTTACATCCTGTATTATACTCCAGAGCTGCGCTCACTATTCTGCTGGTGCAGTCACTGTGTACATACATTACATTACTTATCCTGTACTGATCCTGAGTTACATCCTGTATTATACTCCAGAGCTGCACTCACTATTCTGCTGGTACAGTCACTGTGTACATACATTACATTACTTATCCTGTACTGATCCTGAGTTACATCCTGTATTATACTCCAGAGCTGCACTCACTATTCTGCTGGTACAGTCACTGTGTACATACATTACATTACTTAGCCTGTACTGATCCTGAGTTACATCCTGTATTATACTCCAGAACTGCACTCACTATTCTGCTGGTTGTTATTGGAAACAGTCAGCAAGCTTCTCATCAGACACACCCCTGACAGCGTAGTTGAGATCCTTTACAAGGTGAGTTTTTAGTTTTTCTGTCCAGGTGTAAGAGACAGCCAATGTTGTCTTAAGCTTCATTTGTCTGTATAAACTGTTAATGTTGAATGTATTTCTGTGATTCTGTTCCTTTAAGACAGCAGCCATTGTAATTGTGACATGATGCTGGAGTGAGACCCCCCCCCCTTTTATGTCAGCCTGCCTGTTCTGCAGACAGAGTGTGAGCAGAGAAGCAGGAAGTGACGAGACAGAGAGCAGCAGCCATCTTGGCAAGTGTTGTATTGAACTGGTGTGGATATTTTTCTGTACAGCTAAGCTGTATCTTGGTCCAGAGACAAACAGAGTGTAAAGAGACAACAGGACTAGTGAGTCCACGTGAAAGGAACTGTGCTCAGTGGCTGATCAGTGAGACTGACATTGTGACTGTGTATATGGATACCACAGATAGAGACTCGCAGTGCTGTTGATGTACTGGACGGCACCTGCTAAATCCCGGCTTACATCCCAGCTCAGTGTATGGATTCGGCAGGACTGTCAGTGTGCTGAGTGGAATCTGCTGTTGGATTACATTGCATTCAGTTGGTTTCCCTGTCTGTTAAAGAGGACTTCATTTCTCCCAAGATCCTGATAACCGTGAGGAGAGGACGCTTCACTATAAAAGAAAGGACCGACTTTGGGCCCCACCGCGCGCTTCTACGGACTGTAAGCGGTCCACCTGGACCACTGGGGAAAAGGGGGTGCACCCAAATGTGAAGTCAGGGTCAGTTAGGGATAGTTTTGAGTATATTGTTCATTCAGTGTCCATACTGCAGAAGTGGACAGAGTAAAAGTAGAAACCATTGCAGAATTTGCCTTGAAATTGTTCATGCTATATTGTATATTTTGCTTGTCTTTAGCCCTGTCATTTTACCTTTAACTAGCCTTTATTAACTTATAGTAAATATATATTTTTTTTCTTGAACTACCGCGTGTGCGTTCATTTCTGGTTGCGGAGTCCAAACCACCTGCCTTGCTCTCGGTTCACAAATTGGCGTAGTCGGCAGGATCCGCTTACCAGAATGGACGGTGACGCACCCGTTCGGGAGAATGGTGCTGGAGGAAGAATGCCAGCAGGGGCTATAATGAGTCAGTTAGCTAAATTTGATGGCAATAATATGTCAGTGAGTATGTGGGTGGAACAGATACGAATGATACAGCGAATGTACCAGACCGCACCAGAAGTACTAGTAGAGCTAGCAATATTGACATTACAAGGGGATGCTAAGACCACGGTGATATTGAGGCCATTTGAACAAAGGCAGACATTTGAGCAAGTAGTCCAGATTCTAGAAACCATCTATGGAGAAACTGCATTGCTGGGGTCTCTGCAGGCTCAGTTCTTCCAGAGGGTACAACAGGAGAATGAAAGCCTTCCCCAATATGCAAATGCCCTACAAGAACTGCTCCGAGATATTCAAGTGAAGGAAAGAGGGGGCTCGCCAGCCTTCTGTAACCCTGATCGGACTCTCCGTGACCAGTTTGTCCTGGGGATACGTGACGGCAGTTTAACTGTGACTATGCAGGATTTTATACGACGAGTGACTGATGCTAAATTCCATGATGTACAGGTAGAGGCCATCTCCCGTGCCAATAGTATGGTCCCGAGGCCGCAGACCGCAGTTGGAGTTACTTTGTCACAGGGGGCTAGTTCTGGCTCAGAGACAGTAGAAAAAGGGACGGTTAAAGAAATTCTCACAGTAATGCAGAAACTGCAAGAACAAATGGAACACTTGCACACTCGTTGTGATGAGCAGTCTATGAAAATTGCAGACTTCCAGAAGACTGGAGATGAAAGGGTGAGCCATCCACACCCAGCAAGTCAGAATCACCCACCACCCCCGCTGGAGGGGTGAGGATAGGACCCACCGAAGGGGTCCAAATCATTTAGTGCAGTGCTCAGAGAGAAATCGAAGGGGCCGGGGGCCAAACAGATGGCCAGAACGACGGGGGATACGCTGCTGGGAGTGTGGACGGATGGGCCACGTTGCTGCTAGATGTCCAGAGCAGCGACAAACTTATGAGAGACCGCCGTTAAACTGAAGTCCCCTGCTGCTGAAGGGCGTGTAGTAGGGGAGACTGACAAGGAGACTATGTGGGGAGAATGCCCTGATGATGACCTGATCGCTGCAAGTCCTGTCATACAGGTGGAAATGGAGGGTATTCCGGTTACCGGGATGATTGACACGGGTTCCCAAGTAACGACCTTGAGTAGAGACTGTTATGAACGGTACTTCCGGCAACATGTGAAATATGATCCCCATACATTCGTACGAGTGGTCGCAGCTAACCAGTTACCAGTTCCGGTCGTGGGAGTGGCCTGGATGAATGTCCGGGTATGTGGCCAAGATCTAGGTAGGAAAGGCATTGTGGTGGTACAGGAGTCACATGAAGTAAAGGTCCCTGTCATTTTGGGGATGAATGTGTTAAAAGAATTAGATCAGATCCTCTTTGAAAAGAAAGGTCACGGTTATTGGAAAGAAACCACCACCCATCGGCCTACTCAAACAGCTTTCCAGCGGCTGATCCGGACATGTGGCTTACAGAAAAGTTCAGATGCACAGCGTCCTCTGGCTCGAATTTCAGTTCCTTTGCATACAAAAGTTACACTGCCACCCAGTTGGGAGACAATAGTGTCCATGCCCGTAGGCACCTGTCGGAAACTAGAGGGCATAGCTGTGTTGGTAGAACCACTGCAGGCAGCCGAAGGAGGTGTTGATCCGCTAGTGGCCCGTTCCTTGGCAATAGTTCGCAATGGAAGAGTACCACTTCGATGTGTAAACACTCAGGACCAGAGTGTGGACCTGACCCCAGGGAGGCTGCTGGCTAACATCTATGTGACTCCGGAGGAAGTAAGGAAAGTAACTCCAATGCAGCTGAAGCCGACTGAAAGGGATGAGTGGACCGTAACTGTGTCCATGGGAGAAGATAAGGAACCCACCTCTGAATGGAATGGCTGTGCAATTCGAGAACAGATGAAGATGGATGTAAGTTCATGTTCTCTGGAATGGGTGCAGAAGGTAGATGAGCTGTTGTGGGAGAACCAAGCCACCTTTGCACGGTATGCTGAAGATTTTGGATGTACCACAGGGATCTACCATGAGATTCCCACAGGAGACACCCCTCCAATTAGAGAGCGCTACCGACAAATTCCTCCACAGTTGTATCAGGAAGTGAAAGAACTGTTAGCTAAGATGCTACAGGGTGGGATCATCCAAGAAAGCCAGAGTCCCTGGGCGGCTCCTGTGGTGTTAGTAAGAAAAAAAGATGGGTCCATCCGATTTTGCGTAGACTATCGGAAGTTAAACGCTTGCACCGTACGAGATTCCTACCCCTTGCCACGGATTGAGGAGTCCCTCTCAGCGCTAGGGAGAGCCCGGTACTTCTCCTCACTAGATCTGGCTAGTGGGTATTGGCAGGTGCCGATGGCCACAAAAGACAAGGAGAAGACGGCATTCATCTTGCCCATGGGACTATACGAATTTAACCGGATGCCCTTCGGGTTGACAAATGCACCCGGAACGTTTCAGCGGTTGATGGAGAAATGTCTCGGTGACTTCAACTTTGAGTTCACTCTCATCTACTTGGATGACATTATAGTGTATTCTGCGACCTTTGAAGACCATCTCCACCAGTTGGGGCAAGTATTTCGAAGATTGCGGGAACATGGGCTCAAATTGAAACCCAGTAAATGTCGGTTGTTCCAATCTGAAATTGATTACTTGGGTCACCGCGTATCAGGAGAAGGGGTGAGACCATCAAGAGACAAGATAGCGGCTGTTCAAGATTGGCCGATACCGACTACCCTGCGAGAAGTGAGGGCGTTAATTGGAGTAGCCGGTTACTATCGACGGTTTATTAAGGATTTCGCCAAGGTAGCAGCACCACTTAATGCTCTCCTACGAGGCACATCCGGTGGTCCAAAGAACCGGTCCGTGAAGTGGGGACCTGAACAGGAACAAGCCTTCCAGGCATTGAAGGATGCACTGACAACAGCCCCAATCTTGGCATATGCTGATTACCACTTGCCGTTCCAGCTATATACAGATGCAAGCCTGTATGGTCTTGGAGCAGTGCTTTCCCAGCTTCAGGATGGCCAGGAGAGGGTCATAGCGTACGGCAGCCGGTCTTTGAGAGATTCTGAAAGAAACCCCGAGAATTATAGTTCATTTAAATTGGAGCTGTTGGCACTGGTATGGGCCATGACCGAGAAATTCTCTGAATATTTGACCGGTGCTGAAGTTTTAGTACTGACTGACAACAACCCACTAGCTCACCTGGAAAATGCCAAGCTCGGGGCGTTAGAGCAGAGGTGGATAGCCCGAATGTCTACATTCAATTACCGCATTAAGTATCGGTCCAAGACAGAGAACCAGAATGCTGACGGACTTTCTAGGGTAACTGCCCAGACCCCCACAGAAGACGTGGATCATGAGTTGGAGCATGTGGAGGTGCCCGATTTCAGCAGATTTTCACAGGCCTTGACCGCCACTAATCAGTTTGAGATGGAGGGGACTGAAATGGCTCCTTTCTTTGGTCCCTCACGACAGGAATGGGCACAGATACAACAGACCCATGAGGGGCTGGCGCAGATGATCAAGTGTGTTGAGAAAGGCCAGAAGCCCTGTAGAGAGGAAAGAGAACGACTGACACGTGAGATATTATCTGTTTTGAGTCAGTGGGAAAAGTTGGAGATGAAAAATGGAGTGCTATGCCGAAAGGTCTATTTACCTTCTGAGATCGACATTCGATACCAAATTGTGGTGCCTAGTGAACTGGCTCGCTCCTTGGCAGTTGAGGCTCATAATAAGAATGGACATTTTGGTCATGAGAAGACCTTTCGTTGGTTACAGCGACTGATTTACTGCCCTGGTCTTCGTCAAATGGTCGAAGAAGTATGCCGCAGCTGTCGAACTTGTGAGATCCATAAGGCAATAGAACAGAGAGCTCCCCTGCAAACCATCGTGACCCAGGAACCTTTAGAAATCGTCATGATAGACTATCTAATGGTGGGCCCATCCAATAGCGGACACCAGTATTGCCTCGTAATGGTGGATCACTTCACCAAATTTGCGGTGGTAACCGCCACCAAGGACCAGACAGCTGAGTCAGCAGCTCGTGCTCTGTGCCAAGATTTCATTCGAGTATATGGGTGCCCCCAACGCATCCACTCCGACCAGGGCGCCTGCTTTGAGGGACACGTAATGAAAGAAGTTCAACGTATCTACGGGATAAAGAAGTCGCACACGACTCCATACCACCCTCAGGGAAATGGGGCCTGTGAAAGATTCAACAGAACTCTGCTTCAGATGCTGCGGACTCTGGAGGAAGACAAGAAGTTACAGTGGCCTCAGTTCTTGTCTGAAATGGTGTGGGCCTATAACAATCAGGTCCATTCTACAACGGGGTACTCTCCTTATACACTTCTCTTTGGGCGGTCTGGGCGAAGTATAGGAGAATTACAGTTGAATGATGTGGATGGGTTCCCTCCGAGGGATCCAACCTCTTGGGTGCGGGCGCATCGGCAGAGACTTGAGACGATCCATCGATTGGTGCGGCAGCGCCTGCAAGAACATCCCCATCCTGATAAGACCCCAGTGCAAGAAGCACCATTGCAACCAGGCGACCTGGTGCTAGTTCGTGTCAAGAAACCCCAAGGGAAATTGGAAAGCAGATGGGAGGCTTTGCCGTATCGTGTTGTTGGCCGCAAGTATGCGAATGGGCCAGTGTACCAGGTCCAGAAAGAAGGAACTGATTGTGTTCGAGTACTTCACCGAAATATGTTGCGTCTGTGTCATTCTGAAGGGACAAATCACGATGGGCCTGCCAATGTGAATGAGCTCCCACAGTCAGAGAATGGAGGTGCGGAATGGGCCTCCGACGAGGAGGATGATTGTTGGCCGATCCCTGCTCCTGGGGATGTTCCACCTGTGACTACTGTATCTCCGGCCTGTGCCCCCTCTGGTGCGGAATCCGCTGGTCCTTCTCAGCCCATAGCTGCAGCACCCCATAATATACCACCGGTCCTCAGACGGACCACTAGGCCAAATGCTGGTATTCCCCCTGTTCGGTATGCGCAGGATGAGTTTGTTTGGCCTGCCATACATCGGTATACTACCACCCTGTGCATAAAAGTACAACCCTCTGGATATACAGTCATAGGCAGGGACTGCCAATCTTAAAGTGGGGGGGAATATGTAAGAGACAGCCAATGTTGTCTTAAGCTTCATTTGTCTGTATAAATGTTAATGTTGAATGTATTTCTGTGATTCTGTTCCTTTAAGACAGCAGCCATTGTAATTGTGACATGATGCTGGAGTGAGACCCCCCCCTTTTATGTCAGCCTGCCTGTTCTGCAGACAGAGTGTGAGCAGAGAAGCAGGAAGTGACGAGACAGAGAGCAGCAGCCATCTTGGCAAGTGTTGTATTGAACTGGTGTGGATATTTTTCTGTACAGCTAAGCTGTATCTTGGTCCAGAGACAAACAGAGTGTAAAGAGACAACAGGACTAGTGAGTCCACGTGAAAGGAACTGTACTCAGT
>CAMRHE010000452.1:1307500-1419640 GCA_947044405.1 Leptodactylus fallax | reverse complement strand
GTACATGGGGCAGTATTATAGTAGTTATATTCTTGTACATAGGAGACAGTATTATAGTAGTTATATTCTTGTACATAGTGGCAGTATTATAGTAGTTATATTCTTGTACATAGGAGACATTATTATAGTAGTTATATTCTTGTACATGGGGCAGTATTATAGTAGTTATATTCTTGTACATAGGGGCAGTATTATAGTAGTTATATTCTTGTACATAGGAGCAGTATTATAGTAGTTATATTCTTGTACATAGGGGCAGTATTATAGTAGTTATATTCTTGTACATAGGGGCAGTATTATAGTAGTTATATTCTTGTACATAGGAGCAGTATTATAGTAGTTATATTCTTGTACATAGGAGCAGTATTATAGTAGTTATATTCTTGTACATAGGAGCAGTATTATAGTAGTTATAGTCTTGTACATAGGATCAGTATTATAGTAGTTATATTCTTGTACATAGGAGCAGTATTATAGTAGTTATATTCTTGTACATAGGAGCAGTATTATAGTAGTTATATTCTTGTACATAGGAGCAGTATTATAGTAGTTATATTCTTGTACATAGGAGCAGTATTATACTAGTTATATTCTTGTACATAGGAGCAGTATTATAGTAATTATATTCTTGTACATAGGTGCAGTATTATAGTAGTTATATTCTTGTACATAGGGGCAGTATTATAGTAGTTATATTCTTGTACATAGGAGCAGTATTATAGTAGTTATATTCTTGTACATAGGAGTAGTATTATAGTAGTCATATTCTTGTCTATTTGGCAGTATTATAGTAGATGAAAGTGGTGTAGTAAAGCAATTCAGCTTAGTTCATCAAAATAATTGCTTAATCACCTTAAAAAGTGCCAACCACATTTGTGAGATTGATGATGTTTTCAGAGAAGTTGTCACTTCCCCCACCCCTCTGAATAGCTCATACAATGTATAGAGTCAGCAGGGGCAACAATTTATACTGGTTTATGTAACATGAATCTTATCCTTATCCTTACCCAATGGCAGCAGAAGAGCTGTGAACTTACATGATGAACAGCAAATGGTCATGTGAACACTACCCAAATCTTCTTAATCCATATAATTAACCTAATTTCTACAGTAGAATTACATTCTTGTAAGTACACATCACCAAACATTGCCCATCTTGAGAAGTGCAAGAAATATTGGCTCCAGCTGTCCTGACCTTACACTTGTAACCAGACTGAGCTAATGAGATCTGATCTATCCTATGTTCTTCAGCCAAGGATGAACTGGACTGGACTGCAGGGCTTAAATAATTTATGGCGAGATCTGCTCCATCACCAGAGCAATTGTAGGGTATGGAAGACGAGATTAGTTCATTGGAACTGTGAACCAAGGGTTGGTCTATTTATCCATCCATCACAAATCTATTGCAGATAAATCATCTATCTACAATTCATCTACAATATCTAAATATCTAGTATTTACATCATCTAAAATCAATCGTCTAATATCTAACAACATTTATCTCATATCTAAAATCTAATCTATCTCATATCTATCTATCTATCTATCTATCTATCTATGTATCTCATATCTATCTATCTATCTATCTATTATCTCCCACTGCATATCTAAAATCTGCTACAATTATCTGCATCTGTAGCGGAGACCGAGGGTGATGTAGGCCATCTCTCTGCAGCCATCATACCCCCTTCCCACCACCTCCGGCGGATGCTTCTGTTTGTATAACGTTACTAGGCTCCCATAGCGTGATCCTCACTAATGTGTAGATACGGAGGACCAGACGCTCAGTGAAGCATTACCCTGGCACAATGTGGTCAGTGATGTTCCTGCTTCTACCACTACATGACAGACGGACCTTGTTCTGTACGCTTCTTACAGGTCACCCCCCCAATCCTGGACTGAGATCCAAGAATTGTTTAGTTTACAAAAAGATTATAAAAGGATTTTCCATCTTGCTTTGCTGGTTATGGATCCAGACCAGTTCAGACCAGCAGTCAGCTGCGCGCTCCCCCTCCCCTCCTGTCTTGTATTCATATCCATCCTTCTTGATTCTTTTACGACTTTGCCAAGAGCAGAAATCCAAACCATCTTAATTCCCCATGAAGTGTATTAAAAAAATCTGTATAAAAATGAATGTAAATGAGAACGTGCTGTTGTCGATAACAGATTGTAAGTTTTACCTTCTTCGCAGTTCTCTCCTTTGTACCCCGGGTTGCAGATGCAGGTTCCAGTGATGCAGGTCCCATGGTTGCTGCAGGTCACGTCGATGCACTGGTTTGTGGGGACATCGCATTCGGCGCCTTTCCAGCCGCTGTGACAGAGACATCTCCCCTTCATGTACTGTCCGTTACCACTGCACAACACGGGGCAGGATGCTGGGGGGCACAAAATACAATAAGAACATCACAATAGTCTAGCACAGAACTATCCTAACATTTCCATGGTGTAATTCGCAGTCTCTGACTTCCCACCAGTGGTGTATACATAGGATACAGGCCCCATACTAAGATCAAAATAAGGCTGCTGCTAGACACTAGCGTGTTGTAACCATCCATAAGAGGAGGTTCTGGTGACCCCCATACCACATTACACTCCTAACCACTCATAACAAGAAGACCTTGTGATCCTATCCCACACCAAACTCTTAACCTCTTGTAACAAGAGGTCCTGGTGAACCCATTATGCTCAACACTTCTAAGCACTCGTAAAATCAGGTTCTGGTTACCCAATGCCACACCTCCTCCAAACCACTCTTATCAGAAGGTCCAGGTGACTCCATATTCCTAACCACTCATAACAAGAGGTCTTTGGGATTCCATCCCATACCAGATTTCTAACTGCTCGTAAACAGAAGGTCCTTGTGACTCCATACTACACGGCTAACCACTCAAGACAAAAGCCACCAGAGACCCTGTCCAACATCACACTCCTAACCACCCGTAAAAAGAATTCCTGGTGACTTCATCTGGCACCACAGCCCTATTCACCCATAAAAAAGGGTCCTGGTGATCCCAATCCATAACACACTCCAAACCACTAAAAAGAGGTCCTGGTGACCACATCCCACACAACATTGCTACCCACTAGTAAAAAGAAGTTTCAGTAACCCAATTCCACACCCAGTTCTAAACACTTTTAGGAGGTCCTGGTGACCCCATTCCACAATACATTACTAACCACTCATAACAAGAGGCCCCATCCTGCACCAGGCTTCTAACTACCTGTAACAGAAGGTCCTGGTGAATCCAACATGTACCACACTACTAACCACTGACTACAAGACCCACCCTTGACCCCACTTCACATCACACTCCTAACCATATGTAACAAAAGGTCCTGGTGACCCCATTGCCTAACCACTCATAAAAAGAGGTTCTGGTGACACCATCCTACATCATGGTTCTAACTACTCATAACAAGACATCCTAGTGTTTCCATCCTACACCACATGCCTAACCACTCATAACAAGAGGTACTGGGGGTTATCCTCTTGAACACTGCTCTTCGAACCTTGTACCACAGGAAGTCCTGGCCATATCCCTCCCAAACACCTTTTTTATTTTGATGGGTAAACCATAGGTGGGGCTTCATAATGTCCCATATATGAGAATTGAAACCTTGGATGATGTGAATCCCACTGTGATGACTACAATAGATTTTTTTTTTGTTTGTTTGCTACCATTGCAGCACCTATTGAGACCACATCTCTGTGAGGGTTCTTACCACCTATTAAAGTAGGGATGAGAACAAACTGAAAATGGTTCTGTCTCTCCAGAGACCCCATAAGAAGCATATAGGGTTCTTCAATAATGCATGCACCTCCAACATATCTCCATTATAAAAGTGTTCTTACCTCTTCCACAGTCTGGTCCAAGAAATCCCAGGAAGCAGTGGCAATTTCCAGCTACACATTCCCCATTTCCATAGCAGTTACTGGGACAGTCATCCACCGATTCTAGAAAACAGAAACATTTTACTGTACAGAGGAAGAATAGTGCATGGGGTAGATACATGAAATATAGCAGACAAGGTGACGAGAAAACTAAGGAACTTACTGAAATCCCCATCACTGTATCATTGCAGAAACGTGCTAACATCTAAAACTACAA
The DNA here is from genome assembly GCA_947044405.1 of Leptodactylus fallax. Lineage (NCBI taxonomy): Eukaryota > Metazoa > Chordata > Amphibia > Anura > Leptodactylidae > Leptodactylus > Leptodactylus fallax. The sequence goes on along the minus strand of CAMRHE010000452.1, from coordinate 1,415,531 downwards.
GAACAATCACAAGGAAGTTGGCTGATGGGAGGATGGTCTGGGGCCCATGTAGAAAGCGATGGCCCAAGCTTAGGTTGACCCCTAGTCTATTCCCTATGAATATGTGCACATCCATCTCTTAAATGTACCACAATGACTATGAGTCAAGTCATTCTTAGATCTTACCATGTATGGGGGGGTTCATGTTTACTTGAAACCTTGTTAGCAGAAGTGGAAAGTGCATAGAAGTGTGAAGATGGCACTAAGTTATGTAGTAGTATTATATGGGCACTGTTTCAGGCACCTATGTGGCAGCACTACATTAGGGGTCAACCACAGGGCCTCCGTGTTTGGCCTCAACTACAAGGCCACCGCATATGAGGCTCAACTGTGGAGCCACCACGTTTGACTCAACTGCAGGGCCACCATATTAGATCTCAACTGCAAGGCCAACACACTTGGGCTCACATGCTGGGCCACCACACTTGGGCTCAACTGCATGGCCACGGCATTAGGTTCTGTAGAAGGAATAGAGATTAGAGAACCTTGTGGAATTCGTTCGATGAATATCCGGGAGGTATGCATACACGTTTCAGTTCAGACTCTTTGACCCATGTATCATGATATACGTGAACCCCAGGTGACCCCATTAAGTACCAATCACATGCCTCAGTGGTGACCCTGGGGCATGTGGTGTCGATGAACAACCTACAAGTGCCCTCAAGTGAAGACCAGACACCTAGGAGTTTTGAGGAAAGGTGAGTATCAGTGTTTTTTATTATCTCCACACCTCGCCTGTGCCTCCACTGAAGAGCCCCTGGAATATAAAAAGATTTATGGGTAGCAAACCATTGAAATTTTGAGTTTAGCCAAATCCGAATGTTTCGGTAAATCGGTAACAAAACCTGCGAACTGGTTTGCTCATTTCTAACAAGGAACTGTTATAGGGACACCTGACAAACCTGAACATCTCTTCCCCGTGGTAGCCACTTTTTGGGGACAATGTCATAGGCACCATCATAGGACAATCTCAGGCCATGGCATAAAATATATCTGGGCCCAACCACCAGTTTACATAATTAGCACAATTTCTACGCAACCTACAGTATTGTGTAAAAGGTTTAGGCAGGAAAATACTGCAACGTAAAAATGTTTTCAAAAATAGAAGTGCTAATACTTTATTTTTTGTAAATAAACACTTTAGGCACCAACCTCCCTCTCCCCTTCTAGTCATTTTAGAATATTAGGATGACTATGTTGAATATTTCTCTAATTTTGCCGATAACATGGCCGCCACATTCGTTTTTGGGTAATAGGTCCACTTTTTAGAAGAAAACATATTTCCTGAGAGAGTGTAATACGTCGCAGCGGCTTCATTATCAGTATTGTGTCAGAACAAGAGAGCAATTCCGCGAGAAAAGTGAAAAAAAAAAAAATAGCTGAAAAGATTCTGCAGCCTATCATTTCAGAGACCATCAGTGTTAAATAGATGTCAGGCGTAGTTGTCAGGAAAATAGCAAAAAGTAAAGGCAGGAACTTGTGTTTTCCATTAAAGCACTTCAAAAAGGCCAGAAGGTTACAGCACCTATTAATTTATTGATCCATCTTGCATTTTCCAGTCTGTACATGTGATTGTGATCATTGGGTAAGCTGACCACGCTGACCCCGGCATAATATCCATTCATGATATTCCTATCCGCCCCGCTGACACACATGTAATGAATTCCTAAAGTGTTGTTGGAGCTGTCACATCTCTCTCTGATGGGTTGGCTATTGTAACAAATTGAAATCAGGCCGAAAAAAAAAAATAAAAAAAAAGGAAACTCAAGATTTTTTCTTTCTTTTTGAAAATGAATGAGGTTGTGATTTGAGAGCAGCAAAAACTATTCTATACGGTGATACATAAGATCCTTTTTTACTTACAGGGCAGCGATCCTACCAATCGATGGAGTCCAAAATGATCGTAAGGACACCCATACAAAGAAGATCATCATCGACCAACTATCTGATGTGTACAGGCTTGGACTGTCCCATAAGAGTGTCGAGGGATCAACCGGTGGGCTCAGGCTCTAACACAATAATGGTCGGCATAGGGCATCCAAATTTGAAGGGTCTATTTTCTATGGGTTGTCGGAGAGTGGCTCCTCAGAATAATTTTATCTGGTGGGCCCAAGGAACCACGGTCCGACGTTGGACGTGTATGGGGGAGTCCCGACTCTGCACCCTCAGGTAATATGAGGAGAAAGTAGGATTTGGGCATGTTACAGTTGACAACTGTAAGAAAAATTAAGCCTTCCCTCTCCCCATTTGGCCAACCCAATCCTGCATGTATATGGGAGATTCAGAAGGAATAGCAATCAACCAATGGGAATTTTGGCCAACAACTGTCCAAGGTGTTTGGCCAGCTTTATTGTAATTCATACTCTGGGAACAAAAAGAAGAGGAGTCCAATGAGTAAGGATTATATTGGATTCACTTTCCCTGTGTTGGTTCATGCCACCACATCCCGTCCACCAAGGGCAGTAGGTCTTGCTTCTACTTTACCCTTCCATTATATCAGCCATTTCCCACTAAGCTAACCTGGTCAGGCCCCTCAGCAGCCCCATGAGTTTGTCCTCTAGTACCTACGCTCTACGCCATGGTCTAAAGGCCATTAATAAGAATCCAAAATATTGTTAACAAAAACATCCTGGTATTACTTTTATTGGATAGTTTGATTTGAAGAGTTGCGTAGAATTTAACCCAACAATGTCTCGTAATTTTAGGTGCAAAACGTGACCAAGTCTATATGGATGCACTGAAGGTCCACCAGTGTGAGAACATCAATCTCATACAGAAGAGACCCAAAAAGATGATGTTACCCCCAAATGTCCTAAAAGGTTACATGGATATGGTATGACAACCACTTATGATCTACGGTGGTCATACATTTACATGTGATGGAGCTTAAGCAGAGAAACCATTGTAAATAAGGAGTTGAAAGCCCAGACAGATCTCTCGGCTTCCACCACTTCTGATCCTTATCTGCACTGATTCCCCATATCCTGATGTTTCCACTAACTCGAAGCAGAGCTGAACACAGCACATGGTAAATATTATCAGTGAAACTCAAGCCTTCAATCTGCTTCTTTGAGAACTACAAGACGCCTTCCTTTAAAGTGGCTCGTGATGGACAACCGAGACATGTTCCGATGGAATAAAGAGGAAAAACAAGGCACGAGCAACACAGATCAATCCCCCTATTAGGGAATTTAGTACAAATCCGAAAATGTGGAGGTAATATTTAACATATGCTTATAAAAGACGGGAACCGATGGTTACCAGGTTCAGTTAAAGGAACATGAACCTAGAAAGAGGAGAGACTAACACCTCTCAAGCCTTTAATGGAAATGTCCTAATCCAAACCCATTAGTGACTTATTGAGTCCAGTTGCCTGTTATTCCAATGGGAAACTTAATTTCCTGTCCGTCATCCCATTGCATAACCCAAATATTAGCATCTCCCCAGTCTAAACTTTGCAGATAACAGAATGATAGTCTATTCTTTACTATACAACAAATGGAGATATGGTGGACTTTATGGTTCCCTGTCAAGACTATCAAGAATTATCAACAATACCACTTAGTATTGTAGCCTCGTTTTTCTATAAATATGACAGCATCTAGTTGGGAGATCTTGAGGGATGAAGACCAAACACAGACATTAGACTCTGTAAGTTCTTCAGGTCAGGTGCAGAAGTCATACCTAGGATCATCATCAACTTTGGGCATAGTGGTCCAGATGCTGATGGTCCATAATGGTCCACCTGAGGTTACTTCAATGGAAACATCAGGGGAACGCAGTCATGGATATTTGATGGATGGTTCAGAATCTATGGTTGGGTAACTGCTTCAACCTGTCTCAAGTAGAACCCCTTTGAAGGCCATTGGTGGTTTCATGGAAGATGGCTTCTGCGGTAATGGAGTCCAAGATGACAAAGTTATTTTGATGCCCTCTAGTTACACAGGTGATGCCTCTTAAGGTGGCCATTACCATTAGCTACATATCAACTTAATTCACTCTCTTCAGTAGGAGCAGCCAAACATCTAATGTGTATGCAGGTGTTCCTACTCTTCCCAGATGGAAGATATTGGGGCAAACAAGGGTCAAGAACATTGGAGATATGTCAACACTAGAGGTATGTTTGGTGGAGTGGACAGGGCATGTGTATGTCTGTCTATAGGCCAACATTCATCTATTGGCGACATTTGTAATTACGGTATTTACAGGGTAAAAATAAAAATTTTTCAATTTGACCAATCGCCTTCATGGCATCGGAGACCCTCCACATGAATGGTTTGATGTATGAAATAATTAGGAAAAAAACTGTCTCCATAGAGAAGGCTTCAGCTGAGCACTAACATGGAAATGTGATATTTCTACAATGGAAGTCAATCATTGTTTTAGATTCTTCGAGCCGGGGGAATTCTGGGCATAGAGGACATTTACATAACAGGTATAAAAAGGCCAAGGTTTGACTCTCTTATCTGCAGAAATAGAAGCCAGATGGTAAGAAAGTCTCTGGAGGAAATTCTGGTATTATTTTAAAATGCAGACCATATACAACACTGTGCCCTTCACTGGCGGGTTTATTTACCAAGATTTTGTGTATCCAATCTATTACTGAATATTACAGAAAATAACACATAAAATATTCTTACCCATAGAGGGCAGTATTATACTAAATATATTCTTAAATATTAGGAGCAGTATTATAGTAGTTATATTCTTGTACGTAGGAGGTAGTATTATAGTAGTTATATTCTTGTACATAGGAGTAGTATTATAGTAGTTATATTCTTGTACATAGGAGCAGTATTATAGTAGTTATATTCTTGTACATAGGGGGCAGTATTATAGTAGTTATATTCTTGTACATAGGAGCAGTATTATAGTAGTTATATTCTTGTACATAGGGGGCAGTATTATAGTAGTTATATTCTTGTACATAGGTGGCAGTATTATAGTAGTTATATTCTTGTACATAGGAGTAGTATTATAGTAGTTATATTCTTGTACATAGGGGGCAGTATTATAGTAGTTATATTCTTGTACATAGGAGCAGTATTATAGTAGTTATATTCTTGTACATAGGAGCAGTATTATAGTAGTTATATTCTTGTACATAGGAGCAGTATTATAGTAGTTATATTCTTGTACATAGGGGGCAGTATTATAGTAGTTATATTCTTGTACATAGGAGTAGTATTATAGTAGTTATATTCTTGTACATAGGAGGTAGTATTATACTAGTTATATTCTTGTACATAGGAGTAGTATTATAGTAGTTATATTCTTGTACATAGGAGCAGTATTATACTAGTTATATTCTTGTACATAGGAGCAGTATTATAGTAGTTATATTCTTGTACACAGGAGCAGTATTATAGTAGTTATATTCTTGTACATAGGGGGTAGTATTATAGTAGTTATATTCTTGTACATAGGAGTAGTATTATAGTAGTTATATTCTTGTACATAGGGGCAGTATTATAGTAGTTATATTCTTGTACATAGGGGGCAGTATTATAGTAGTTATATTCTTGTACATAGGGGGCAGTATTATAGTAGTTATATTCTTGTACGTAGGAGGTAGTATTATACTAGTTATATTCTTGTACATAGGAGCAGTATTATAGTAGTTATATTCTTGTACATAGGAGTAGTATTATAATAGTTATATTCTTGTACATAGGGGCAGTATTATAGTAGTTATATTCTTGTACATAGGAGCAGTATTATAGTAGTTATATTCTTGTACATAGGAGCAGTATTATAGTAGTTATATTCTTGTACATAGGAGCAGTATTATAGTAGTTATATTCTTGTACATAGGAGGTAGTATTATAGCAGTTATATTCTTGTTCATATGAGTAGTATTATAGTAGTTATATTCTTGTACATAGGGGGCAGTATTATAGTAGTTATATTCTTGTACATAGGAGCAGTATTATAGTAGTTATATTCTTGTACACAGGAGCAGTATTATAGTAGTTATATTCTTGTACATAGGAGCAGTATTATAGTAGTTATATTCTTGTACATAGGGGCAGTATTATAGTAGTTATATTCTTGTACATAGGGTCAGTATTATAGTAGTTATATTCTTGTACATAGGAGCAGTATTATAGTAGTTATATTCTTGTACATAGGGGGCAGTATTATAGTAGTTATATTCTTGTACATAGGGGGCAGTATTATAGTAGTTATATTATTGTACATAGGAGCAGTATTATAGTAGTTATATTCTTGTACATAGGAGCAGTATTATAGTAGTTATATTCTTGTACATAGGAGTAGTATTATAGTAGTTATATTCTTGTACATAGGAGTAGTATTATAGTAGTTATATTCTTGTACATAGGAGCAGTATTATAGTAGTTATATTCTTGTACATAGGAGCAGTATTATAGTAGTTATATTCTTGTACATAGGAGGCAGTATTATAGTAGTTATATTCTTGTACATAGGAGCAGTATTATAGTAGTTATATTCTTGTACATAGGAGTAGTATTATAGTAGTTATATTCTTGTACATAGGAGTAGTATTATAGTAGTTATATTCTTGTACATAGGAGCAGTATTATAGTAGTTATATTCTTGTACATAGGAGCAGTATTATAGTAGTTATATTCTTGTACATAGGAGGCAGTATTATAGTAGTTATATTCTTGTACATAGGAGTAATATTATAGTAGTTATATTCTACATAAACATTTGTATATGACTCTGAAGTGAGATGGAAGAGAAATTCAGAATAAATAAAACCTGTGACTGTCTCTGTAACATCTTCCCTATAATATCCATATTCAGAATAATTCTCAATAACAATAAACAACTTTTCACAAACCACATAACCCACCTACAGATGGGAGTCCAGTGACCCGAGAGCCCCAGAGCTGTTAACAAATCTGTCCTTGGAAGAAGAACCATTCAGTGCTGGCAAACTGTGCTTTAAATTGGCTACAAAGAGCATCCCATAAACCCGAAATATCTTGTAGAGATGTTAATGTTCCCGGTAAGTATAATCCAAATTAAAAAAAAAAAAACAAGCGCACGAACAAAAGCGCTGATTAAAGAGGATTTTAGAAATTAAAAATAAAAAGCAATTAGTTCTTTAGTTCTTTCTTTTTATTGTTTTTTTTTTTTTTTATTCCTTCTGTAAAGCAGTTGTGGAAATAAAGTAACGTTTCTCCCGCACCGCGGCTCGAGGAATGTTAATGACAAATGGGATTTCATTAACAAATGCACTCTGCGAGCTTTGATGTAAACCACCTTTTAGTGTCAGGAAGATTATCCAGAACCAAATCAATCCCCATTAACCTGATCGGATCAAAGGAATAGCAAAAAAAAAAAAATCTGATTTTTTTAATTTTTTTTTTTTTTTTTTTTTTCTTCTGCAAACCACAGATGAACCACAAACCTCTGAGTGGAAACGGAAATATAATATATGTGGAAATGACATTGATGCTCGCAGGGTATCGGCACCATTTACCTACTCATGTGGGGAGTTGAGAAGAGGAGGATGTGAACGGCACTAATGCTTTTTCTGTTTGATCAACCTCTCTTTGTTGCGTTCGCCTTTGATTATGTTTCCATTGCAAATGTAGCACATTAAAATTCAATAGCCAAAAGGCAGAGACCTAGAGGCGGCAATCGAGGCCGCTACCTAGGGTCCCACCTGGCAGGTCTATGGGGGTCTTCGAAATAAAAATTCATGAATTACGTAATTGATTATTTTTATTGACTTATTGCTACAAGGAACTAAAACAAGAAAATTCTGTTGTTTTTTTTTTTCAAAGGTCTCTACAATATAACATGACACAAGTATCATAGACATATCACATATTTTGCATTAGGGCCCAGGAGCTTCAAAATTTGTTCTATGGAAAAAAAAATGCAAAAAGGGGTTCTCCAGGGGTGGACAGGGTGGGTGTAACATTTTACAAAGTTATATTCACCTATCCCTGGTGCTCTGTGGTACAGCCCCGATCCCCATTTCCTCCAGTTTGGGAACTCACATGACCACTGCAGCCAATCACTGGCCTCGGTGGTCACTTATAATGGATGGTGATGTCACGGATACATCCCCAGTCCCTAACCAGCAAGTCATTGGCCCCAGCGGTCACATCAGCTTTTTCACTTCCAACCTGGATATGAAGTGGAGAAAACAATATGGGATTGTACAACAGAGCACCAGGAATAGGGGAAGATGACTTCTTTTTTACTTTACTCCCAATAAGACCACCCCTGGGGTTCAATATTTTTTGTGGACAACCCCTTTAAGGTTGTGGGAAAACTCTGGACACTAAGCCCATCCCTCCTGACCCACATATAGGAGAGCAGACCCACTCTGATAAAGTCTATGAGAGTTAAGGAATAATGACTCCCTTAAACTGTAGGATTAAGATGTATATCGACCAAACCCGATGATTTTGGTGGGACCGGCCAACCATCTAACGTATATGGGGAATTGACAGCTTTACCTGGCAAACGTCGGGGAAGATAAGGCTGTTGGATTCCCCTTTTGCTCTTAGGGGAGGTAAGCCGCCATCAAAAGGGTGTAAGGCTTGGCTGAAGCTGCATGGGTATGGGGGCGTCAAGAGCGATAGCTGAGGGCCAAACCACCAATTGACCATCACCTATCCATAGTTTATGGCAAGCCTTAGATCCTCTACCTCATAGATTGTAAGCTCTTGCGAGCAGGGCCCTCAGTCCCACTGTGTGAATTGACTATTTGTTTGTAATGTATCTTTTTTGTCAGTACTTGAACCCTACAAATTGTACAGTGCTGCGGAATATGTTGGCGCTATATAAATAACATGTATTATTATTATTATTATTATTATTAGGACAATCACGTGTATTTTTGTTCACCTCTCCACCATGGCTGGACAGGATCAGAGAGCAGCTGGTAATATGAGGTTTTACTGCAATTTTTTTGAAACAAAAATTGACATGCAAATCCTTTATTACTGGTCAGTGAAAGGTTACAGCACCTCTTATCAGGAGAGTTTATATAGCTGTCAGTCAACATGATAGACGGGCTCATTGTCACATGGGGTGGCCTCATTACATGGACATCTATCGTAAGCAGAATCAATCTGTGATGGAAACATGGGTGAATGGACGCAGGTATTGCGGTGACAGGCACATATGCCGACAAGACTATGAAGGGATTGTACGATCGGACTAATTACAGACAGAGCAGCTTTACCCAGATCCGCTGGTGGAGTCATGTATCCAAATCAGCTTTACGAGATCCTCTTTGGGTGTTTCGCCAATTTCAGAGCAATTTTGAAAAATATTTTCTATGTATGATAAGGGGGCGGTACAGGACTAGAGAACCACAGCTCTACACTTATCTACAGGTCATGTGGAGCTGGGCTGTAGTACCAAACACAACCTATGGACAGGTGTGGTGCTGTGTCATGAAGACAGTAGGCATGTTTTTCTAAGGGTGGGTTCACACCTGCGCTTGAGTCCGTCCGCTGCCAATCCGAGTGAAAATCTCGGGAACAGGATAGGCATCAGATACCGACAGGTCAGCGACGCTTTGGTTAAAAATCCATTCATTTGAATGGGTTTTGAAAGCAATGCGTGGGTGTGCGCTTACACCCTCTGCGCTGCAAATCCTTTTTCTTTTCGTCGGAAACAAAGTCGGACATGGAGGACTTCGTGTCCAACGAAAAAAAACGGCTTTGCAGCGCAGAGGATGTAGGCGCACACCCGTGCATTGCTTTAAAAACCATTCAAATAAATGGGTTTTTAACCAATGTGTCGCTCACCTGTCGGTATCCGATGCCTATCCTGTTTCCCGAGATTTTCACTGGGATTGGCAGGCGGGGGGGACGGACTGGCAGAGCGCAGGGGGTTGAACCCACTCTCATCCTGTACGATAATGTTAAACCTAACCCTGGTAAGATCTCAGGTCATGGTCTTCCTATGAAGAAGCCTATACTAGGGGGTCAATGAAGACCAGGATTGGACCAGAAGCCTATACTAGGGGGTCAATGAAGACCAGGATTGGACCAGATGTCTATACTAGGGGGTCAATGAAGACCAGGATTGGACCAGATGTCTATACTAGGGGGTCAATGAAGACCAGGATTGGACCAGATGTCTATACTGGGGTCAGGCGGGGATTGGACCAGTGTCTTCTAGGGGTCAATGAAGACCAGGATTGGACCTATACTAGGGGGTCAATGAAGACCAGGATTGGACCAGATGTCTATACTAGGGGGTCAATGAAGACCAGGATTGGACCAGATGTCTATACTAGGGGGTCAATGAAGACCAGGATTGGACCTGATGTCTATACTAGGGGGTCAATGAAGACCAGGATTGGACCTGATGTCTATACTAGGGGGTCAATGAAGACCAGGATTGGACCAGATGTCTATACTAGGGGGTCAATGAAGACCAGGATTGGACCTGATGTCTATACTAGGGGGTCAATGAAGACCAGGATTGGACCAGATGTCTATACTAGGGGGTCAATGAAGACCAGGATTGGACCTGATGTCTATACTAGGAGGTCAATGAAGACCAGGATTGGACCAGATGTCTATACTAGGAGGTCAATGAAGACCAGGATTGGACCTGATGTCTATACTAGGGGGTCAATGAAGACCAGGATTGGACCTGATGTCTATACTAGGAGGCAATGAGCCAGGTTGGACCAGAAGCCATACTAGGAGGACAATGAAGACCAGGATTGGACCAGATGTCTATACTAGGGGGTCAGTGAAGACCAGGATTGCACAAGTTGTCTATACTAGGAGGTCAGTGAAGATCAGGCAATAGACCAGAACATAAGGTACAGAGAAAACCAAAATTAAGACCAAACTACAAAGCAGATGTTAAATAAAGACCCACGGGAGGAAGATAGGGAAAACTTCAGTATATGCTAATTGTATTGAGGACACCCCTGACACACCAGTCCCCCCTCCCTCATTAGTAAAAAAAATAATATTACAACAGTGCCCAGATGGGGGCAAACTGACCCTTCTAAAACCCATTTTAATATTAAGGAAGCCATCGTGGTGCCTGCCTGCTGTCCCTGCCTTGTATATAGCATCAGCAGTTCTATTTAGTTTCAGGGAGATTATTTACGTACTTGTTTAGAGGCGCGCAGTACATTTCCTGCCCTGTAGCTTATTCTCAATGTTCAGTGAGACAGTGCTGTCTGGTGTGCCAGAGCCATATGTACGACGTGCAACAAAGCCTCCGGGGCTGAGTTATTACTACCCGAAAATGATGAAGCAAAGGAAAACCTTACAGTCCATAAAACAACACACAAAGGTACAAGATATTAAACAGTACAGAGAACGCCGTATCTCACATAGAATCCAATAATCATGGAGAGTAATAGAGAAATTCCAGTCACAACTGATCTATAATACTGCCTCCTATATACAAGAATATAACTACTATAATACTGCTCCTATGTACAAGAATATAACTACTATAATACTGCCCCCTATGTACAAGAATATAACTACTATAATACTACCTCCTATGTACAAGAATATAACTACTATAATACTGCCCCCTATGTACAAGAATATAACTACTATAATACTGCTCCTATGTACAAGAATATAACTACTATAATACTACTCCTATGTACAAGAATATAACTACTATACTACTGCCCCCTATGTACAAGAATATAACTACTATAATACTGCTCCTATGTACAAGAATATAACTACTATAATACTACCTCCTATGTACAAGAATATAACTACTATAATACTGCTCCTATGTACAAGAATATAACTACTATAATACTGCTCCCTATGTACAAGAATATAACTACTATAATACTACCTCCTATGTACAAGAATATAGCTACTATAATACTGCTCCTATGTACAAGAATATAACTACTATAATACCATTCAGATACCTACTAAAACTCTATGTACAAGAATATAACTACTATAATACTACCCCCTATGTACAAGAATATAACTACTATAATACTACCCCCTATGTACAAGAATATAACTACTATAATACTGCTCCCTATGTACAAGAATATAACTACTATAATACTGCTCCTATGCACAAGAATATAACTACTATAATACTGCTCCTATGTACAAGAATATAACTACTATAATACTGCTCCCTATGTACAAGAATATAACTACTATAATACTGCTCCCTATGTACAAGAATATAACTACTATAATACTGCTCCCTATGTACAAGAATATAACTACTATGATACTGCCTCCTATGTACAAGAATATAACTACTATAATACTGCCCCCTATGTACAAGAATATAACTACTATAATACTGCTCCTATGTACAAGAATATAACTACTATAATACTGCTCCTATGTACAAGAATATAACTACTATAATACTGCTCCTATGTACAAGAATATAACTACTATAATACTGCTCCCTATGTACAAGAATATAACTACTATAATACTGCTTCTATGTACAAGAATATAACTACTATAATACTGCCCCTATGTACAAGAATATAACTACTATAATACTGCCCCCTATGTACAAGAATATAACTACTATAATACTGCCCCTATGTACAAGAATATAATTACTATAATACTGCTTCTATGTACAAGAATATAACTACTATAATACTGCCTCCTATGTACAAGAATATAACTACTATAATACTGCCCCCTATGTACAAGAATATAACTACTATAATACTGCTCCTATGTACAAGAATATAACTACTATAATACTACCACCTATGTACAAGAATATAACTACTATAATACTGCCCCCTATGTACAAGAATATAACTACTATAATACTGCTCCTATGTACAAGAATATAACTACTATAATACTGCTCCCTATGTACAAGAATATAACTACTATAATACTGCTCCTATGTACAAGAATATAACTACTATAATACTGCTCCTATGTACAAGAATATAACTACTATAATACTACCTCCTATGTACAAGAATATAACTACTATAATACTGCTCCCTATGTACAAGAATATAACTACTATAATACTGCTCCTATGTACAAGAATATAACTACTATAATACTACTCCTATGTACAAGGATATAACTACTATAATACTGCTCCTATGTACAAGAATATAACTACTATAATACTCCTCCTATGTCAAGTTCTGCTATTCCTCCTATGTACAAGAATATAACTACTATAATACTACTCCTATGTACAAGAATATAACTACTATAATACTGCCCCCTATGTACAAGAATATAACTACTATAATACTGTCCCCTATGTACAAGAATATAACTACTATAATACTGCTCCTATGTACAAGAATATAACTACTATAATACTCTCCTATGTACGATAACTACTATAATACTGCTCCTATGTACAAGAATATAACTACTATAATACTGCTCCTATGTACAAGAATATAACTACTATAATACTACTCCTATGTACAAGGATATAACTACTATAATACTGCTCCTATGTACAAGAATATAACTACTATAAAACTGTAACGTATATAACATAACTATTCTATAACTAATAGAACCGCCCCATGACGTGGTCAAGCGCAATAAAATACAGTTTTAAAGATTTCTGGTGGCCATTATGATACATGGTGGTTGGTGGGGGGGGAGATGTATAAATTTGGTAAAAGCGTTATATAGTTTTCACTCATTTACAATAAAAATGTAGATCTTGCTTTAAAATTTTTTCTCCTGAGTCAGAGACAATGATGAAAAAAAAAAGCCTATTATTTTTGCATTATAATTTCTACATCCGGCGAGGCGGTTGTTTTGACTGAATTTGCCGGTAAGTAAAATAATGCCGCCTCAGCACACAGCATCAGGCAATGTTAATTTGCTGGGTGTGCGGTTGTATCAGCTGCTGGTAAATAATGGCCGCCATCCCTTCAGTGTTTTAACTTAATCCCAAAGCTATTAACTTATCCAATTTATTGCACAAATTTTCTGAGCTCTCGGATCTGCCGCGTTGTGTTTACCACGCAAATCACTTTTATCTCTTCATCCTTCTATCCTCATAACCAATGTATTGCACAATTCTGCACAGGGTGTCGGTATATAAGCAATATGGACGATGGGTCAGCTCTGTGCTATCAACAAAGCTGTGCGTAGTTATAGGGATCACATTCAGTGTGGGGCCGGGCATCAGGGTGCGGTGTCAGCTGTAGCTATGGTTTGGGTGGGTGTCAGAGACATACGCATGGATATAATGCCCCATATTTATGACAGCCATAGTTACTGCCCCATAACATGACAGTCGTAATCCGTGCCCACACAACACTGCCAGCCATAATTAACTACGCCATAATATTACCATAAACTCATAATACATACAGTTAGACCCCCATAACAGTGTCAGGCACAGATAGAGCCCCATAACATTGTCAGCCACAGATGGAACCCCATAACAGTGTCAGCCACAGGTAGACCCCCATAACATTGTCAGCCACAGACAGAGCCCTATAACATTGTCAGCCACAGATAGACCCCCATAACAGTGTCAGCCCCCCCCCCCCCCCCCCCCCCCCCCCCCCCCCAACTGTCCACAGATAGAGCCCCATAACATTGTTAGCCTCAGATAGGCCCCCATAACATTGTCAGCCACAGATAGACCCCCATAACATTCCCCACCCACGGCCCCCAAAATGCGCCACAGTCAAAGTCCAAATAGCATTGCCAGCCATAACCCACGTTCCTTTAACAAATAACATCATCTGCATAGACAAGGCACTACTTTCCAGCGGCCATGTTTGATGCATATAGCGCACCACTCTGTGATAAATACAAGAGACTACTACTAAATACCCCTCTGAAAATCCCCTTAATGTGGCATTTTATTGCGCTGACTAGTGCGGGGACAGAAGACCTGCCATAGCCTGTTTTATTCTTACAATGCAGAACCATGCATAGGCAACAGACATGAAATGTTGCCATGGTGACACTTTACAGCAGGCTCGGGCCTAGCTGTAACAACCACAGAGGGATAATATTTATGGAGCTCTTGTGGGGCACGATACAATGGAAATAAATGACTATGCAGATAAGTTCTGGAGCACCGCACTTCTATTAATAGGAGGACTTTATTTCTATTTCAAGAGGGCCCTCGGGATCATCGCAATGGCCGACAATCTCCATATTGTCTACTATTGATGCTGCACCGTTAACTCTGATCATCTGATTTTTTCAAGTTCATGAATACAATGCCGGATTTATAGTGCAGACTGACACACTTTCACATGTAGAGTAATAGGAAAAAGTATCACAAGTGTCAGGGTATCCATATATTATGTGCATATGCTGTAAATGTCCCACATGGAAATATCCGTTTAAGACAATGTGTGGTGAATTTTGGTTTCCCGTGCCCGGAAAGCAATGCCAGGAATTCAGATACTTATACAGAAAGCTCACATGTCTGACAACAGGGTGGAGCTAAACTGATGCCCATTTTAGGCAGCCAATAAGATTTTGAAAGCAAAAACAATACACAGCTTAAAAAGTTGGAGGAAGCGCCACCATTTTGTTTTTTCAATAAGCAACCATTGGCTGGTGATCTGTGGTAGTACACGTACATTCATACGACGGTAAAAACCGGCGTCACATGTATGTTCACTGTATGTGAATGGGGCCTAAATTTGTTTGACGGCCCGAACTGTCAAAAAATAGATCATGTCCTACTTTTGTCTGTTTTCACAGATCCCTCAATACATAAAATGTATGAGAAATCCGTGAAAATGGGTGCCCATCGGGTGCCGTTTTCTAACACGGTCGTGGGAATCTAGCCTTAGGGATAGGTATCCCCGTTCTATGAAGTTCCTGATGAGCACTAGAATTTTTGGCTTTCTGTGTCCAAATGTCCAATGAACTGGGCTGGGGTGACCTATAGATGCAATATTTTTGAAATTTTTCGGTAGAGGGCGCGGTAGATCAGGTTCATGTTTCCGACGCTTAGTAAGCCAAGGTATGGATCAATCTGATGAATTTCCTGAGAAAGTCTGTAAAATGTTGGACTTTCAGACGCTCCACCAATTTTTTTTATTTTTTTTTCAAAAAGTTAAACTTACTGTCATCCATGTCCTAAAAAAATCCCTGGCAGACGTTACAATTTTTTTTTACATTTCTGTACCTAATATAACCGGTGACCTGGCCGATGTGACCTGGACATGCAATATTTTTGACATTTTTTGGTAGAGTGGTCTCATCTGGTTCATGTTTTCCATGTTTAGACGCTATGGTCTGGATCCATCTGATGACTCTCGAAATTTCTTTTTAGCGCATCAAGAATGTGAGGGAAAATAGAGGCGAGCGTCGGGCCCAGAGGTCTGTGAGACGTGCCGTCAATAGCAGATGGAATTTTAAAGACGGTCATTTTTGTTTTTATTATAGACGTACAATGGCAGTAACATCTGATCTGGACTTGCGGGTCGTCACTTTTTTTTTTCCTTTTGTAGCCGACACGAGGTACGGGCAGAAGGTCACAGGGTCGAGCCCTCCATCACTCCCTTTAAATAAGTCATTTTACTCCAATCTGTGACCTAAACCGTGGATGAAAAACTGCTCAAATGTGCGATACATGGGGGGTCACAAGGGCAATGAGGGCAACAATAAAAAAATATCATGACGATGATTAGGATCGGATACTTTAAAGGTAAACTCCACCTAAAATTCAGGTCATGAAAGATTTATAGAAGAGGCAAGAGTTACATTTTGACAGATATTTTTGATATTTTGATCATTTAGATTAACAACCTGATGGGTCATTGCATGAAATTTACCCTCCACCTTCTGGGTCAGGAAGCCAATTTTTTTTGACCCAGACTAGGGCTTGTCATTTCGGGACTGGCAGCCTTCAAACTATCTCTGTACAGAAAGGAAGCTGAGATTTGGGATGCTGTATGCACTGATGGGCTGCTTTACCTGCTGCCCATATCAGTAAATATTTTTGGACCCTACAACATTTTTGTCTCCCAAGGGGTTCTGTGAAGCGAGACGTAAATCCTCGGTTCCACCGGATGCCAGAACCCGATAGATAAATTCTCAGTAGCCGGCTTGGTCTGTGAAGCATCTGGCCCCGTCCTCGTTGCCAAGCTTACGGCCGAGTTGTATCCACAAAAACAGGCGGCTTATGGAGGATGAAGCTCCAGTAGTCATTCCACTTAGCGCGCTCATCGATTCAGCCAGCGACCTATCCTTACCCCTGGGGGCCCCGAGGCATTGGCTCCTCATTATCCAGCTCTCCGGCCTAACAGCCCCCCTGACCCCTTGGCCAACTGCATTTTTGTTGCGGTCTGCACATGAGGATAAGCACCACGTATAGCTTAGCTCTTTACAGTACTTTTATAGGGGTTTTTTTTATATTATTTTAATTTTTCTTTTATTTGTGGAATTTTTGGAAACAGTAAGCAATAATTGTTTTACCACCGCACATTTTATCATGTTTTACCACCTCAAATTTTATCCATTTTTTTAAGCTGTCCTCCCACAATTCCATGATTTCTGTCTCTGAAGCCCCTTAAATTCTGTTCATCCTGAGCCTCCTGGTGCATGAAATGAAAAACACCCCTGTATGGAGATTTATATTTTTATAACAGGGTATTTATAATCATTCTATCCTTGCTATGATGAAAACTGGTTCTCCTTGTATTGCTGAGCTTGTGCGTCTATGGATCAAGCAGGGCTGCAGTGTAAAGCATGGCGGTAAGGATGGGAAATAAAGAAGCTTTAAGCTAAGCAGGAGACACCGATGATAGATTTGCCCTAACATAGCAGGACTGCAGACCCCCAGGGGTGACCTATATATTAAGGGCATCCTAGAGCGCCATCCTTCTGTCATCTACGGCAGGACTGATGAGTCGGTCTCGTGTTTTTCTGTCCCCAGATATTTCTGCGTCCATATAAATATAACTAATGAAGGGCCTATTTTCGGAGGGCGCTCCTATGTACAATCCAAACAGCGTGAAGTCTCTGTACTTGAGAAGAACTGTGAAAACAGGCAAAAAGAAAAAAACCTAAAAAAAACCCTCCCAAAAAATAACGGGCTACGGTTTTCAGGGTCCATTGAGGTGACTGCTGGGTCCTGACCCCCCAATGTCATATATTCCAATCCTGCACATATTTCATAGTGTTGGACTGAAGGAATTTCATTGTATGTACTCCAGGACCAGCCTGTGCAAGTGTCAGTCTTCACTGTAACTCTGGCATTGTATTCATCAAAATTTGGACAGCATTCATTTAATGTGCTTGTCTGTTTTTACTGTGAAATTCTATTCATGATTCAGAGCTATATATTCAGATGGTGTCAGTCTTCACTGTACTTCTAGCATTATGTTCATGAGCCACTGTGTTCCCAAATTGTGTCATTGTATCAGGCACCCAAGGGCGTAACAATTATAGGAAACCATGAAGTTTGTCAATAGGTGGCCCTTGTATTTCTAAGCCGATTTTATGTGATACTGGAGTGTTAAACTGGTGTATCTAAGCCTATTATGTCTAATCCTGTCTGTGAAGCCACAGTATCTAAGCCTATCACGTGACACTGCTGGAGATTCTAAGACTCTCATGTGTGATACTGTCTAATGATCTGCTGTATCTAAGCCTTTCATGTGTGATACTGTCAAGCTACTGTATCTAAGCCTATACATTGCGATACTATCTGCTAATAGGCCGTATCTAAGCTTTACACTACGAACAGAGCTGTATTCCCAAATACTGTCACATTTTGGCTGTAACCCTTGCATTCTATTCAGGAAGCAAAACGTTCAGGGTGAACTGAGCTATCTAACCAAATAGTGTCAGTCTTCACAGTAACTCTGGAATGCTATTCATAGGGCAGAAAGTTCAGGATGAATACAGCTATATTCCTAATTATACTACTCTTCACCATAATTCTGGCATTTAGATTAATGAGCCAAAAATTCAGGGTAAATGGAGCTGTAGTGCCAAATAGTGTCAGTCTTCACTGTAACTCTGGCATTCTATTCATGAGTCAAAAAGTGAATGAACAGAGCTAATAGATACATCTAATTCTATCATGTGTGACAACGTCTAGTCCATCATGTGCGATACTGTCTGAGCTGGTGTATCTAATCCTATCAAATGCAATACTGTCTGTTAGTATGCCTAAGCCGATTATGTGGTGTATCTAAGCATGTTGTGTGATACAGTCCTGCAGCACTACCTTGGTGTGTATACTTGGACGGCGCTGATAGGTTCTGTAACATCCGCCCACCATAAAGTATCTGCCCCCCATGTTATGGATACGTCTATGAGGAATCGGGCGGCTGTAAATCTGAGCCTGACATAAAGAGACATGGATCAGGCCGCAGCCATCCTGGTGGTGACAGAGCGACTGCACAGCGTAGAGGGTTTGTCACAGCGTTACTGGGCTGAAGTAATGCTCGACGACCTTGTCACAGTTTCCATTAGACGACGCCACAATTTCTGGTCCCATGAGGGAAATTCCTCGTAGCGGTAAACTATCAGGACGTACAGAATGTATACAGTGTATACAGTGTGAGTGTATATATATACACTACCAGTAGCACGCTCATCCCTCCTGGAGGGTCTACAGGCAAGCACCAGCAATATGGTGACCGCTATGGTGCATATAAGCAAGCACTTAACCCCTGGTGTCCCAATGGGCAATAACCTGCCATCTAAGGACCCCTTTAATTACAACAGACAAGCACATTCCTCATGGTAACTTCCTAGCCGGCCCCATGGGCAATTGTGGGTATAGACCAGCCTCCTGGCAGGCCCCAATGGTAAGCTCATCCCTCCTGGAGGGCCCATGGGCATCAGGTGGCCTTTGTGGTGCTCGTCCTGTTTTGTGCTTGTGAGCAGGAAACTATGCCCTGGTGGCCCAATGGGCAATAACCTGCCATCTGGTGGTTCCCAAGGATATAGAAACACTAGAGATGGCCCATCTAATGACGGACCACATTGGGTCCCGAGGGACCGGTTGACTATAATGGGGTCCCTTGGGTATCCCTTGTTTTCTTCCTGACATTACCTTAAGAAAAAGTCCCTCTTGCAAGACTTTTTCATCCTCAATATAAGTCGGACTATGCACCGGCCCGACATGAACGTAACCCACGGAACCGCACTTCATATGGTGGCCCCATGCGCAAGAGCCAACAACCAATGCCCTCCTTTTGCAAGCACCTCCCATTTGCTGGCCCAGGTGGGTACTTGGCCTTCAGGCAAGCTCTTTCCTCTCTGTGGCCCCAGTAGGCCAAATCCTAACCCCCTTTAGATGCCTACAAGGCCAAGTAGATACCCTATGTCTGCCCCAGTGTGATAACATGAAGTAGCTAAATATGCCCCGACCCATCAATTTCCCCTCCCCGAGACCCAAAAAGCCCATCTAGCCAATATAGCATGTCCTATAGGTAGGATGTATCGGAAAGAAACTCTTAACGAACATATTGAGAGCATTTACCAATCTGACGCCTTAGGCGATTGACCCTAGACCGGGCCCGGCCTGACGTAACCGCCGCAGCTTGTAACCTGTCACCGCCGCAGCACAATGCAATGTTTTTACTAAAGGCCTGTGAATGTAACGTGTATTGTGATAGCGCAGACCGCTCCTCGTCTACATCTCAAAGCAAAGCTGCTGACTTTGACTATGGCGGCTTGGTACAGAGCTGCCCCCGGGCCAGTACAGCATCTGGTCAGCTCTGTCCTGCCTGCCTCCGCCGCACGCCTCAGACCCTCACGTGAGCCGCTCCGCTCACTGTACAGATTGCTGGCACAAAACGCTCTGCAGTTCTACAGCTAAAAATAAAAGAACAGACATGAGAAGATCTACTGGAACATGATGTAAGGGCCGCATCTCCTGGGCATAGCGGTGGGCACTCCGACATTCTTGCCCTTTCCCCCTTTTTTTTTTTACTGTTTTACCTATTTTTTTTTTTTTTTTTTCTCCGCCTTTTTTTCATGTTTCACCCTTTTTTTTATATTTGTCTCCGCTACTATTATATATACACTGATGTCACCGGTACTATTATATATAGACACTGATGTCACCGGTACTATTATATATAGACACTGATGTCACCGGTACTATTATATATAGAATAGACACTGATGTCACCGGTACTATTATATATAGACACTGATGTCACCGGTACTATTATATATAGACACTGATGTCACCGGTACTATTATATATAGACACTGATGTCACCGGTACTATTATATATAGACACTGATGTCACTGGTACTATTATATATAGACACTGATGTCAGTGTACTATTATATATATTGTTGGTTTTTATATAGACACTGATGTTACCGGTACTATTATATATAGACACTGATGTCACCGGTACTATTATATATAGACACGCGGTATAGATGTCATCGATACATATTATATATAGACACTGATGTCATAGTACTATTATATATAGACACTGATGTCACCGGTACTATTATATATAGACACTGATGTCACCGGTACTATTATATATAGACACTGATGTCACTGGTACTATTATATATAGACACTGATGTCACTGGTACTATTTTGTATGCCTACTATTATATAGAGACCGACTGGTCGTCACCGGTACTATTATATATAGGGAGGCGGTATATTATAGACACTGATGTCACCGGTACTATTATATATAGACACTGATGTCACCGGTACTATTATATATAGACACTGATGTCACTGGTACTATTATATATAGACACTGATGTCACGTATACTACTATATATAGACACTGATGTCATCGGTACTATTATATATAGACACTGATGTCACCGGTACTATTATATATAGACACTGATGTCATCGGTACTATTATATATAGACACTGATGTCATCGGTACTATATATATAGACACTGATGTCACCGAGCCATGTCACGGTACTATTATATAGAGACACTGATGTCCACTGGTACTATCATATATATCTACACTGATGTCAATAATATTATTATATGGACACTGGTTTAGCTACATAGAGATATATGAACACTGATGTCACTGTACTATCATATATAGACACTGACTCACGGACCACAATAGTAGACACTGATGTCTGTACTATAGATATAGACAGTGATGTCACCGTACTTTATACTATAGATATGCCCTATATAAGACCTGTGTCACGCTATTATATAGACACTGTGTGGCTGCTCTATTATATACAGACCTGATGTCACCAGTACTGTTTTTAGACACTGCATGGCGATCAGTACTTTTAGAGCAGTGTGCCTGGTTCTTTCCTGTGGTATTTTTATATGGATGGTTGCTAGGCCAAGAACCCCCCCCATATGTCTGTATATGCAGGTATATACTATTTGCCTTTTTCAGTCCCTAATATGGGGTAGTACCCCGGTGTTGGGGCACTGCTTTGGCTTTTCTGTGTGGGCGCTAATATGGCGGTATTTTCCGCCCGCTGTTGTGGTATTATTATTACATGACACTACAAGTCTACACAAATTCTACATTTCCATTAAAATTCCTGGTGATCGGCATTACTGAAGCGCACAATCCCACCGCGCCAATATATTATCTCACCCCCATATTAAATTACATTAGAGGACAATGAAGAAGGGCCGGTGATCTCTCACACGTCCCCTGGCCTCATTCCCATGCCCTCAGGGCTCCGCTACCCTCCTGCTGGTCACTGGTGTGAAACTAAATATACAGAGAAAACCATTGACCTCCGACTGAGACACCAGAGCATCCATCCTTCTCCTAACCAAGTCCTTATCACTTCAACAAACCTTGAGATTTTCTCCATCGCCCTCCTATATGGCTCAAGTCAAAAACACAACTAAGCCCTAGAAAAGATTGTCCATGACCACAGTCCACTGACCTATAAAAACATAAAGACCAAAAAGACTGAATTGGCAGTAGGGTTAACGGTGTCAACTGCAAACTCTTCAACACTATCTATACTTGTAATATTGGTAATGTTACGTAGGAAAAAAAATCGAGTCAAAAAGGCTCATAGTCAAAAAGTTGATAGTATTATTTTCACCAATGTTGAGTCTATACTCCGATAAGGGTGGCCCATACACATAAGGCCAATGTCAAACAAAAGTTCAAGCATTATTCTGTCGACTTTCCCATAGACATGGACTCTTGGCTCAGTAATTCATCCCTGCCAATGTTGCCATTGGGGAAGAGTCGGTGGCCCATGTAGACTTTAGATAGTTGGCCAATGCTGTCAAAAACCTGGATTCAGCTGACATCGATCAGGAGCCACATAAACATGTTGCCCCTAACTTTTTGGTTTTCTTTCTATTAATACTCATGAAGTTACAGTTGGCCAATAAAACTCAAGTTGACCCTTGGACTCGTGGAACTGACAATACTGACAAAACTAACAAAAAAAATTCTCCAAAAATTTTCCGAACAACAAAACAAGCACTTACCAATAGTAGTTGTGAGGAAAGAAACCACCTCGGACTCTTTGCCGTCATTGTAAAACGCCAGGTGCCATATGCCAGAGTCCAAATACTGTATGAATCCCGTCTCATGACTTGCTAGAGGGACCACCCCCCTGTGTAGCCTCTGAGGACCTTCCAAGCTTCTGGACTCCTGTGATAGCAGACGTCTTCCATCCAAAAGTTCCACAAAATCAAACTGAAGATGCAAAAACATAATATGAACATCAGTTTAAGAAAGTCCCACCAATTATGATCTACAGTTGTGCCAAAAAGTTTACATACCCCGGCAGATTTTTTGGCCTTTTTTCAGAGAATATCAATGATAACACAAAAAATTTTTCTCCACTCATGGTCAGTGCTTGGTTGAAGCCATTTATTGTCAAACTTCTGTGTTTTCTCTTTTGAAATCATAATGACAACCAAAAATATCAAAATGACCCTGTTCAAAAGTTCACATACCCTGGTGATTTTGGCCTGATAACATGCCCAGAAGTTGATACAAAGGGCTTTGAATGGCTACTAAAGGTAACCTCCTCACCTGTGACCTGTTTGCTTGTAATCAGTGTGTATAAAAGCTGAGAGAGTTTCTGGGATCCAGACAGACTGTTGCATCTTTCCTCCAGCCACTGACTTTTCTGGATTGGGAGTCATGGGGAAAGCAAAAGAATTGTCCACGGATCTATGGGAAAAGGGAGTTGAACTGTATAAAACAGGAAAGGGATACAAAAAGATATCCAAGGAATTGATAATGCCAGTCAGCAGTGTTCAAACTGTGATTAACAAATGGAAACTCGGGGGCTCTGTAAAAACCAAACCACGGTCAGGTAGACCAACCAAAGTTTCGTCCACAACTGCCCGGAAAATTGTTCGGGATGCAAAGAAAACCCCACACATAACATCAGCTGAAATACAGGACTCTCTGAAAACTATCGGGGTGGCTGTTTCAAGATGCACAATAAGGAGGCACTTAAAGAAAAATGGGCTGCATGGTCGAGTTGCCAGAAGAAAGCCATTACTGCGCAAATGCCACAAAGAATCTCGCCTTCAATATGCCAAACAGCACAGAGACAAGACTCAAAACTTCTGGAACAAGGTCATTTGGAGTGATGAGACAACAATCGAACTTTTTGGCCACAACCATAAACGTTACATTCGGAGAGGTGTCAGCAAGGCCTATGATGAAAGGAACACCATTCCTACTGTAAGGCCCGGAGGTGGATCACTGATGATGTGGGGATGTGTGAGCTTCAAAGGCACAGGAAACTTGGTCACAGCTGAAGGAAAGATGAATGCAGCGCGTTATCAGCAAATACTGGAGGGAAATCTGCACTCATCAGCCAGGAAGCTGCGCATGGGACGTACTTGGATGTTCCAACATGGCAACGATCCAAAACACAAGGCCAAGTTGACCTGTCATTGGCTACAGCAGAAGAAAGTGAAGGTTCTGGAGTGGCCATCTCAGTCTCCTGACCTCAGTATCACTGAGCCAGTCTGGGGAGATCTCAAGCGCGCAGGACATGCAAGACAGTCCAGGAATATACAGGAACTGGAGAACCATCTGAGAAAATAAAGAGCCTCATCCACAACTACCACAAAAGACTTCAAGCAGTCATTGATGTCAGAGGGGGCAATACACGGTATTAAGAACTGGGGGATGGGAACTTTTGAACAGGGTCATTCTGATGTTTTTGGTTGTCATTATGATTTATAAAGAGAAAACACAGAAGTCTGACAATAAATGGCTTCAACCAACCACTAACCATGAGTGGAGAAAAAGTTTTTGTGTTATCATATATATTCTCTGAAAAAAGGCCAAAAAAACAAAAAATCTTCCGGGGTATGTAAACTTTTTAACACAACTGTACATGGAGCAACCCTGAAATTTTTGGTCACCTGTGTGTGTGACGGAGGAAGACCTCTTCTACCATAAATCCCGACAAGTGCCGCCTTTCCCAAAGACACATTGAACTTGAGGTGAACGGGGTGGTCTATAAAAACCTGGGATCTCCAGAATATGCCAGGAGGGATCTTTTGTGATGCTCTTCGACCCACATCTAGTTCTCCGGAGTCAATAAAACTGTCATCTGGAAAAAGGTTGTTGGTTTTTCCTGCATAAAACAAAAAGCAAAAACATCATTCATCTTACAAAAATAAGCACATTACATTGGAAATGTCAAGTGAACGATGACAGATTTGCAGACTGATGTCGATGTAACAGGAGTCGGGTGAGGGTTAGAAGTACAAGTAGTTGTGACAGATTGGATTAAAGCAAAAACTCTGACCCACAGGCTACGACAGAAAAAGTGACAGAGGTCAAGTTGAACCCACGAGGTCAAAAAGAATATACAAGTCGAGAACTAACAGCTGAATGATCCTCTACAGTATTACAGGGCTACGAGCTGTGTTGTATACAGAATGTTGTTGGGGTTGCAACTCCAGTTCAATCCATTTTGGGACGGGCCAACCACTTGGTCTAATTCAAAAGAAACTGGTGTATATTGGCCATCCACAGTGCACCCTCACAGTGAGTCAGTGGTGGACTATATGCTATATAATAGCTTCATACAGAGGCCAATCTTGTTGATGGAAGCTTTTCTGGCCTTGGTCAACTCATGGTAAGTTTTTGAAGTCGCTGAAACACCCTTTTCAAAAACAGGACCAAGCTAAGACCCATAAAATATCACAGAAGCTTCTAGGTCTGGTTGGGCTTCAAAAAGAAGTCAGCACATTGACCAGCTGATCACCGTGGACGTGGATGACTATGTATGTGTCCATGACCACACGTGGTCCTTCAAAATGGAGGTGGTTCTCAGTTCTGGCACATAGAGTTACGACAACCCCTTTAAGGACAGTGACCACAGGAATTCTTTTGTTTTTGTCCCCTCACATCCATCAGCCATAACTTTATTATTTATAAGTCTACATAGCTGTTTGAGGCCTTTTTTTTCGGGATCAGTTGTAAATTTTTTTTTTAATGTCAAAATTTTTTGGATTTTTTTAATTTCAATGTTTATTTTAGTTATTCAAAAACTTACTCTTTGGGTTTTTTTTGTCAACCATGATGCAAAACCATGTCCAGGACTAGAATTTCCTACAATCCCAGCCATCTCAGACTAAGGCCCGGTTCACATCTGCGTTCGGGTTTCCGTTCGGGGTCCATGTGGTTTCCACACAAAACCACACAGACCCCATTATAGTCTATGGGGTCTGTGAGTTTCCCAGGTAACTGCTTTTTTATGCGTATAGGTTTCCGTTCGGGGGGGTCCCCAAGCGGACCCCCAAACGGAAACCCGAACGCAGATGTGAACTGGGACTAAGAGGAGACGGAGAAGTTGGTGGCCATTGTAGATGAATGAAGAAGGAATGGGTAATTATAAGATCCATAGCAAAAGGATAAACAAACAGCAAAAGGGTCACTTTAATGGCCATAGTGATCACCATCATATATGTGAACATGGGGATGTGTGAAAGGGTTAATACGTATATCTGTCCCCCGAGTATATTTATATTTATGATGATTATCTACACCAGCGCGAGTCTCATCGGCAGCGACGCAGTTCATTTCTCCCACTGTTCTAGAAAGATCTTTTTGTAAATAAAGGGACTCTGGGTGATTTCTGATTGAAAGGAGCCAAAAGCGGAGATTTCTATTTAGATAATGACACAATAGCAGACCTTAATGTGGCGCTCTAATCAACATTTCTATAATAACCCTCATTTTAATCTTATTTTTCAATCTAATTTAATTTGGCTCCCACGTGTTCGAAACGACAAAAAAATGCAAAAAGAAAAAAAAAAAAAAAAAACCATTTCTCCTCTGTTGTTCTTCGCAGTCTTTTTCTTCTCGTTCTTTAATCTTACCGAATTGTCTCTTTTCTTCAGAGCAGGGAAGGAGGAGGGAGGGGGAGATGGGACAATACAGAAGGGAACGGAACACTCGCTATTTATCGTCTGTTATTATAACCCAAAGATCTAAATATCTTTTTGTCTGCTCGAAAAATCAAAAAGAGTCTGAGCATTGTTTTCTGTTGATCTACCCATCGCTAATGAGTCAGCGGGGGGCGCAGTAAGGGAATGTCAGATTTGACTGCAAGACGAGAGGGGCATGGTGACAATGTAAGAAGATTGTAGAGCAGTATAATTGTCCTGCATGAATAGAAAGTTTATGGGGAATGAAGAAAGTTTCACCAAACTAAAAGGTTTTTTTTTTTTTTTTTTTTTTTACAAGACGTATGAAGAAAGTATTATAGTGTCATCTAAACAAAAATAACTAATCATTACTATAAGGGACATTTCACTGTACATAGGAGCAGTATTATAGTAGTTATATTCTTGTACATAGGAGCAGTATTATAGTAGTTATATTCTTGTACATAGGAGCAGTATTATAGTAGTTATATTCTTGTGCATAGGAGCAATATTATAGTAGTTATATTCTTGTACATAGGAGCAGTATTATAGTAGTTATATTCTTGTACATAGGAGGTAGTATTATAGTAGTTATATTCTTGTACATAGGAGGCAGTATTATAGTAGTTATATTCTTGTACATAGGGGGCAGTATTATAGTAGTTATATTCTTTACATAGGGGGCAGTATATAGTAGTTATATTCTTGTACATAGGAGTAGTATTATAGTAGTTATATTCTTGTACATAGGAGTAGTATTATAATAGTTATATTCTTGTACATAGGAGTAGTATTATAGTAGTTATATTCTTGTACATAGGAGGCGTATTATGTAGTTATATTCTTGTACATAGGGTAGTATTATAGTAGTTATATTCTTGTACATAGGGTAGTATTATATAGTTATATTCTTGTACTGGGTGTTTATAGTGTTATATTCTTGTACATAGGGCGTATTATGTAGTTATATTCTTGTACATGGGGGCAGTATTATAGTAGTTATATTCTTGTACATAGGGGGCAGTATTATAGTAGTTCTATTCTTGTACATAGGAGTAGTATTATAGTAGTTATATTCTTGTACATAGGAGGCAGTATTATAGTAGTTATATTCTTGTACATAGGAGTAGTATTATAGTAGTTATATTCTTGTACATAGGAGCAGTATTATAGTAGTTATATTCTTGTACATAGGAGGCAGTATTATAGTAGTTATATTCTTGTACATAGGAGTAGTATTATAGTAGTTATATTCTTGTACATAGGAGCAGTATTATAGTAGTTAGATTCTTGTACATAGGAGCAGTATTATAGTAGTTATATTCTTGTATATAGGAGCAGTATTATAGTAGTTAGATTCTTGTACATAGGAGCAGTATTATAGTAGTTATATTCTTGTACATAGGAGCAGTATTATAGTAGTTATATCCTTGTATATAGGGGGCAGTATTATAGTACTTATATTCTTGTACATAGGGGGCAGTATTATAGTAGTTATATTCTTGTACAGAATGGCAGTATTATAGTAGTTATATTCTTGTACATAGGAGTAGTATTATAGTAGTTATATTCTTGTACATAGGAGCAGTATTATAGTAGTTATATTCTTGTACATAGGAGTAGTATTATAGTAGTTATATTCTTGTACATAGGGGCAGTATTATAGTAATTATATTCTTGTACATAGGAGCAGTATTATAGTAGTTATATTCTTGTACATAGGAGTAGTATTATAGTAGTTATATTCTTGTACATAGGAGCAGTATTATAGTAGTTATATTCTTGTACATAGGAGCAGTATTATAGTAGTTATATTCTTGTACATAGGAGCAGTATTATAGTAGTTATATTCTTGTACATAGGAGGTAGTATTATAGTAGTTATATTCTTGTACATAGGAGTAGTATTATAGTAGTTATATTCTTGTACATAGGAGGCAGTATTATAGTAGTTATATTCTTGTACATAGGGGGCAGTATTATAGTAGTTATATTCTTGTACATAGGAGTAGTATTATAGTAGTTATATTCTTGTACATAGGAGGTAGTATTATAGTAGTTATATTCTTGTACATAGGGGGCAGTATTATAGTAGTTATATTCTTGTACATAGGAGCAGTATTATAGTAGTTATATTCTTGTACATAGGGGGCAGTATTATAGTAGTTATATTCTTGTACATAGGGGGCAGTATTATAGTAGTTCTATTCTTGTACATAGGAGTAGTATTATAGTAGTTATATTCTTGTACATAGGGGGCAGTATTATAGTAGATATATTCTTGTACATAGGAGCAGTATTATAGCAGTTATATTCTTGTACATAGGGGGTAGTATTATAGTAGTTATATTCTTGTACATAGGGGGCAGTATTATAGTAGTTATATTCTTGTACATAGGAGTAGTATTATAGTAGTTATATTCTTGTACATAGGAGGTAGTATTATAGTAGTTATATTCTTGTACATAGGGGGTAGTATTATAGTAGTTATATTCTTGTACATAGGAGGCAGTATTATAGTAGATATATTCTTGTACATAGGAGTAGTATTATAGTAGTTATATTCTTGTACGTAGAAGCAGTATTATAGTAGTTATATTCTTGTACATAGGAGCAGTATTATAGTAGTTATAGTCTTGAACATAGGAGCAGTATTATAGTAGTTATATTCTTGTATATAGGAGACATTATTATAGTAGTTATATTCTTGTACATAGGAGCAGTATTATAGTAGTTATATCCTTGTACATAGGAGCAGTATTATAGTAGTTATATTCTTGTACATAGGAGCAGTATTATAGTAGTTATATTCTTGTACATAGGAGCAGTATTATAGTAGTTATATTCTTGTACATAGGAGCAGTATTATAGTAGTTATATTCTTGTACATAGGAGCGGTATTATAGTAGTTATATTCTTGTATATAGGAGTAGTATTATAGTAGTTATGTTCTTGTACATAGGAGCAGTATTATAGTAGATATATTCTTGTATATAGGAGTAGTATTATAGTAGGTATATCATTGTACATAGGAGCAGTATTATAGTAGTTCTATTCTTGTACATAGGAGGTAGTATTATAGTAGTTATATTCTTGTACATAGGGGGCAGTATTATAGTAGTTCTATTCTTGTACATAGGAGTAGTATTATAGTAGTTATATTCTTGTACATAGGGGGCAGTATTATAGTAGTTATATTCTTGTACATAGGGGGTAGTATTATAGTAGTTATATTCTTGTACATAGGAGGCAGTATTATAGTAGATATATTCTTGTACATAGGAGTAGTATTATAGTAGTTATATTCTTGTACGTAGAAGCAGTATTATAGTAGTTATATTCTTGTACATAGGAGCAGTATTATAGTAGTTATAGTCTTGAACATAGGAGCAGTATTATAGTAGTTATATTCTTGTATATAGGAGACATTATTATAGTAGTTATATTCTTGTACATAGGAGCAGTATTATAGTAGTTATATCCTTGTACATAGGAGCAGTATTATAGTAGTTATATTCTTGTACATAGGAGCAGTATTATAGTAGTTATATTCTTGTACATAGGAGCAGTATTATAGTAGTTATATTCTTGTACATAGGAGCAGTATTATAGTAGTTATATTCTTGTACATAGGAGCGGTATTATAGTAGTTATATTCTTGTATATAGGAGTAGTATTATAGTAGTTATGTTCTTGTACATAGGAGCAGTATTATAGTAGATATATTCTTGTATATAGGAGTAGTATTATAGTAGGTATATCATTGTACATAGGAGCAGTATTATAGTAGTTCTATTCTTGTACATAGGAGGTAGTATTATAGTAGTTATATTCTTGTACATAGGGGGCAGTATTATAGTAGTTCTATTCTTGTACATAGGAGTAGTATTATAGTAGTTATATTCTTGTACATAGGGGGCAGTATTATAGTAGATATATTCTTGTACATAGGAGCAGTATTATATTGGTTATTTTCTTGTACATAGGGGGCAGTATTATAGTAGTTATATTTGGGAAGTATAATGGGAAGTATTTGTAGTAGTTATATTTTTGTATATAGGGGGCAGTATTAAAGCCATCATATTTATATGTAAGGGCAGGAATATAGCCAATATAATTTTAGAACAAACACCGTCTTAACATTGTAATGTTTACTGAACCAATTGCTGCTAATATCAGTTGTGACTGGAGTTGCCCTTTAAGTCTTAGTACTTACACGGCATCAGCATGGTGAGCTTGTAGTCTGAGACGTTACGTGTTGAGGGTATATAACCTCCATCTCACCAGAGCCCATCAAGAAGATAAAAATGAACACGACTACTCTCATGCAGGAAGGACTTCAGGCATGCACATAGGTTGCGGTGGCACGCTGGGTATGTCAGTTTCCATCTACTCGGCTGCTGACAATGTTATTTCCTCAGAGCTGGTGACACTAATGCAAACATGTAATTTCGATGCCAAAGCCACTCACATTTTGGAGTAAATACAAATGGCACATTTCACTTTCTTTTTGCTAAAAAACAGCCAGGAGCTACAACCCGAGCATGGAAGACATCCTGACTTAACAGCCACAAGTCCTAATCCAGCCTGATATCATCAAGTCCGGCAGACAAAGATCCAGAGGGAAACTCTACACTAATACATACAAGTAGATGCAGTACTGTCACAACATAACACAGTCACACGTACAGATGTAGCAGAGCTGAACCTGGTATTTAACTCTTTGGGGTCTCAAAAAGTTTGGTACAGTTATAGCTGTACCATATTACACCATTTGGCCGGTATGGTGGTATTATTTATGTGCAGGATAACAGTAAAGCAATTTTACATATTTACTATTTAGCTCAATTATGTGAGCGCCCTATGGCACAGGTCTGGTACTGCCAGATAGAATCATTATGCACAGTATGGCGGTATTATAATAGTAATGTTATATAGTCACTCTGTGGCTCAGTTATGTGTGCACACTCTATACAAAGTTATCACTGCCTGCGAGAATCATTTAGCACAGTTCTGTATGGCGGCATTATATGTGCACTGAATAGTAATGTCATATATTCACTTTGTGGCCCAATTATTTGCATACTCTATATATAGCTTTGGTACTGCCTGTCAGAATCATTTAGCACAGTATTGCGGTATTTTTATATGTGAACTGCATGGTAATGTAAAATTATGTGAGGACTCTGAGGCCAGTTCAGGCAGTGTATGGTGGAATAATTAAGCACAGTATGGCGGTATTACTATACAGGCATTCTATAGCAAATGTGACATATTCACTGTATGGCTAAATGATGTGAGAAATCTATGGCCAGTATTGGCACTCTATGGTGGTATCACTGAGCACAGTATGGCGGTATTACCTGCCCTTATGGGCCTTCAGGGCTCAGCTACGTCTGATAAACTCTGCTAGAATATTCTTCACCTTGACAGAAAGCATACATTTTATGGAAAGGTGGCCATACTTTGATTTTTTTTTATATGGTTTTTATGGAGGGGGGTGTAGTTTAATAAAAACAATATATTACCGCAGGAGGCCTATTCATTTTGACATCGAAATTACTTTTATTTATGAGATCAGGAAATTTGGCGTCTGGTTTGGATTATAAAGGAGCAGTGAGCAGGCAGGTTAAGTCTACCTGGGTATTAAGTGTCAGATATTACCCTACACATATTTTATTAAACCAGCTGCGATATATAAGGAGCACGCCAGCCTTGGCCTCACCCCATACGGAGGTATACAGGACGTCCCACAACACGCTGCAGTAGATTTCTGACAACCGCTAAGGATAAGACAATTAGGATCCATTTACCAAATTTCTACCAGAACTTCACAACCCCCGTCCATCGGCACCCGTGTCCACAAAATATACCCAGACCTGCAGCTGAACCCTCTCCCTCCTATATATCTGCCTGGGGAAATAGGAAATATTTTTTCAGGACTCTAGAAAGCTGGGTGATATGTAGCCACTGCAGTAGCAATCATGTGTATTATCATCAAGCATTTTAGAGTAGAAAAAAACTATTAAAGGGATATTCACATCTAGGAAAGTGAAGGCCTATGGCTAGGATATGCCATCACTTTAAGAAAGGTGGGGGCCCGACCTCAGAGAGCCCCATCAATTCTGAGAACAGAGGACCCATAGCACACGTGCAGTCAGAGGCAAACTTGTCATTTGGTCCCTCTTTAATGGAACTGCCCCATTTGCAAGTCAGAAAATCTGGACAAAATAGTGCGGCATGCTGTGCCATCTTGTCCAGTAGAATTTCCCTATTCTGCTACCCTCCATATTTTGCATAGGATTGCTCCACATGGGTTAATGCCCCCTTTTCTGGCCCCCCACATTAAAATCCCCCCTTACTATCCATCACATAGTATAACACCCCCTTTACTGACTTCCACATAGTATATTGCCCCCTTTACTTTCCCCACACAGTATAACACCCCCTTTACTGACCTCCACACAGTATAATGCCCCCTTTACTGGGCCCCACACAGTATAATGTCCCCTTTACTGACCTCCACACAGTATAATGCTCCCTTTACTGTCCTCACATAGTATAACACCCCCTTACTGGCTCTCAAACAGTATAACACCACCTTTACTGACCTCCATACAGTATAACACCCCCTTTACTGACCTCCATACAGTATAACGCCCCCTTTACTGACCTCCATACAGTATAACACCCCCTTTATTTGCCCTCATTCAGTATGACAACCTCTTTCTTGGCCCTCACACAGTATAATGCCCCCTTCACTGTGCACACACAGTATAATACCCCCCTTTATTGGCCCTAATAAAATATAACACCCCCTTTACGTCCCCGCACAATATAACACCCCTTTTCTGGCCCTCCCACAGTATAATGTCCTCTTTACTGGCCCTCACACAGTATATTGTCCCCTTTTGGTTCCCACGCAGTGACACATTAGACCATTACCTATTGGATTATTCCAACAGCCGACACCAGCTGTGCAGGGAACTCAACGGGTAACCCCATTCAAGTGAACGGGACTGGCTGCAATCCTCTGCACAAATCCACCACTGCGTGGGTAAAACTTAGAATGGGATACAATGCTGCAGCCCTGGATTATTTGGATCAGTGGGCATCCCAGAAGTCAGACCCCCACCAACCACAGCGATATGCTATCACTGTAACAGTAACACTTGTAGAAAACGTGTTATCTCATCTGAAGGTGGGTCTCCTAACAGTAAGTGGATCACAAGGTGTCCCACTGACAGGACTCCCACTGATCAACTCAGCTGTAATCCATGGAGGAACTTAGTAGCAAATGTTTAGTTTATCTACAGTGCGCCCACTGGACTAATGAAGAATTACACTGTTCTCATTTAAATCAATTACCTGTTCATGTAATATATGGACATGTCGGGTCCTCCAGAGGGAGAGACACTCTTTGTTACAGTCCTTAATTTGACTAGTAGATAAGGGGCTTTATAGGTGAATTTTCTAAACTGTACAGGAGGCTATATAATTGTTCTAAAAAATTTAATTTACATATTTGAAAAACCCTCTTTACAAATTAATTTTTGCTAAATGCTGTAAATTTTCTATAATTTATTTGAACTTCATGAAATATTTTTTTTTTTTTTAATTCATATTATATGCATGAAAGATCTTTCCCCGTTTCTGTACATGTCCTCATCTATGGCCATGACTCTCCTGACCATGCTCCAAATCATAGGGTAATTGTATAAAATGACATAATTACGCCACCACCAGAAGCACTTGTGTCCTAAAATTAGCAGTTAAAAAAAGTTAAAGAAAAAACAGTAAAAAAAATTATCACTAAACAGTATGCCCTAAAGTTGACAGCTCTGGACAATGTCTACATTATGGCCGTCTGTAATGAACTTAGGAGGGGATGAGTATTTCCTACCAAATTGAGCAATTTGTGGGCTAAATTACAAGCAAGGATCCTTGGTGATGGCAAAAAATAAATAAATAAAAATTCAAAAACAATTTAAAAAATTCAAAACTTTTTTCAAAATTTAATTTTAATGTGTTTATTAAATAAAATCCTATATATATATATTTTTTTTACAAAAAAATAAGTATCTGGTATCTCAACACATTAAAAAAAAAAATCAGGTCATGCTGAAAATATGTGAACCCTTTTTTCCCCCTCTTCTTTCTCAGAAGTGAAATAATCCAGACATTCGCTAATTGTTCTGTGTCTGTGGCTCAGTGTAAGGCAAGTACAATCATGTCTATTATACAGCTGGAGGAACCCGTCACATGTTTAATATAAAGTCTGGTTGGGGCAGAAAGGGCATTAGTTGTGAACTAGGAGTTGCCCCTTCTCAAAAATACCAAGCTTTATGACTGTATTTTATATCCATATAGACAGCCCAATAGAGTATCTATTACATCAATGTCTCCCTCACTCCCCCGTAGGAGGCCATGACTCACGTTCTGTGCTCTCTGTATCAAAAATTTCCATAGTTTTTGAAAAGTCCTTTAAAGTCATACTTTAGGAAATGTTTTCTTGATAACGTGATCCATCTGGTACACTTAAGGGGAATCTAAGGGCATAGTTGCACACAGAAAGGACCCCAACTTTGAACTTTGTGAAAATGGAAAGCATGGATGGCCATCGCGTCCAATTGGTAAATTGACTTTTTTTTTTTTCCTGCCATAAACTTCACCCTATAGGAACTTGTCCACTAGGAGATGACTTGGAAGTACTCTCTGTAAAATAATACAAACCGAACCGGATAAAAAAATTGAGTCTAAATGTAGCCCGGTCAGGTTCTTGCTCATTTGGAAAGTTTTTGGATTTTTTTTTGTACCATTATCATTCCATGAGTAATCTAAATGGCAGCAAAAACAATAAAGTAACCAAAAGTTTAATGGAAATTCCAGTGTTGTCCTTATATTCAGTAGACTGGTGGCTTGGCCCATGGTGGAGCAATAAACCAAGGTTTCAAAGGAAAAGATGAAAAAACTTTTTTGGGTTTAAAGACTTGGAGAAAATCATGTAAAAGAAGTGATCTGCTGAAAAGCTAACCCGACTACATGATAGAAAGAAATTGGTGCAAAACACATGCAAAACTTCATAGAAATAATATAAAAGTAACACAAAACAAAAAATTGAACAAAGAAATTACAAACCGATGAATTACTCCTTGTTTAAAAAATATCTGCAAAAATTTTTGAATGGGACATAACTGGACAATGGAAAATTGTGTTAAATGGTGCATGATGTCATGAGTCAGGTGAACTGGTGAGAGTACAAAAAACTCACAACATGGATAACACACCGTACCTTCACTCGGTGCTTTGCCTTTCCTTTCTGGTAATTCTAACCCCGTTCCCCCTGGGGGATACAAGGTGACGTCCGTTGGCAAAGGCCAACTGCTGGCTCTGTCTTCCGTAATCTCATACATCTGCCCTTCCGACGGTCGTAGGTGCCAGTTTAGACCCAGAAGGTGCATGGCTGCAGTGAGCAATGAGAAGAGTCACGAATTTTTAGTTGTATTGTTAGGATAGCTAACAGGTCATTTATAAATCTCAAAAGACAATAAATCAATTCCTTCCAAGACATTAAATTTTTTTTTCAAAATTCTGAACAAAAATAACAGTAAATCAAATGCAGATAACTATAAATAAAAAAAATGTAATTACTAATATAATTATATGAAAAAAATATATTAAAAAAAAATTACAAAAACATCAGACCAGGACTGTACCAGCAAAAAATAATCAATACTCACCCAGTTAATTATACTGCCGAACTGATGGGTCCCTACTGGTCCTGCAGTGTTGATGTCACATACATCATTCACATGACCACTGCAGTTCAGTGGCCATATGAATAATGAAGTCAGCTATGTAGGACCAGTGGAGACCAGAGAGGTGGCCCTGGATTGGTGGGGAGTTTTAAAGGGGACCTTTCAACAGCCCCAGTTCTTTGCATCTTTAAAAAGATGTTGTTCCACTGATTCCAGTGTAGTTGAATTTTTTTCTGTAGCCCCCACCATTCCTGAGCAATCATTTCTCTTAGTTTGAGCACAATTTTTTTCAGGTGGGCGGTCCTAGGTTGGAGCAGCTAGACAGGGACCGCCCACCTGACAGCAGAGAGCATAATTGTGCTGAAACTATCAGCAGCAATTGCTTGGGAATGGTGGGGGCTAGAGAAAAAATTCTGACTGTGCCGGAATCAGCGGGGTGGCGTCTATTGATGGATGCAAAGAGTTGGAATTGATGGAGATGATGAAAGGTTCTCCTTAAAGGGTAAAAATTGGTTACTTTGTGAATTTATGCTCAAATTTCTTAAAATAT
The DNA here is from genome assembly GCA_947044405.1 of Leptodactylus fallax. Taxonomy (NCBI): domain Eukaryota; kingdom Metazoa; phylum Chordata; class Amphibia; order Anura; family Leptodactylidae; genus Leptodactylus; species Leptodactylus fallax. The sequence goes on along the minus strand of CAMRHE010000452.1, from coordinate 1,377,870 downwards.
TACAAACCTCTAATTTTTGTATGCATGTTTTGCTTCATTCTTTTAAAAAAATGTCTTATGGTTTTCATCTAATTCATTTTTAAAATTTTTTTTAAACATTTAAAAAAAATATGTAAAGAAAACAGCACAAAAACTAGACTTGTATTTGTTATAGGTTACAAAACAACCACGCAGAAAAAAAAAAATGTCATAGTTCCTTTTATACGAACCCAAAAATAGATGATGTTTTTGATATTCGGGAGGACAGCGCAACCTCTCTACTAGTACAGTGGGTGGTGAGAGAATATTTATCACCTGCCATACATACATTATACACTAAGCTCACACCGACTATAATCTATTACAGTGTCTCACACACGGATCTGTTCACAGAACTAATTATTGAAATTAATTCATTATCACAATCCTAGAAAATCTGACAGCCCTCTGACTTCCCCTGTTCCGACGCTATGATTTATTTTCAATTAATTCTACGGCAACACGATATCAATGCAAATTAATCGGGACGAGAAATATGGAGAGGTAAATCTAAAAAGGGAATGCATGTTAATGCTGAGAGGAAACTGCACGTTAACACGTAAAGCCCTGTGCACATGGGGCAATCCGGACCGGAAAATCTGATCCGTATACTGGCCAGATTTCCCAGTCTGAACCTGGTCAGGAGATGGGACTCCTTTGCATCATGGTGATCTATGATTCTGGGAGTCCCTGCCTCCTTGCATCTCTGCTGTCCTATACTATATACATAGGGGACAGTAGAGCAGAACTCCAGGCACTATAGATCACGATGAAGTAAGGAGTCTCATCTCTTGACTAGGTTTGGACCAAGAAAATTCAGTTGATGTATAGACCGATTCTCTCGTCCATATTATCCCATATGCATGGGGCCTAAAGGGAATGTGCCATGTATTTATAGGGTTTGCTCATGAATGCAACTGAACCCCTGTCCACAGAACAGGCTATAAGGTGCAGACGTTGGGGGTCCATCCAATGGGAACCCAACCGATTGTAGGAATACGGGTGTCTCGCAACCCCTTCTAAATGGAGTGATTGTTACCATAATAGCTGAATGATACACTTCTGCTATCCCCTCAAGTCCCAAGACATGAAAGGAGGGTCAGCGTGCCTTCACACCTGCTTCTCCATTCAGAGGAGAGTGCAGGGCAGCCACATACACTTGATTCGTGGGGGTCCCAATAACTGGACCCCTACCAAAGTGGAACTTATCCCCTATCTCCAAATGGAACATATTAGCAAAACGAATATATTGCATATGGACCGCCTCACTATCCATCTTTATCTATGACATTACAGTTGTCAATAAATGATATTCCTATTAAGGACAATGAAGTGACTCTGTTTATGCTGTCTTAGTATGTACAGAAAAGTTATATCCCTCTGTACAGGCAGTGCATGGTGCCTATATGGAGGTACACAAAGTGTATGTGAAACCATTTTAAAGAGCGGTAAGCACTCCATGTACCACCTCATAAGGACAATAAAGTGACTCTGCTCATTCTTATTCAGTATGTACAGCAAAGCTATATCCTTCTGTACAGGCAGCGCAGTGTGCATGGTGCCTACACAAAGGTACGCAGAGTGTGTGCGCATCCATTCTAGGGAGCTGTAAGGGCTTCATGTGCCACCATGTAAGGATAAGTGATTCTGTTGGTCCTTTGTCAGTATGTACAGTAAAGCTATGTAACTTTGTACAGGCAGTGCTGTGTGCATAGGGCCTTATGAAGGTACACAGAGTTCTTGTGAGCATGTTCTAGGGTGCTGTAAGTGCGACCCTAGGGTGCTGCCTCATGATGATATTCTTTCGTAGAAAAATTACTGTGAGATTCATAGGGTATTCATGAGCAAAAACATCCATAAGCAAAGAAAAGTACTGAACGGGCCCTGAAGACTTCTATGGGTCCATGTCCTGCCTCTATACAATTGGGAGGTTACAATAAGTGGTAATATGGTGGTGTGCATGAGCGTCTAGTGGTGTAAAACGCCACAAAGTTTTTACTGATTGAAGAGAACTTTGTATAACTTTTTGATTTTTTTTTATACACTTTTATCTTCTGCACAGGAGTTTCCAAACCACTTATAAGGTGAAAAGGTGAACGGCCTCGCTCAATGTATAAGCACTATCAGCAATAACTCATAATGTCCGCTGACCTATGCACTAGCAGACCACAACCTCCCCAGGAAACACGTATGATTTATCAGACAGCAGGAATGAAGCATTGCCGCATCAGAATCCATTATATAGATATGTGATCTCTATTAATATTTTACTACAGATCAGTATTGATTGTCCTGACAGCAACGGCCGCTGACCTTTGTGTATCAGGTGGAAGGAATGCAATTATATCTGACAACAGCAAAACCATGGGGAGGAAGAGCAAATACTGACAGGGCAGAATGATAGCAGTCATACCAGACGTGGAGTTATATTCTTGTACATAGGAGAAGTATTATAGTAGTTATATTCTTGTACATAGGAGCAGTATTATAGTAGTTATATTCTTGTACATAGGAGCAGTATTATAGTAGTTATATTCTTGTACATAGGAGCAGTATTATAGTAGTTATATTCTTGTACATAGGAGGAAGTATTATAGTAGTTATATTCTTGTACATAGGAGCAGTATTATAGTAGTTATATTCTTGTACATAGGGGCAGTATTATAGTAGTTATATTCTTGTACATAGGAGGTAGTATTATAGTAGTTATATTCTTGTACATAGGAGCAGTATTATAGTAGTTATATTCTTGTACATAGGAGCAGTATTATAGTAGTTATATTCTTGTACATAGGGGGCGTTTGGCAGTAGTTATAGTAGTTATATTCTTGTACATAGGGGGCAGTATTATAGTAGTTATATTCTTGTACATAGGAGCAGTATTATAGTAGTTATATTCTTGTACATAGGGCCAGTATTATAGTAGTTATATTCTTGTACATAGGAGCAGTATTATAGTAGTTATATTCTTGGACATAGGAGCAGTATTATAGTAGTTATATTCTTGTACATAGGGGGCAGTATTATAGTAGTTATATTCTTGTACATAGGGGGCAGTATTATAGTAGTTATATTCTTGTACATAGGGGGCAGTATTATAGTAGTTATATTCTTGTACATAGGAGCAGTATTATAGTAGTTATATTCTTGTACATAGCAGATAGTATTATAGTAGTTATATTCTTGCACATAGGAGTAGTATTATAGTAGTTATATTCTTGTACATAGGAGCAGTATTATAGTAGTTATATTCTTGTACATAGGGGCAGTATTATAGTAGTTATATTCTTGTACATTTTTCTAGAGGGCAGTATTATAGTAGTTATATTCTTGTACATAGGAGCAGTTTTATAGTAGTTATATTCTTGTACATAGGAGCAGTATTATAGTAGTTATATTCTTGTGGGGCAGTATTAGAGTAGTTATATTCTTGTACAGAGGGGCGTATTTGTAGTTATATTCTTGTACATAGGAGCAGTATTAGTAGTAGTTATATTCTTGTACATAGGGGCAGTATTATAGTAGTTATATTCTTGTACATAGAGGGCAGTATTATAGTAGTTATATTCTTGTACATAGGAGCAGTATTATAGTAGTTATATTCTTGTACATAGGAGGTAGTATTATAGTAGTTATATTCTTGTACATAGGAGCAGTATTATAGTAGTTATATTCTTGTACATAGGAGCAGTATTATAGTAGTTATATTCTTGTACATAGGAGCAGTATTATAGTAGTTATATTCTTGTACATAGGAGCAGTATTATAGTAGTTATATTCTTGTACATAGGAGCAGTATTATAGTAGTTATATTCTTGTACATAGGAGCAGTATTATAGTAGTTATATTCTTGTACATAGGAGGTAGTATTATAGTAGTTATATTCTTGTACATAGGAGGCAGTATTATAGTAGTTATATTCTTGTACATAGGAGCAGTATTATAGTAGTTATATTCTTGTACATAGGAGCAGTATTATAGTAGTTATATTCTTGTACATAGGAGGTAGTATTATAGTAGTTATATTCTTGTACATAGGAGGCAGTATTATAGTAGTTATATTCTTGTACATAGGAGTAGTATTATAGTAGTTATATTCTTGTACATAGGGGGCAGTATTATAGTAGTTATATTCTTGTACATAGGGGGCAGTATTATAGTAGTTATATTCTTGTACATAGGAGCAGTATTATAGTAGTTATATTCTTGTACATAGGAGCAGTATTATAGTAGTTATATTCTTGTACATAGGAGCAGTATTATAGTAGTTATATTCTTGTACATAGGAGGTAGTATTATAGTAGTTATATTCTTGTACATAGGAGGCAGTATTATAGTAGTTATATTCTTGTACATAGGAGTAGTATTATAGTAGTTATATTCTTGTACATAGGAGCAGTATTATAGTAGTTATATTCTTGTACATAGGGGACAGTATTATAATAGTTATATTCTTGTACATAGGGGGCAGTATTATACTAGTTATATTCTTGTACATAGGAGCAGTATTATATTAGTTATATTCTTGTACATAGGAGGCAGTATTATAGTAGTTATTATTCTTGTACATAAGAGCCATATTATAGTAGTTACAGTATATTCTTGTACATAGGAGCAGTATTATAGTAGTTATATTCTTGTACATAGGAGCAGTAGTATAGTAGTTATATTCTTGTACATAGGAGCAGTATTATAGTAGTTATATTCTTGTACATAGGAGCAGTATTATAGTAGTTATAGTCTTGTACATAGGAGCAGTATTATAGTAGTTATATTCTTGTACATAGGAGCAGTATTATAGTAGTTATATTCTTGTACATAGGAGCAGTATTATAGTAGTTATATTCTTGTACATAGGAGCAGTATTATAGTAGTTATATTCTTGTACATAGGAGGCAGTATTATAGTAGTTATATTCTTGTACATAGGAGCAGTATTATAGTAGTTATATTCTTGTTTCTTTTCCTAAGCTAGAAATACTTCAGCACAATTAATGATGTCAATTTTCTTCCACCTGTAGTTATGTGAGAACCAGTAAACCTGTCTTATGTCTGTATCTGAATCGTGAAATATACAAATGCAATCAGAATCGTGGTGCGGCATAATTCATAAATACCTCTGATCCTTACCAGACAGTAATTTATAATGCAATCTCATTTACTGTTAGGCCGCTGAATAGTAACCGTTTTGCATTAAGCAGATAAATACATCAGACTGAATGATATGCCCTATGACTAACCATCAGTCTTGCAAATGAACAACATTCGCTCCCAAGAACAAACACCGGGGTAAACGTAATTGAACGTCAAGGATCAAGCAACGGCAGAGGCAGACAGCGTGAGCGCCACACTGCGAGGGCAGTTAATTACAATATGGATATCAATGAACAACATTTCCTCAAAGGATGAGAAATTATATGTATCGAGTGATTCACCAGAACGGAAAATCTGAAATGATGCAGGTGCAAGATGTGGCTCCATCGCGGCCCAGACACTGTGCGCTCCCGGCAGGCAGAGAGATCTCATTTGTGTTTTGGATCTTACACAAACTATAGGAACAGAAATCAAAATTCTGCTAAAATGTAGATTTATTCATCTTATTATATAGGATTATTATGTCTATATCAGAGGAGACGGCATGTGAAAATTGTATCAGTATGGATGGAACATCTCTACACCAAGAGTACAGAAGGTTGTACACAGGCAGCAGTATTATAGTAGTTATATTCTTGTACATAGGGGTAGTATTATAGTAGTTATATTCTTGTAATAGGGGCAGTATTATAGTAGTTATATTCTTGTACATAGGAGGTATTATAGTAGTTATTTTTGTACATAGGAGGTAGTATTATAGTAGTTATATTCTTATACATAGGAGGTATTATAGTAGTTATATTCTTGTCTAGGTGGTTATTATAGTAGTTATATTCTTGTACTAGGGGGTATTATAGTAGTTATATTCTTGTACTAGGAGGTATTATAGTAGTTTTTTTGTTAGGAGGTATTATAGTAGTTATATTTTGTATAGGTGGGTATTATAGTAGTTTATTTTGTATAGGGGAGTATTATAGTAGTTTATTCTTGTATAGGGGAGTATTATGTAGTTATATTTTGTATAGGGGAGTTTTGTGTTTATTCTTGTTGGAGAGTATTTAGTAGTTATATTCTTGTATGGAGGTAGTTTTGGTTATATTCTTGTATGGAGTGTATTATAGTAGTTATATTCTTGTAATGGAGGTAGTATTTAGTAGTTATATTTTGTACATAGGAGCAGTATTATAGTAGTTATATTCTTGTACATAGGGGTAGTATTATAGTAGTTATATTCTTGTACATAGGAGGTAGTATTATAGTAGTTATATTCTTGTACATAGGGGCAGTATTATAGTAGTTATATTCTTGTACATAGGAGCAGTATTATAGTAGTTATATTCTTGTACATAGGAGCTAGTATTATAGTAGTTATATTCTTGTACATAGGAGCAGTATTATAGTAGTTATATTCTTGTACATAGGTGGCATTATTATAGTAGTTATATTCTTGTACATAGGGGCAGTATTATAGTAGTTATATTCTTGTACATAGGAGCAGTATTATAGTAGTTATATTCTTGTACATAGGAGCAGTATTATAGTAGTTATATTCTTGTACATAGGTGGCAGTATTATAGTAGTTATATTCTTGTACATAGGGGCAGTATTATAGTAGTTATATTCTTGTACATAGGCGGCAGTATTATAGTAGTTATATTCTTGTACATAGCGGGCAGTATTATAGTAGTTATATTCTTGTACATAGGAGCAGTATTATAGTAGTTATATTCTTGTACATAGGAGGTAGTATTATAGCAGTTATATTCTTGTACATAGGAGTAGTATTATAGTAGTTATATTCTTGTACATAGGAGGTAGTATTATAGTAGTTATATTCTTGTACATAGGAGCAGTATTATAGTAGTTATATTCTTGTACATAGGAGCAGTATTATAGTAGTTATATTCTTGTACATAGGAGTAGTATTATAGTAGTTATATTCTTGTACATAGGGGGCAGTATTATAGTAGTTATATTCTTGTACATAGGGGGCAGTATTATAGTAGTTATATTCTTGTACATAGGAGCAGTATTATAGTAGTTATATTCTTTTACATAGGAGCAGTATTATAGTACTGTAGTTATATTCTTGTACATAGGAGCAGTATTATAGTAGTTATATTCTTGTACATAGGGGGCAGTATTATAGTAGTTATATTCTTGTACATAGGAGGCAGTATTATAGTAGTTATATTCTTGTACATAGGAGGTAGTATTATAGCAGTTATATTCTTGTACATAGGAGTAGTATTATAGTAGTTATATTCTTGTACATAGGAGGTAGTATTATAGTAGTTATATTCTTGTACATAGGAGCAGTATTATAGTAGTTATATTCTTGTACATAGGAGAAGTATTATAGTAGTTATATTCTTGTACATAGGAATAGTATTATAGTAGTTATATTCTTGTACATAGGGGTCAGTATTATAGTAGTTATATTCTTTTACATAGGGGGCAGTATTATAGTAGTTATATTCTTGTACATAAGAGTAGTATTATAGTAGATATATTCTTGTGCACAGGAGGTAGTATTATAGTAGTTATATTCTTGTACATAGGGGCAGTATTATAGTAGTTATATTCTTGTACATAGGAGGCAGTATTATAGTAGTTATATTCTTGTACATAGGAGGCAGTATTATAGTAGTTATATTCTTGTATATAGGAGTAGTATTATAGTAGTTATATTCTTGTACAAAGGGGGCAGTATTATAGTAGTTATATTCTTGTACATAGGAGCAGTATTATAGTGGTTATATTCTTGTACATATGGGCAGTATTATAGTAGTTATATTCTTGTACATAGGGGGCAGTATTATAGTAGTTATATTCTTGTACATAGGAGCAGTATTATAGTAGTTAGATTCTTGTACATAGGGGCAGTATTATAGTAGTTAGATTCATGTACATAGGAGCAGTATTATAGTAGTTATATTTTTGTACATAGGAGCAGTATTATAGTAGTTATATTCTTGTACATAGGAGCAGTATTATAGTAGTTATATTCTTGTACATAGGGGCAGTATTATAGTAGTTATATTCTTGTACATAGGGGCAGTATTATAGTAGTTATATTCTTGTACATAGGGGCAGTATTATAGTAGTTATATTCTTGTACATAAGGACAGCAGTTGGTAGTTCCAATGTAATAAAATGATATAAAAATATTCAGCACAACCTTAGTAATGCTATACTACCTAACGCAGGACACATTACTTCCTGGGACTGAGTCAGATAGAAATTCTTGCTTCCTATGGGGTGTAGCATATCTTGGTTCTGCATAATAGAGTACAGACATGTACACAAGGAGCTGACAGGTTTCCCTAAGAAGATGAATCCGCTGATCCGTCTCCTGTTACTGAGAGGGTGATAATACAGTCAGAAAAGGTCATTAGAGCAGGCAGCATGAATGACAGAGACAGATGGAGTCGGCCTTGGATCACTGACAGTCTGTGTGGGGTTCCCACTATCACTCAGCCAGGCAATGACTTACTTTGTCAAGTCATCTGAATGTTTAACTTTTTTTTTTTTAATCACAGCTCAGTAACCACAGGCGGGGGGTTCGGAGATGAGATCAGGAGCTGGCCATGAGTCTAAGACATAGAATCAGTGGTGCAATGGTAGTCGTCATCTCTGGGCCCTGGTGCCTGAGGGGCCAAAGACACTTATGCTACATATGAAGACACCAGCATTCTGATGACACAAGTTACACATAGAATACAGAGGTATTACATGAACATGGATGATGATCTATCTGATCTGTAGCAGTCTGATATCTGATCGGTGGGGTGCCAAGACCTATTTGTATGTCTGACACATCATGCCTCTTCATTAAATGCCTTGCACAGCACCATAGTTTGTACAGTGGCTGTGTTTGGTATTGCAGCTTAGCCCATTCACTTGAATGAGACTGAGCTGCAAATATGTCACATGAGGAATGAATATGGCTTCACTGGTCTATGAAGCAGAAGTGGTTCTTGCCTATGCAGCAGAATTGTCGGAGTCCTGGGTGTTGGACCCCACTGATCAGATATTAAAAAAACCCTTAAATACTTACAGACATCTTGTAAAAAAAAACCCACATGGTATTGACTACAAGACCTCCATATTGACCCCTAGTTCTGCTTTATTTCCTCCTCTGTCCTCGTCTCCACATCAGATCTACCTCCACGTCACTCTTCACACCACCAGGCCCTTAGTATGTACAGCCTTACATGCCAGAGCCTTAAACTAGCAGATGAAAGACACAAAAACCCATAAGACAGCAAAATCAAAAACAAGAGCTGAGGAAGGCTAACAATGACAAAAGATCAGCCAAGACAGTAATTTACAAGGTCAAGAAAATGGGCGACCCCTGGGACCTAGTGATAGAGTAAAGGGGTCTGGTAAAGAAGGAGAGATGATCTTGATAGATGGACTGGAGAGAAATCAGACAATAAATGATGAGCCGGGAGCGAGGCCCCCCCCCAACCCAGTCATCGAAATTGAGACGAGTCAGCAGAAATCTACAAAAACACACAAGCGGCCTGATGTTACCTTTTGGTTTTCCCAAGCCTAAGAGGTGAGGTTAATAAATAACCAGACGAATCAATTACAGAGTGTGAAATTAAGGAACTGATTGAAAGAGGCTGCGGAGAGCAACATCTGCTATCGATTGTTTGCTGAACGGTTCGAGGAGCGGGGGGCCGGAGGGCGAATGAGCACATTTTAAAAAAATGTAAGAGACACGATTTACAGGCAATAGATATCCAGACCTGTGCAAAAGTTTTACGAAAAGAAATAAAACAGAAGGGTTAATAGTTTATTTTTGTCAATTAACAAAATTTAGGAAATGAAGGAAAGAGAAATGAAAATCCCATCAATATTTGGTGTGACCTTTGCCCTTGGCCTTCCATCAATTCTTCTCGTTACACTTGTAGACAGTGAAGGAACTGGGCAGCGAGGTTGCTCCCGCCATCTTGGAGAACTAAGCACAGATCTTCTGTGGATGTTGCTTGCTCCAATCCATCTGTCTCGTCATGTCATCCAAGACAGACTGGATGATGTTGAGATCAAGGCTCTGTGAGGGCCGGATCATCACTTCCAGGACTCCTCCTCCAAAGGGCAAAGGTCACACCAAATATTGATGATATTTCATTCACTTCATTTGGTTTCATTTTTTTCCCCTCATCTGCCTAAAATTTTTGCACTTTACTGTAAATACAAAGTAAAGGTATCAAACTGACCCTTTGCTCTGGGTGATGGAATCTATGGTTATCCTATTTATTGCTGAAATGATACCATAGTAGACCGGAGATGAGGGTCTGTTTATAGAGGTCCATAGGGAGCCCCTCTGATGTCATCAGGGCCCAGTAACAAATTATCTACTATCCAATGGGAGCCGGATATGGGACTTGTACCCTATTTATGAACATCAGCAAAGTCAATTACTACCGAGCCCCAAAGATTCATTTTTAATTTGTGAGTCTATACATTCCTATCATCTCGTTGCTCCCATTTGGGGATTCCTATTAATTAGGTAAATGAGGTCAGACAATATTAGCGGGGGAACAACGAAAGCGATAACAGGCCAGGGCGCTATTTTTTTATAGCTAGATGTCTGAGACAGATGATGAGTTTCCACCGCTTAGTCCTGACCTATGGGTAATGATATGTGCCTTCAAATGAGGCTTAGGAGTGGACCAGTTTTGCAGACGCTCAGTAATCAGATGGAAGATCCTACAGTCCGGTGCAGCCGCCGTTGCCGCCGCTCGCAATCCATCTGACTGGGAATCTTTGAATTTAGCTAATTGAGTAGAAAGCAACAGATGAACTTCATCTACCAGCAAATGGGTTAAATCCGCAAGCAATCCAACATCTGGGTCTATAACCAGCTCACCGTCAAGACAGTGCAAACAATTAGATCTATATTAAAGCGCAAAAAGAATGCCAATTTTTTTTGCTACCGAAGGTTTAAAAAAAAGAAGCAAAAACAAATTAAAAAAAAATAATGCCGCCTCCTGGTTCAGCCAACTGTGCACGTGTTGACATCACTACTTTTGGGATGGAAAAGCTTCGATTAGGTTGTAATGGCAATTTTTTTGTTAGGGTTTACAAAAAGAAGCAAAAATAAATAAAATTAATAAAAATAAAAAAATTGTGCCATTTTCTGGTGCCCATTTTTTCTATACCACCTTTACCATATGTGAGTAAGTGGGACTATCCTGAGCTCTACATTGACCACAGACCACCTGGTGGGCAATCTCACCCTATGTTTTGGTATCATTAAAGGGGTTATACAGAGAAGTTGTCAACACTTACTCCCTCCGGAGTTCTTTATGCACCAAACTTAGGGGTTCCAGGTTGGTTCCAACCAAAGGGTCTAGTGATTGGAACCGGAACCTGAGTCGAGACCCGAGAGAGTCATACTATGATGGCTGGCAGACTGTATGAAAGTCAACCCCTATAGTACAGGTAAATACCTTTGAACACAGGTTGTGGAAAGACTTGGGCTCCAGGTATTGGTTTGGACAACATGGCTCAAGAACCCATCTGGAACCAGCCTGGAACCCCTAGGCTCGGCACACAAAGGACCCCAAAGGAAGTAAGTGTTGACACAATCTCTGGATAACCTCTTTTAACAAAAACATCCCCAAATGGAGAAAAGATACCTCCGACCCTCTGACTGAAGCAAAGATGTGGCTCCTACAAAACCAATGGGATGTCTTCATGAGAAATTATAAAAATCATTCAACGTGCATTTAACCTCATTGTGCTTGTAAAACAAACTCAGATATGGTTTTAAAAAAAAATTGTATTAATTTTTTGGAAATTTGGAAACTATAAATCTCCTTCAACAGGCACAGTGACCTCTGATGGCCCTTTTGTATGAGGAGCAAACTCATGAAAAATTACAACCAAAAAAATAGAAAAAAATTTGAAAAATTACAAAAATTATCTCTGGTGGCCACTTTGTCTAGAGAGTAAACTCAGACAGGGTCACAAAAATAAAAAATGGTAAAAAAAATATTTCAAAAACTGTTCAAATCTTTAAACATTAATGATAACCTCTGATGGCCATTTTGTTTGAAGAGTAAACTCATAAGGTTACAACCAAACAAATTTAGAAAAATTACAAAAATCATTCAAACATGCACGGTAACCTCTGATGGCCATTTTGTTTGGAGATCAAACTCGGATTTTGTTTCCATCGCTTGACCTACTATAACAAAATTTGGCCGACAAAATGGCTGCCATGACTGTGTATGATCGTTGCGCAACAGCAAAGCAAATAACAACTTATAAAGCGATATGATATCCCTTTATGGAGAGTCTGGGCATTACGCACATGGGGTCAATAAGAACCTGTCGGCCTGGTGGAGACATAAAAGTCCTCGCACTGTATTGTATTTCATTGTTCGCAGTTGTCAGGCGATAAATAACTCGCAATCATGTGGCGATACGTTACCTGAGCCGCCGCAGATCACAGGCCCTGAAACATCTCGTGCTTAAAGGGTGTATATGGTATTCCGGGATGCAGACTAAGCCCTACAAGGCTTCAGATGTGAGAAGGTCTGTGATTTAGTGCGCCAATAAAAAAGGATTAGGAACGTAGTCATGTAAATTCTAAGGATACGGTGGTGGTGGGGGGGGGGGTTATAGAGGTTTTTGTACGAATGACTGTGACAGCGATTCAGGCGAACACTAGTTTTCCCGAACAATCAACTATGAAACCTAAGACTCCCCTCGGGCTACACTTAGCTCTCTACAAGGGCTCTTAAGCCTGTCATACATCATGCTGACACTTCTCATGGCGGCCCGTGTGTTACCAACCCAAAGTACAAGATTCTCGGGGCTCTGCAAATGCTTGGACGGATTAAACGGGCAACAAGTGTGCTTCAAAAATAACATGACCTTAAAGATGTTCTATGAGGTGTCTATGTAAGACAAGTGTCAGAGAGCGCCGTCTGCTACACGCAAGCTTGAAATTTCCATCACTAATTTACTGTATTGTTTTTATGTAAGGTATATGTTGGAAAAAATTGACACAATGTATCGAGTGGTGGTCCCGAGAGGGTCAAACAACGTAGATGGAGTTTCGACGGATATTCCGGGGCACTCAGTACATGTCCATGTGGCTTTATCTAGTCTCAGAATGAACTCATCTGCCGGAGGGGTTAGGGGTTGGATTCTCGCCAATTACACATTTTTGGACTATTCCAATGATCATTACATTATGCAGAGGCCAAGGGGGATTGACTTTACCTGGGAAGTCTTTTTTTTTGCAGACAGATACTTAAGGGAAGGATTCTATTGCAGCAAATGAAGACAAGTTATCTTAAGTTGGCCAAGAATTTTTTATTTATGGCCCGGTCTACAAACTTCAGCTTTCTTGAGTTGAGGATCCCAATTTCTGTGGATATTCCATATAAGCTTAAAAGGGTACGCCCATCTTGGACATTCATACCATATCCACAGGATGCCCCATCTATCTCACGAATGGGGGTCTCTCAACCCCTGACTCAAGGTCACTGCATATGAAGAGGTGGTTTCACATATGCAACTTTCTCTCTCCACCTATCGAATATTCCTGGTATATTCCGTGTATTCCTGTTGGGTGTTGCTACCCTGAGCATTTTGGTGTAGTTTTTATCCACAACCGTTCAGCTATTCCAAAGATATAAGCCCTTTTAATGTTCATACAAAGTAGGATCTGCTAACCAAGTGGGCGGTAACACTGAGGCTTCTCTGTGCTGTATGTCATGCTACCTCCCACTTGACTAATATACCCTAATCCTCATCAACACTAAAAGGGCTTATAGCTTTGGAATGGCTGAACAGACTTGGATAAACAAAACACCAAAACGCTCAAGGTGACAGCGCCGATCACATGATGCATGTCATGGGACTTTTCAGATCTGGAGACAGGTCCACTTTAAAGTGGTGGTACACCTTTAAGATCTCAATATCTCAATTTAATAAACAATTTAAAAAAAAACCATGTTCGCATAAATAATCATTTAGTTGGAAAACTATATGCGGGCATCACCATGGTAAATGTCATGGAGATGTGAAGTCTACAGAGGGCAATTTATCAGCTCGCAACGCAACGTGTAAAGGCATCATATCTAGATGGGCATCTATGTAGTTAGGATATGGTTCCCATCCTCGTCGTGACAGGACGCGAGAAACAATTACACCCTGAAAGGTTATTCATAATTTTTAAATGAGTTAATTAGTAACCGCGGCCGCTTCTCCTCATTGCGCTAATTAATAATTGATTATGCAATAAATTAAACACTATTTTTCATCAAAATCTAATTAAATATCTTTTTCCCTCTTGTTGATTAGATCAGCCAGACTCTTTGTTAAATATGTTTGTGCAGAACTGAACAGATTAATTTGAATTTTAATAATTCATGGCTCCTTTAGAAATGAGTAATTACGGGCGGTAATTACGGTAGTTAAACTTGACCGAAACGATGAGCTATCGTGATAGATGACACAATCCTTTCATTATTTTGTTGATGGATACAATTTTAGTTGAAAAAAGGCAACAAAAAAAGTGGTAAAAAAGGTCAAAAAAAAAGACACTTGATGTAACACATAAATATACACACACACACCTAAAAATATATACAAGGAAATTTTTTTCTTGGTGGCTACAAATTTAGACAAAAAAAGAGCAAACAAAAAAGTGCAAAGTAAAAAAAAAAAAAAAAAGACAAAAAAGACCCTTCATGTAACAGTATAAACCTAAAAATATAAAAAAAAGTGTAAAAAGTCAAATAAAAGCTACTTGATGTAACACATAAATATACACACACAACTAAAAATGGGATAGAAATTTAGACAAAAAAAGAGCAACAAAAAAGTGGAAACATCTAAAAAGACACATAAATATACATACCTAAAAATAAAAAACGCAAGAATTTTTTTTTTTTTACAGATTTAGACAAAAAATGGCAACAAAAAAGTGTAAAGTAAAAAAAAAAAAATACAAAAAAGCCCCTTCATGTAACAGTATAAACCTAAAAATATAAGCAAGGATTTTTTTTTTTTTTTTTTGACGGATGCAAATTCATACAAAAAAACAAAAACAAAAAAAGTGTAAAAAGTCAAAAAAAGCCACTTCATGTAGCAATATAAACATACACACCTAAAAAGTTAAAAAGATACACAAGGAAATTTTTTAATGGAACTAATTTAGACAAAATTAGCAATAACAAAAAAAGGCAAATTGCAAAAAAGACACTTCATGCAACACTGTAAATATACACATGGAATTTTTTTTTGGACGGATACAAATTCAGAAGAAAAAAAAAAGTAACCAAAAAAGTGTAAAAGTAAAAAAAGGCAAAAAAGCCACACCCTGTAATAGTATAAGAATACACACCTAAAAATATAGACAATTTTTTTAACGCAACATCCAATAATCCAAAAAAAATGCATAAACCTGCGCTGGTGTCCTGCTGAGAACTCTAATATAATAATAACACTTACCGACAAAATAGGCCAGGAGGATCACCAGTGTGACAGAAATAATGATAGCACTTAAAGCAGCACATTTCCAATTGCAATATTTGTACGGCTTCTGCAGGTTAAAGGCGGGTCTGGAAAAAGTGCTTCGAGGAAGAGGCCGGGGTGGTGGGGAATACACAGTGCTGGAGGTCAGAGGATAACCCGGTGACGTTGTACAAAACAGGGGAGATGTACCTCCTGGTTTAAACAAAAAATGCCTGGAAAAAAAAAAAACACAAAAATAGCAGGAGGGTAAATTTGTATATAAAAATGCATAGTATAAATATGGAACAGTAGTGGGGTCTACATCTACCCCTAAAATTATTTGGTTGTAAAGAATTTACAAGGTTAAGTGTTAACCCCTAAAGAGGTTTATATCCCATGCTAAGAAATATAAAACAGAGCTAACGTGATGTCTGACCCCACTACAAACCCTAAAAATGGAGTAACTATCCACATAGCATGCACCACTGCAAAGTCAACCATTTCATCAAACGCTATAATGTCTACAAAACAAATGATTTCAAACATCACATTTATTTTTCAGTGGGGTGGTCAATGTTATGCTAGAATACAGAACTTTTTGTACTATTATGATTTATTAACCCTCCCCCATTCAGTGGGCTTTATAGTTCTATGGGGTTCTCTCTCCCCCTTCATAAAAAAGACAGGAAATAGAAGAGGGGTATAACATAGACGATATATGTCTCATTGAGTGGCAGGTTCTATATTATAGCATAACCAAGTGACTAACAACCAAAATAAATTTTTTCAAAACTTTTTGAACACTGAATTATTTCGACCAACACCAGATATTGGAGTAAAATATATGAAAGTAATGGCACAGTAGTGAAGACATTCCTGGGCATAGTTTGGTTCTATATGAAGCTCCAGCTAAAGAATTTAGTAGAGTTTTAGCTTTTTGATATTTTTGTTTTTTGTAATTACATCCACATCTGTTTAGACACATGTTTTATATATCGATTAACAGATGGTCCTTACACGTCGGTTTTACAAGAGCGGCATTCAGTTATACTCCAAACTGATGTTGATCGAAGACAATTCCCAGCATGAGATTCATTCAAGTTGAGAATCAATAAACAGAGTCGTAAGTCAAGATTTGGAATTCGGAGCTTTGCAGTAATAAGACAGTTGACCTGACACTTCAGAAGGCTGGAGCTTCAACCCAAAGTTTTACTATACACCATGACTAGGTCTCCTGGTTTGCGAATCATGGGTTCACAATGATAGCTTTACCAAAATATATGGCACTGCTGGGCACTTTTAACTAAAACTTTTTTTTAAAATCTTCCCAAAAAATTGTTCTAAAATATCTGTATGTACAGTAAGACCTTTCAGCTCAGCGTGGCTGACCATGAGTTGAAATTCTCTGCTCTAACAAAGCCAGTTGGCCAGACAAAGACTAGTTCCACCACCGGCCAAGAACAAACGAGACCTCATGTGGTCTTCTCAGCTGCTTAAAAAGTTTGATGGCCAAATAACTGAAAATTTTGAGATTGTGAGATGACCAAAATAGAATTTTTTTTTTTTTTACATAGGCTATTTTTTTTAATCTTTAGAAGGGGCGTTGATGGATGTCGATACACCCTGGCCTTAAGGCCACATAAAAATAGCACAAGGTAGGAGGGACTTTGTTACAGGTTTTGCATTGACGCCACTCTTTTGGTACAATACAGTCAGATATTGGTCACCCTTGTGGTTTCTCGACCAATTTTTTGGATTCATTTTTAACACATGAATGTCCTCAGCAGTGCCAGTGCTTGGTAAATATAGCCAGCAGTGTCGGGTAAGTGCAGTGGATTGAGTGGGTGATTTCATGCAAAATGGTACACAATTAATAGGATGTGTCACATACCCATCATTGTAAGCACCGTCATGTCGGGAGGTGGGGAGGATGTCCATCTCAATGAGGTTGTCCTGCAATGTCTCTAGGTATGTCTGCTTTGCTATATTTCTACACACAGATGGAAACATGAATGAAGGTCGTGAGTCATGCATCAATGAAGTGACCTCCTCCTAAATCGTACCCACCAGCAAAACCATCATCAAAATATGCAGTTCTACAAGATAACCATAAATTCATTTCAATAAAAAATATAAACTTCATATAATAGATATCTTTAAGATTTTAAGATCCCCACCAGTAAATTTTAAGTAATCCTATCAGTTATAGAACATGCGATCAGCAGAATTTATCCAAAAACATTACAAAAAATTCCATTGTTGATTTTGTCTTTCAACTTTATTTTTATGTACAATGAGAACCCATGCATCTGGACAAAAATTTGCACAAGAGTGGCCTATAAGTTCATGGGGGGACTTGTAAAATATTGTGAAATGCAAAAGAAGTCGTTTTGAAATCCGAAGGAATGTTTTTGAAATTTTTCCTATGATGTCAACAGTTGATTTCTGGAGCCACGTCTATACCTTCAAACCAAGTATTTAAAAATTAAAGCCTTGTCTGTTTAGAAAAAAAAAATGGGCTAACCTACTAGAAATGACTCAATTATTAAACGTGCCATTAGTTAAAAAGGTGTTTTTCTAATGATAGACTCTCTTTAATAAATTAAAGCTTGTGCCTGGGATCTCTAGAGACATGGGACCTAAGTTCATGGCCTTTATTTGCTTTAACACTGGCCTAGCCCTGTCTGGATACATTTTCAGGATATTAGATGATTCTGGCTTAAAGAATGTCACATAAATAGTTCCAAAATCGACTAAAAAATTTTACCAAAATTTTCATAAAATATATATTTTGATGATAATTCTACTTCCTGCGTTTTCATGCATGAAGTTAAAATGATATGTATTATACCAGCGATGGGGAAAAAAAATATTACACAAAACTGGAAAAAAATAAAAGAATTGAAAAAAAAAATTGAAAAAAATATGCAAAAATTTTAGTTTAGTAATATATTAGATTGCACAAAAAAATCTGAATGCAAACACAGTTTCTCACTCGTGATGTCCCCGAGAGATGAACTGACAAGACTTTCTGATCATCAAATTATGTCAAAGTCCCGCTGCAAATATTTGAAGAATGTCTGATGAAAGGCCCCGCTATACGCCTCACAATCTGTAATAATTCTATAGTTTTTTTTTTTCGGGTCACTGCTTTCTAACTAGAAGACAGCTGGGGAAAATAATTACATCCACATAATTGCTCAAAAGTGCAATGAATGTAATAGAGGGCCGAGGTGAGGTGAGGGGTGCTGGAAGAGGCATGAACCCATGAGAATTTGACAAAAACAAATTTAAGGGAGCCACAAAAATGAGCACAAATGTGGTGGATTGATAGCTTTCCTGTCATATCCTAAGGCGTGTGATGACGGATGATCACATTGAAAGCTAAATTATGAAGACAAAATGGAACATGGATATCCAGCACAAGATAAAATAATTGAAATCATCATTGTAAAAAAAAAAAATATCCATTTGGTGACAACTTTAACAAATTTGAAATGGAATTTTTTTTTTTGTAATTAGACTTAAAAAAATTTACAAAATTTAATTTTTGTTTTACAAAATTAAAAAATTCTAATGCCTACATGTTCTAAAAAAGATTTAAAAAATGAAAAAATAAAATGTAATAATAAAAGTGTGCCCCCTTCCACTTATTCTTTCATGCCCGCGGCCTCAGTATTGTACTCAGAGATGGTTGAGGGTCAACATATTGTAAAGTACCGGTAATGTATTTTGCCATACCCTGACTGGCCCTTTGAAGATTAATTTATAGAAATTTTTGAAAAATTCAAAAAAGTAATTTTTTTTTTTCTGGTTTTCCTTTAAGAAGAGCTTGGAATTGAATGCGGGTGAGTAATTTGATTTAACAACAACTATACTTGTTGCTAGAATTTATATTCTGTGCGCCGCATGGATCATGTAGCGGCCCCGTCTGCGAGTCAGTTTACCAGTCTCATTGATTGGTTTCACCTACTGCTCTCGAGCAGTCCCTGCCGCAGACAGTCTCCAGCACGACTGCTCCTTTCATTACATAAAGAGAGGCTCTAATTCATGTTAATAACACTTCACAGGTCTCTAACACTTCCCGATGACTTTTTTATTCTTTTTGTCTTGCGTTGTTTACAGGTCACTTTGGCGTCGAGTGAAGAGCTTTTCAGATGTAATGTAAAAACACAGATCAATGGCCGTCACGCTGAAACGCTTAGCTCCTTTAAATAACCGCTTGAACCGTAAGATCTTCGCGGGCCCGGGTCCTGCTTTTGGTTGATAAGACGATGTATTCCCTCAACCAGCGAACAACTAACGGCTGATTTGCAAGGTGCAAAATAAGTAAATTGTAGGGGAAAAAAATCTAAGCAAAGTCCAAGTTCTAGAAGTAAATTGATATTCTTCTCTTTGAATGTTTTTTTTTTTTTTTGCCTTGACAAAATTTTTTTTTAGCAGCCGCACTCCATGACCGTCTTAAAAAACAAAAAAAAAGTAGAATTTTTGATATTTATGTTTGCCTAAATTGCTGTAGAGGACACGGACAGTCAAGTCTGAAATCTTAAGACAATAGTAATTTTGGAGCCATAGACTGCAATACAGTCTGCAGGTTCAAGTCCCCTGGGTGGGCTAATAAAATAGTAAAAAATAAATTAAAATAAAAATTTTTGAGAACAAAATTAAAAATTATAATACAATAATATTTTTTTAAAAAAAAAAAAGAACAAAAATTTGTCCCATCAAGGTCAAAAGGAGAGTGAAAATGGGGATACTTAGTTTAAAGGGGTTGTTGATGGTTTTATTCATGATGACCTATGGAGAACCTGTGTGTGCTGGATCCACAGTGTACAGGAACAATAAAGCTCAATACACGGTCTAGTGGCCAGGACAGGAAATGCAGTTTCAGTTCCATTCGCTTGACCTGAGTTGCGGACTGACCCTTTAATGGGAACCAGTCAGGGTGATCTGGGATACTAAACCACCTTTAATGCCATCTGTGTCTTAAGTAAAAATACTCACGTTGCAGGCATAGTTCTTCAGTGAAGCCAGAGGAGTACAGCTCAGCTTCAGTGCGCATACACTCGGTGTACGTCCCCGGCTTCACTGAAGAACTGAGTAGGGGCTGGGATAAAGGGTTTTTAATGTGGCTACAGATCTATATGGAACACTAAACCTTCAGTCCATAAGGATCGGGGGATAATTTAGTGTCCCATATTGACCTGACAGGTTCTCTTTAAGATCTTTAAGAAACTTTCATACAAGGATTATTCTTCCCTAAACGGTAAGTGCATTAATGAGGGGAACAGGTCTAAAAAAAGTTATATATTTTTGAATATTTTTTTTTTTTTTTTTATAGGATTCTATGTTATACTATAATGTGCTCCAAAAATACATATTGTCATTGGGAATACTAGGAGAACTAAAAGGTTCACTTCAAGTAAAAATATGCAATTTTATCAAATTTTTGGGAAAAATCCCTGGTACATTGCTGATAACATGCACAGGCACCCTCCAAGGTGAGGACTGGACAGGATTTAGAGGTACGGTACACAATGCTCAAGACAACCCAGGGCCTCACGATGCCATTAATCTGCTGAAACGAATTGCGCCCTTCAATAGGTGCCGATCCGACACAGTTGAAATTTTTTCTCTATCCCCCACCCTTCCTGAGCAATAATTTCTGTTATTTTCAGCATAATTATGCTCTCTACTGTCAAGTGGGTGGTTCTAGGTTGGAGCAGAAAAACAGGGACCGCCCACATGATTGCACAGAGTTTAGAGATGGTTTAGAAACCGCAGGGGCTAAAGAAAAAATTCCAACTGCACCAGAATCAGAGGAGGGTCGCCGGTTGAAGGATGCAGAGAGTTGGAGTTGTTGAAAGGTGCCCATTAAGATGTCCAACTTTTTTCTTTTAAGTTTCTATGGCCTTTTATGGGGAGGACTTGCCAAAAAATAGTAAACATTGTGCCCCAAAGTTGCAACATCACAGACGGCTTGAGTAGAGTCCAAGATCAAAGCAGTAAACAAAGTTTCCGTCTAGTTCTCGACCCAAAAACACTCAACATGATGTGAAACCAATGGACAAAAAAAATCAAAAAGTTGCTCTATATTTGACATACCCAATGGATAAAGTATGCTATAGTGTATTTCTGCTTATCTATAAGTTGTAAACCCCAATGTAGGGCATTTAACCCTTTCAGGTTTCGGGTGAGATTGAGGTGAAGCCGTGTAAAAAACACACAACACTGTGATGTCTCTCCATAAACGCATTGGTCATGCCTGAGGAATTAATGATCTCCAGTTCTGACCTGTGGCCATTAGCCTCGTAATGTATGTGCTCGGAGTAATTGCCTAATTAGAGAAAATGAGGCCAGCCACTTTTTTTGATTAATGCGTTATATGAAATGTCAGCTTTACTTAGTGGTCACCGAGCGACTAGGCGTGTAATCTGCAATGTGATTCGCCTGTTAATTTCTACATTGTGAAGGAGAAGATGGCGACCTCGAGATGGAGGTCACCTGGAATTTTTTAAGAGTTCACGGTTATTTGTGCCTCAAAGAGTGATGATCACAACATGACGAGGTTCTCGGAGTCATCTACACGTGGACAACCCAACCCGTATCTGATGACTTTTAATCTGCCACTGACCCAGAAAGGGCAAATTCTCCTTCGAACCGTTACGGCATGGAATTTGCTACAGTTCTGAAGAAGGTGACACCTTGCGGCATTTTGTCTGGAAACTTCAAAGGGAACTCTTAAGTGTCTTTAATAACTGCAGAGAGTTCCAAGACAAGCATGTCCAATTGGGGTCTCGGGGGGTGGATGCGCCGCTCTCATTCCTAATTTCTAGATGATACCTTTGCTTTGACTTCCACATGAAGGTTTGTCTGAAGAAAGATGATGGTGTATATTATTAAGGGTCGCTATATACATTAGAAAATGTCAGGCTGACCACCTGATTTGGGCTGGATCGGCCAATAATCTAATAGGTATCGGGGTATCCCAACTTTTTGTTGGTGGCAAATGTTAGAAGAATAAAGGGCCAGGCATGTTAGATTTCTAAATGTTCTTCTCATTGGTTCTCGGGATCTAAGCCTCCACCAGGGGTGCTTTACTCCCTTTTCCCGGGCAAAAAAATCTCACAAAAATACTACACTTTTGTCCATGTTTCTGTTTACAAGAATGGCATCAGAATCAGGCAAACTGGGGCAAGTGGCAGAGCCTACAGACTTAGAGGCCCGTGTCCATCTAGGTCAAGCAGGCTCCAGTAGATGGTCTAACGAATGATGGGATAGACAGTGGGTCCATGTTGACCCACCCAAGGTCTTCATATACACCTCTTTATATAAAAATATCTTAAACTGACTATAAACAGGCGGATGATTAGGATGATGTGACCCACGACAGTTTTTGGAATCCAGAGTGGGGGTCTTAGTCTTGACTGAGAGATTTTCTCCAGCTTAATGACTCCTTATTGGTGTCTTGTGTTGGGGCTTGTCTGATAAGCTGACTATTGAAGGCCAGGAAGAATGTAACACTTCCATAGACTCTTTCAAGGGCTTTTACCTGTCACATACTAAGCCTGTAAAGAAAGCAAAGGCTCGCAGTGTTGATTGCTTTTTCACGGCCTTTAATGAGCAATTAGTCGGACAGTGTTTTTGTCTTAACATGTCATCATCTGCAACTCAAAACAACCTCAAAAAATGTCAGCGACTACTGAGAAGTACCTGGTCTCCAGGGGGATGTTGCTGTTGAGAAGCCAGTTGTCTTGACCATGGATAGCCTCCTGGGCACTGCCCGGTGGCTCTCCCGATAGTGAGTGATCCGTGGGAGCGGGACTAGGGTTACTACGAGGGGTGAAGTTACCCCTGTTCAGGGAGTTGATGGAAGCTGCATGGTGAGGGTTTGGCGGGTGAGACAACGGGGGAGGCGGCGTTCTCAGTCTCAAATGGTTCTGCAGACCCAGCGGCTGATCTGGAAAATATAAAATATGCAAAAACTTTTAATTTTTCTATAAAGGTAACACTTGAAATATTGTGATTTTTTTTTTACGTAAGGAAATGAAAATCAATCAACAAATTTTGAAAAGAATCTGATAAGTGAATTCTGTATATCTTCAGATCCACTACTACATATATACAGTAATACTGCCCATATATGCAAACATATAATTACAACAATACTGCCCCTTATGAACAAGAATATAACTACTATAATACTACCTCCTATGTACAAGAATATAACTACTATAATACTACCTCACCTATGTACAAGAATATAACTACTATAATACTGCCCCCTATGTACAAGAATATAACTACTATAATACTGCTCCTATGTACAAGAATATAACTACTATAATACTACCCCTATGTACAAGAATATAACTACTATAATACTGCTCCTATGTACAAGAATATAACTACTATAATACTACTCCTATGTACAAGAATATAACTACTATAATACTGCTCCTATGTACAAGAATATAACTACTATAATACTGCTCCTATGTACAAGAATATAACTACTATAATATCTTCTTGTACAAGAATATAACTACTATAATACTGCTCCTATGTACAAGAATATAACTACTATAATACTGCCTCCTATGTACAAGAATATAACTACTATAATACTGCCTCCTATGTACAAGAATATAACTACTATAATACTGCTCCTATGTACAAGAATATAACTACTATAATACTGCTCCTATGTACAAGAAGCCTTACGTACGTATAACTATAAGCTCCTATGTACAAGAATATAACTACTATAATACTGCTCCTATGTACAAGAATATAACTACTATAATACTGCTCCTATGTACAAGAATATAACTACTATAATACTGCTCCTATGTACAAGAATATAACTACCACCCTGTTACCTATAATACTGCTCCTATGTACAAGAATATAACTACTATAATACTGCTCCTATGTACAAGAATATAACTACTATAATACTCTGACAAGCCCTTCCCTCCTATGTACAAGAATATAACTACTATAATACTGCCCCCTATGTACAAGAATATAACTACTATAATATTACTCCTATGTACAAGAATATAACTACTATAATACTGCTCCTATGTACAAGAATATAACTACTATAATACTGCCTCCTATGTACAAGAATATAACTACTATAATACTGCTCCTATGTACAAGAATATAACTACTATAATACTACTCCTATGTACAAGAATATAACTACTATAATACTACTCCTATGTACAAGAATATAACTACTATAATACTGCCTCCTATGTACAAGAATATAACTACTATAATACTGCCTCCTATGTACAAGAATATAACTACTATAATACTGCCTCCTATGTACAAGAATATAACTACTATAATACTGCCTCCTATGTACAAGAATATAACTACTATAATACTCCTTGTCAAGATTAACTACTATATACTGCCCCCTATGTACAAGAATATAACTACTATAATACTGCTCCTATGTACAAGAATATAACTACTATAATACTGCTCCTATGTACAAGAATATAACTACTATAATACTGCCCCTATGTACAAGAATATAACTACTATAATACTGCCCCCTATGTACAAGAATATAACTACTATAATACTACTCCTATGTACAAGAATATAACTACTATAATACTACTCCTATGTACAAGAATATAACTACTATAATACTGCTCCTATGTACAAGAATATAACTACTATAATACTGCTCCTATGTACAAGAATATAACTACTATAATACTACCTCCTATGTACAAGAATATAACTACTATAATACTGCCCCCTATGTACAAGAATATAACTACTATAATACTACCCCCTATCTACAAAAATATAACTACTATAATACTACCTCCTATGTACGAGTATAACTACTAGTATAACGTCTGATGTCATTCTATGATATTACGGCGGTTGTATCTGAGCAGTCACATTTTCTGTAAATTCACTTTCATTGCTATTACTGAGCAGTATAGGAGTAAATGGATTCCAGCATTTTGAGGGTTAATACCGCCCTGTGTGTGGTCCTGTCAGGGTGTGGCGGTCACAAACAATTTACTGAAGAATAAGTAAGTTGCTTTAATACAATAATTAGAGGATAAATACAATTAATGAAGATTAATCCTCACCCGCTTTATGAGGCGACATGAGAGAAAACATAGTTTGGGGCTATGAAGCCGTTCGACTATTTCCATGTGTTGTGCAGTAAGTTATGGTCATATAGATTAGCTGTCAAATTTCTACTTGTTGCCCTTGGCAACAGACAACAATTAGACATATGAACTAAATGAGCTGAGCTCTAATGCACAACCTATGGACAATAGTCTGGAACTGTTTTTGGAAAAAAACAAATGTTTTTGGGCCACAAGACCAGTTTGATAAATTGGGCCCATTATCCCTATTCTGTATTCTTGACCATGAACCAAGACCCTGGTCAACCATGCGGCTCTACCAGAAACTGGAGCATCAGGGATGGAGTTGGTTAGATCCATTTCCATGGTTACTGTTCAAGATCATAAAAAATACCCCTCCCACTATTTTGAATAAAAATTCCCAAATTTGTCAAACTTGATCAAAAATTGGCCAAGTGTGTTGATGAACAATTGAAGCCAAATTTGCCCTTGTGGCCTAACTATAGTTCGTTTCTGAGGTTGGGTCAGGACTGCACGGCCATACCAGTAGGGGGCTCTGCCACATTCTCCTACCAGCTGGTGTTTTTCATCACAGTCCAACCCAAAAATTTTGATGATAATGATGGTCACTATGCAAAGGCGGGCATAGTCATCTGGTCCTCATTACCTATGGGAATCAAAGGCTCCATTAATTGGGGCCAATATTGTTAGGATTGGAACAATTATCGGAGCGCTGGATGGACAGGCCCTATTGGGACAAAAAGACTATATGGCCATAGACTTACTGGTGCCACTTATCTCACGTGGGTCCACTCAATCCTAGTCTACAAGATATTATGGGTTTTGTGCCTGATGGTTGTTCGCCATCTCATGTTTCTCCTGGATTAGAAAAACATGGCTACTGCATTCCAGAAACAGCGCCACACCTGTCCAAAGGTTGTGTCAGGTACTGCATCCCAGCTCCACTTAAAAGGGACCTGACACCAGGTCTGAAAAGCCCAATGACATCCATCATCTGATTGGCGCTGTCACCCTGAGCATTTTGGGGTTTTGTTATCAAAATCCATTCAGCCATTCCAAAGATATAAGCCCTGGTAGTGTTGATGCAGATTAAGGACTACTTCCAAAATGGGTGGTAACAATGACGTTTGGGGGCAGGGTCTCTGTGTGCTGTATGTCATGCACCGCCCACTTGGTTAGTAGAGTCTGTTTTGTATCACCATTTAAAGGGCTGATATCTTTGGAATAGCTGAACGGATTTGGATAAACAAAACACCAAAATACTCAGGGTGACAGCGCCGATCAGATGAGCAATGTCACTGAGCTATTAAGACCTGGTGACAGGTCCCCTTTAAGAGAAAAGACTGCAAGATCGTACATAACCTAGATCTATATTTGATCACTCTGGCCTTCCATTTCAATAGGGCATGCTCTTTATTTTTGGGTCATACATAGCAGGTGGAGGGGAGGGGGGATGTGCAGCAGCCAAACAATAAAAGGCATAACAAAAAAAAAAAAAAATTACAAAAAAAATAAAACAAATTCCCATAAAACGACTAAACCAACTGTGTTCCCAGCTCCTGAGTGAGAGGATGGCGGTGACAGCGCTGTGATGCACACGGTTATGCCTGCAGCATGCGGGCGCACCTGTCATTTTAACTCTCTATTTGCATAGCGGAGCCGCTTCTTTACTTAGTACGGGCAGAATATTTGTAGAGCTCCTGTCGGGATTTTTATGGATATTCTTCTTACTGACATCCCTTCAGAATGGTTTAGGACTATGTGCTATATAAATTTAAAGGAAGCTCTCATACAGGTAGTCACCCATCTTTCCCAGGCTCCTGAATGGCCTCTCTGTTTAGTTATGCGCTTATTAGTACCCATTTTCAAGACATTTTCCAGCCAAAGACATTTCTGACATCTTCACCCACCTCTCCAACCACTACTTAAGAGATGTTGAAAGAAAAAGTGGTAGCCATATTGGTTATCACCCAGCTTTCCCAGATCCCTGAATGACCCCTCTGTTCAGTTATGCCGTTAATGCTCGTTATAAGATATTTTACTATCAAAGCAATTTTTGAGATATCCACCCAACTCTGCCCCCCCAATGTGGTGGCCATATTGGTTACCACCCTGCTTGCTCAGGCTCCTGAATGGCTCTGTTCAGTTACATAGTTATAAACTGATTTTCCCACCTAAGCCATTTCTGGCATATTCACCCATCTCTGGGACACTAACTTATCAGAAAATTAGATGCTGAAGTACAATGTGGTGGCCATATTGGTTATCATCCAGCTTTCCCAGGCTCCTGAATAGCAAATCTGTTAAGTTATCTATAACTTTCTGCAGGCATACTTGATGTAATCTTGATCTATGAGTAATATCTGGAGAGCTGGATGTTCTAGAAAATCTACAGTGGATGAAAACAGGCTTTCCTAGAACCCTGAAAGGCAAATACTTCTACCCATACAGTGATATAAATCCATAACTCAATTTTAGTGCATCACAAAGAAAATTATACATCTGGAACATCCATGGTGTTCATACTGTTTGTCCCTCAGCTTTTCCAGTCTCCTGAATGGCAGATCTGTCGATTTTACTGTTCAGTTCTACAGTCATATAGGCATGGTATTGCCATGCTCTCCCTGAACCCTGAAAGGCAAATATCCCTAACTCAATACAAGGAAAACATATATATTTATATACAGTGCATATATATACATATATATATATATATATATATATATATATATACATAGAGGCCATATTGGTTGCCACCCAGCTTTCCCAGACCCCTGAATGTAAAATCGGTCTAGTTTTATAGTATGTGCCCTTCATATCCCTGCTTATCTAGAATGGAACAAAAAGATTACTTATATTCACCCAGCTTTGCCAGAGACAATCCCATTTCCTGGTTGGGGGTTATTTCTGGGAAGAGGGAGGTCTTAAAAAAAGAGAACAATCTGACAAAGGGTGAGGATTAGTGAGGTAAGGAAGGAGTTAATGAACTGCGCTTACTTGGTTGGAACAAATGAGAATCAGTCAAAATCCGTAAAGATAAAAGGAGATAGGGAGGGGGGGGGGGGAAGCTTTTTTAGAATTGGATGTGCGAAAATCTGCTTACGGGATTAATTCAGCCAATGCCTGGCAAAAAGCGAAAAAGAAAAGCGAACGTTTCACGCAACTCCTGGGATAAAATGAGCGCTACATACTTTAATCGTCAATAGAGATCCCCACCCCCAGGGGGCGATGTTGTGAAGAGTAGGGTCATCATAAAAAAATCTGGAAAATTGCTTACATTACAATTACGGATTGGAACGCCTTTTATCCGGCATCCAATCATCATTAAATCTGATAATAGAATGTTCGATAATCCGACATCCAGTAATCCAGAATATCGCATGATATTCATTCAGGATCCCAAAAAAATTATATTATTAACCCTTTACATCATCTAGCTACACCCTTAGCTTATATACCCCATCCCTCGCCCCCGCTGTGACCAAAAAGGAAGACAGAGAAGTCACATAACACACTACAGCCTTGACTACTAAAATAGTTTTAAAGGGACCACGTCCCCACACTGACTTCAATGTGGCTATATTTCCAAGTATGAAATAGCTGATAACAGAGAAAAACGGCATATATATGCCGAAAAAGATGCCCTCCTACTCTGTAAATACCATCTAAGAGAATCAGCAAGCCAGAAAGGTCACATGATAAACTACGGCCTTGACTAAAGTAAGCAGGGGTGGGGCTTACCAGTTCCAAAGGGAATCAGTCCTTACGATGATCAATAAGAACAACAACTTTAATGTTTCTGTTAACCTTCTCAGCCAATCGGCAAGACTGAAAAAGGTCACATGATATCATACATCCATATTTCAAATATTTCTACTACCCCTGTCGACCAATCAGCACTGATGAGGGCAGTCACATGACACACTACAGCCTTGACTACTCAAAGTAAGCAGGGGTGGGGCTTTATCAGTCCTTCCTATGACCAGTTAGAATACTAACTTCAATGTTTATTTAAGAAAAAATTCCCCCCAGCTTGAAATGTCTGATAACAGAGAACAGTAGCCGTACACACCTGCAAAGTAAATTTTGATAATAAAAAAAAAGAGTCTTAAGCAACGCTGTCCCTTTAAGAGCGTCTGCATCGATTATTCCCGCGGCAATCGTTTCCAGTTGTTCATTAACATATGTGTGACTATGAAGACCATCAAGACCTCGTCACGACACCGCGGAGGATCGCTGGCACCCAAGGGAGAAATAAAATCTGTCAGCGCACGCTCACTAAACACAATATTAATTTTTATTTTCATGGGCTGTAAACTTGATTAATGCGAAAAAAAAAAAAAAATCCCCGGCGTGCTGCAATGGCGGCGCGCGATGTAACGACGCTATAAAAATAATAAGAGTATACAGATTGTAGAGTGCTGGGTAATCAGGGGCAGGAATCGGGGGGAGATTGATGGGAGGCTCCGCACAGTGACAGGCAGGACTTCGGGCCTGGTTCTAGAGGACGTAATGAGGATCCCACTGCGTATCGTCATCATCATCATCATTAATGGGACGCTAACGACTGTCACGCATAAAATATGAGCCCTCATAATACCGCCAAAGACGTGGAGCCTTAATGCATCAAATAGTGTCACGCTCCGCCGTCCATTAAAATGTCATTGACTGCCGCTGACATTGGGAAGCCATCGAGACGCGGCGGTAATTAGGATCTCCCCAAATACGATACGGGATACTTAAGGAGTTACAAATGTCACCTCAATGATGGCGGCCATTCCATTCCATTATCCTGTGTTTTTTCCGGCGACCTGGTATGGTGCCCGCCACTAGAGGGCGCCGGCAAATTCGAATATCAAATGCCCCAGGGTGACATAACCAGTGTGGCAGGCATTTTTTCTATTGCCCCATTCATCTCAATAGGGATTTCAGTAATCCACATATTTGCCACCAAAATGGAACTGATTTTCTGCCACAAACCTGCTGCGTGTGAATATATCCCAAACCAGGCTCTTCATCGCACATAGAGACTAAGATAATGTAAGCAGGACTGGGTCAGCACAGGTTTTCAGTTTCTTAAAGGGGTTTTACGTTCCCAGGGTGGTTTCTTATACTGATGACCTATTCAAAGGATCCGATCGGTGAAGGTGCGATAACCAGACCCCGTACCGATCAGCTGATCCGAATGCTTCCAGAAGTTACCGCACAGGACGGGGCTGCAAGTAGTTCTGCTCCTATTGAAGTAATAGGCACAGAGCTGCAGTACCCCGGTGCCACCACTATACAGTGGATGGGGCTACAGCTGTGCCTATTGCTTGAAGAATTTTGGAGTTGTCTACAGTCCCAGCCAGTGCAGTAGGTTTTGGCACCGGGAAGCAGTCGATCAGCTGATCAGTGCAGAGTCCGGATGAGCTTTCCATTAAAGGGATTTTCCAGCCCCTTTAATGGATACGTGAACTCTCAGGCAGGCAGAGATCCATATGACTGCTGGTGGGAGAGGCGCAAGAATTAGTACGAGGCACCACCCTATTAATAATTCTGCACATCTCGGGTGGAGCCAGCGCCAAAATCAAGATTTCCGATTGCCTGGGGCTGGGTAGATTTCAGCTATAATTCACACCAGTTTTCTGGCACAAGTTTTGGAAATCTATCAGGCCGAGGCTTCCCTGCCCTGCTCTGCAAGTGGGGAACAAACAGCAAATAGTCATAATTTTTGTGCAAACCCCTCTGCATACTAGACATATTAAATCAGCCCCCAAAAAGTCTATTTGAATCTTACCAACCTTTTCAATAAGGGGGTTCTCCGACCACAAATATTTATCACTTTATCCAACGCTCACAAACCCTATAGAGGGCGCATGAGCTCCCCAGCTCCTTTCCCATAATGCCTTGTGATACACAAACCCTATAGGCTAGAATCACAAATGCAGTTTTTGATGCAATTTTTTGAAGCAAAGGCACAAGTAGAATTGGAAATATAGGAAGAATTTATACAAAACTTCTTCCTGCTGGATTCAAAAACTGCATTAAAAACTTCATGTGTGTTTCCTGCCCTAAGGCCAGTTATAGACCATAGTAATAGGGTCACATTTTTGTTGACATTTTATGACCTGGACACCTTACAACTACACTTAGATGGTGATCTAAATCCTTAAGGGTCCAGGACCAAAGGTGCCCATACACATACGGTCAAAGTTAGACACAGTCACCAGTTGGGTTGGGATTGGCCAACTGTCTTATGTATATGGATGTATCTTGGCTCTTCCTTGAAGATAATGTTGGGGACATAGGGATCGGGCATGTTGAAATCTAACATGTCTGATTCTTTGTTCTTAGGGGAGATAAGCCAGTGCCAGAGATGTCTGGAGGGACAAAGTTCCTTCCGATTTACTCCTCTGTCCAACGTGCCCTAGTGTCCTAAGACCAAACTGGGGGAGGTCGGGAAAAATTGCTGTGAGCGATACGAGTGTCGGGGTATGGGCCATTTTAGGTGAATATTAAAAAGTTTCTTATCTTCCAACTTCCGGAATAAACAACTTTTTGCATAATTCGGTTTAGAACCTGGAGACAACCAAGCCTGACGTGATAACAATGCAGATGTTTTTGGACGTTCTCAGCACCATATGTGTCGCCGTCTGTCGAATTTTCTCCTGCAAAAGTACAATCCCACACATGGGCTCAGATTTGGCAGCTCAAAAATACCAGTTATCCATCACAGGTTTCCAAAAATACACACACACAATCTGAGGACGGTCTGTACACCTGGATTTGGATGAAGAATCCGGTTCCCGAGTGTTTACCAGTTGAGTGTGGTCTAAATAAAAGTTCCTTACTGTGCACATAGAGTTCACCCACATACGATGCACACAAGATCCGGGAGAACACAAAGGCTCGGTGTCACGTCGCGAGCGGCTTGATTTACCGCCTTAACTCCCATGAATCATAAACAAGACATGCTAACTTTTTCCTGATGTGGCAAAGTGCCGAGGCAAAGAAAAATATTGACTTTTTGTTCAGAAAAATCAATAGAATTTTTTTTTTCACGGCCGGGCTGTCAGGTTTATTCATAGCGCCTTTTCTTCCTCATCAGCATTCTTGATTATGAAATGACAGAATGATTCTGCTACCCCACAGAACGGATACGGTTCTTCATGTTAACCATGTAAACACCAGATGGTGTAGACCTATTTCAGGACTATCCAAAAAAAAAAACAGACAAGAAGATGAAAACGTAGTGCTAGTCTATGTCTAAGTCACTGGTTTTCATTAGCGTCTGTGCAGACAAGACAAGAAACTTCAGACAGATCCATGTCACACCCGGACTGAGACAAAGGTTAGGTAGGACCTATCTGACAAAGCCACCAACGTCAAGGTTCTCCATCAGGGCCACCTCTTCCCTCACAGCAGAGGCGTAACTTGAAATGACTGAGCCCTATAGCAAATTTTTGACTGGAGGCCCCACATGGTTTAGCAACCAGTTTTACTGGCCCCCCACATGGCATACCTCCCACCTTACTGACCCCCCCACATGGTATATTGCCCCCTTCACTGGCCCTCGCACAGTATGTTGCCTCATTATTGGCCCCCATACAGTATTCTACCTCCTTTACCAGCCTTACCACAGTAATTGCCCTCTTTACTGGCCCCCACAGTATACTGTATCTTTATTGGCCTCCATGTAGGAAGTAACCCCTTTAGTGGCCACCATACAGTAATGGATGCCCACACAGGGACTTTAGGCCGCTACCTGCTGGAGTACTCCAGCAAGTAACAGCCACTATTCACTTTCCGAACCCTGCTCCGGACTATGGTCTCTTCCTCTTCCCCTTTAGACCTCAGGGGTCTCCATGCACCGCAGATCAGAGGTCCCCATTTGCCGCAGATCAGAGGTCCCCATGTGCCGCAGAACAGAGGTCCCCATGTGCCGCAGGAGCGGGGATTGGTAAGTGAACACCGGCCATTACCCGATCTACAAAACGCTAAGGTCTTATTCACACAAACATTGAAAATTGCTGCTGAATAGTTGTTTTTTGAATGGCCGTCAAAGACAGTCTAGATGCCTATTCACATATCTGTGTTTTTGACAGACTGGCCCATCAAAATGCCCTGTTTTTACCTTTTTTCCACACATCCCTGAATAGAAACAAGTCTATGAGGAATCCATGAAAACGGGTACCCCATGGATGAACCTAAGCCATGAAGAATGGACCGTTTCATCCAATTCATTGACCTCTGAAAAAAACCTAAGAGTATTGGGGAGATGGAAGCTCTGGGCCCCATGCTCCCCAAACTACACTTAAAAACATGCTAAATTTTTTGAGAAAAAATTATCCTCAATTCAGAACAAATTTAGATTTTTCTTAATAGATGGAAATTTGCCCACATGGTTGGTCCTTTTTTTCATAATTTCGGATATTTTGACCTTCATTTTTTTTTTTTACATTGTAATAAAACAAAAAATGTAAAAAAAAAATTGTATAAAACTCCACAGGACAGTCTAAGAAAGTAACTTTTTGATAAGACTATAAAAATACAATTCTACAAAAACAAAAAAAAAATTTTTTTTGGCTGAAAATCAAAAAGGTCAGTTCCTCCCCTACAACATCCAGAGACTTCAATAGGGGGGATAGAAGGGCGTCTTTTATTTTCCTGCTAATGAAGGGTCCTTCTAGCTTGCGTAAGTCGGCGGGAGCCTCCAGTGAATAGACAGAAGCTGTGACTGTTGGTCCATTGCTAATCATTAAAGTTCCTTGATAAGGAGGAGAGCGGGGAGGTCACTGAGCTTTTGTTACAGGTCAGGGGAGCGCAGTCAGGCTTCTCCGCCTTCATTGATAACAGGGACTAATCACTACACTACCGGCTACTTGTATTACTAATAAAGTCAGATACTGCAAGAACACAGAACCCCCTTCCACCACCATCGGGGAAAGAAAAAGCTCCGAGAAACAAAAAAATGTTCCATGCACAAGAGGATTTTCTTTCACGTTGTTGAAGATCTGGAATTTTGTAGCCGCTGCCAGATCTACAAGGTTTTAACATTTTCAATATTTTTTCTCCTTTTTCAATTTCACTGGTCCCAAAGGGCAAAATGTTGGTTGTTTTTGACTTTCTTTAAATTTTTGGTTTTGCCGTCGAGTCCACAGAGATGATTTCTGAGTCACTGACAGGAAGGAGCAACTGGACAGGGGTGGCCAAAGTGTATAATCTATATAACAAAATTATTTTCTACTGAACCAAACCTTCAAAAATTTTAGTCGGTCTAGATCACAGAGATGACTGTTGAGGACATTTTGGATCAACTCACAGGGGTGGCCCCAAAAAATATTTTGTAACTGAACCAAACCTTCAAAAATTTAATATTTTAAGATTTATTTTTATAATATTTGTGAAAACACAAAAAAAGTTTCATTGCACTGAATCAGTCCCTTCTACCCACAGGGCCCAAAACTTTTAATCCGGAAAGTCATGGGTCTCACATCTCGGGGCTGATTTATCGATAATTTACGCCAAAAAGTTGCAAACCTTGGGTTTTCGCAACTGGGGTTTTTGTGTCGTCCACTTTCCAGAAAAGGGGGTGTGACAAGGGCATATTGATGGCCCTACCAATTTTATTAACATTTCCACCAAAAAACTGGAGTGAATGATACTGGAAATCTATGCCAGCTATGAGCTGGCATAAATTCAACTCCGGCCACATGGCCCGGCAGAGGGTGCACCTTATTTATGAGGACGGGTGACCTACATAAGCGAGGCGCTCTCTACACCAGTGCAAGGATATGAAGATTGATGTTGAAAATCCCAATCTTCATAAATCTTCCCAATTGGGTCAAATAAAAAAATTCCTATAGACTCAACCTAAAAAATATTCAAAAATAAGCCTAAAAACTGTAACAAAAAAAACCCAGCACAAACCAAATAACCCAACCTTACCAAGATGCCATCCAATAAACCTTGGGAGTCATCGCCCTGTTATTCCCTCACAGCCATTCTTCTTCATCTCCGGTGTCGTATGGATAAAAAAATTCCCAGTCTGCCCCGAGTTACGGGATTGTATTTACATTCGTCACGTTGACAGGCGTCGGATTCTCTCAGGTTATTTTACCGTCATTCTTTCGCTCTCTTTTCTCCCAGGTTGTATCTTCGGAGATTATCATATTGTCCGCAAAACCGTAATGAAAACTCACACAAAAGAACGGTTTTAATTACATCTTCGATCCTCTATTCAGGGCTACAGTGACAGATGACATCTCTCCACTTGCGTTAGAAAAATGCTTCTAAATGGCATCCTCATTTACATACGGCCACTGGCAAAAGGCTAAAAAAAATGGAGGTGGGGGAAGGGAGTAGAGAGGAAATTAAAGTGGGGGCATAAAAATATCCCATTAGAAAAAGAAATCTATGCCGTAGACAACAGCTCTCTATTCACTGGAAGAACTCTCTTCCCCTCTCCCAGCAGGAAGTCTCAGCACAGTTTTCTACCAGTAGCTAAACATATACCGCCAATCATCTGCATATAAACCTTGTATATCTATAGTGTGCAGTGACACCTCTCTGAGACCACCATCCATAATAGCATTACAAAAGTGGTCTTCTAGTGAAGCAGAAAAAGTGATCTGCGTAAGGGGATGCTCTTCTCAAAGAGGTGGCATTTTAGTTGGAGCACCTTATATTCTAATTACGCTCTCTCCTGTGTATTTTTGAATATTTTTTGGCATACTTTTCCCAAAGAGCATTGCCTGAATTTCTGGTATGTTTTGTAATCAGTGAGGAGTACGTGGGTTTCAGAGCTTCATAAAAGAGCATGGGGTTTAGACTGGTCCTCAATCAAGGCACAGTGTGAAGGTTTTTGATACATAAAGTCACCTCCCAACCCAAAAATGAATCATCCTAAATCACTTCATTCCCAAAATTCTTTTTTCACCTGCAAAGGGACTAAAGGGGGAGAAGATGGGGGTATAATTCATGGGCCAGAGAAGAAGATTACATTTTTTACCCTTTGGAGGTAGATAGATAGATATGAGATCGATAGATAGATAGATAAATAGATATGAGAGATAGATAGAATATAGATAGATAGATATGAGATAGATAAATAGACAGATAGATATGAGATAGATAGATAGATATGAGATAGATATGAGATAGATATGAGATAGATATGAGATAGATAGATATGAGATAGATAGATTGAGATAGATAGATAGATGATAGATAGATAGATATGAGATAGATAGATATGAGATAGATATGAGATAGATATGAGATAGATAGATGATAGATAGATAGATAGATAGATAGGAGATAGATAGATATGAGATAGATATGAGATAGATAGATAGATAGATAGATAGATAGATAGATAGATAGATAGGAGATAGATATGTGATAGATAGATAGATATGAGATAGATAGATAGATAGATATTGATTGATAGATAGATAGATATGACATAGATAGATAGATAGATAGATAGATAGATAGATAGATAGAAGATAGATAGGAGATAGATAGAGGGTGATAGATAGATAGATATGAGATAGATAGATATGAGATAGATAGATATGAGATAGATATGTGATAGATAGATAGATAGATAGATATTGATTGATAGATAGATAGATATGACATAGATAGCAGATAGATAGATCGATAGATATGAGATAGACAGATATTGATTGATTGATTGATAGATAGATAGATATGACATAGATAGATAGATATGACATAGATAGATAGATAGATAGATATGAGATAGATATGACATAGATAGATAGAGTAAGCATTGTTTGTATTTTCTTTTGGTGTTGCTGTCCTTTTAGGCCCCGACATCATTAAAGCCGCGATACAATATGACGACTACATAACAATGACATAGATGACCAAATGGTACTTATAAATAATGATGCCATATGATGCCGCTACTATACACTGCTACATATACTCTACAGCCTCACATTGCCAAAGCAAATACCGCCATACAGTGCTCAATATATAATGGCTAAATAAGATCTCCATACATATAGTAGGTCAATGACACTGCCATATAGTGTCTAAATAATACCGCTATATGATTAATGTTAACATTTATGGCGGCCACAAGCCTGGGGCACCAAAGCGCACATTTGGCACACCCCAAAAGAGGACTCTATTTGCCCATTAGTCAGCTTTATACAACCATCTCATAGTTTTACTTTAAGTCGCCTAAATAGATATGTGCATTGTAAGTAGGAGAGAGTGACGAGGGAAGGTGTACACTACATATTTATCAGGCATGTTGAAGAGCGGTGTTGAAAGAGCGCTGCCTGTGATTTGTAGACACCATGAATACGCCATGTATTATTGATGAACACGAGCGGGTGATGTTACATCAAGAAGAAAACCGCTACAACACGATGCCGAACCACTTATATGACTTCTTACAAAATCTATTTATAGAACCGAGCTCTATCCACACCTGAAATACGCTTGCAGATCCCTGAAGGGGTTAACTCCGCGCAGCTTCTCCTCATGCCGGGGAAATCAAAATGCAGCATAATTCCATTATAATAATATATTTACAGATAATTGCACACCGTAACCGATAGCTGCTATTATCTGCACGGAGGGAACAGCACATACACTAGGATCTATATACCGCACAATGGATGAGCCGCGTGTCCATATATACAGTACATAGCAAACACCGGAGTGAGAATATACCGCCACATAGCAAACATGACTAATGACACTGTCTACTAGATAAATAGGACAAGCATGGCAACTGCATCAGCCAACATATAGATATCGATTACTAGCTACAGAAGTGCTATAGTGTGGAGGAGGGGAAGAATGTACACAGGGAGATGTATTATGGTACTTATATCTGTATTCATAGGAGGTAGTATTATAGTAGTTACATTCTTGTACATAGGAGCAGTATTATAGTAGTTATATTCTTGTACATAGGAGTAGTATTATAGTAATTATATTCTTGTACATAGGAGGTAGTATTATAGTAGTTATATTCTTGTACATAGGAGCAGTATTATAGTAGTTATATTCTTGTACATAGGAGCAGTATTATAGTAGTTATATTCTTGTACATAGGAGCAGTATTATAGTAGTTATATTCTTGTACATAGGAGTAGTATTATAGTAGTTATATTCTTGTACATAGGAGCAGTATTATAGTAGTTATATTCTTGTACATAGGAGCAGTATTATAGTAGTTATATTCTTGTACATAGGAGTAGTATTATAGTAATTATATTCTTGTACATAGGGGCAGTATTATAGTAGTTATATTCTTGTACATAGGAGCAGTATTATAGTAGTTATATTCTTGTACATAGGGTTTATGGTGTAGTTACATTCTTGTACCATAGGAGTAGTATTATAGTAGTTATATTCTTGTACATAGGGGGCAGTATTATAGTAGTTATATTCTTGTACATAGGAGCAGTATTATAGTAATTATATTCTTGTACATAGGAGCAGTATTATAGTAATTATATTCTTGTACATAGGGGGCAGTATTATAGTAGTTATATTCTTGTATATAGGAGCAGTATTATAGTAGTTATATTCTTGTACATAGGAGCAGTATTATAGTAGTTATATTCTTGTACATAGGGGGCAGTATTATAGTAGTTATATTCTTGTACATAGGAGCAGTATTATAGTAGTTATATTCTTGTACATAGGGGGCAGTATTATAGTAGTTATATTCTTGTACATAGGAGCAGTATTATAGTAATTATATTCTTGTACATAGGAGGAGTATTATAGTAGTTATATTCTTGTACATAGGAGCAGTATTATAGTAGTTATATTCTTGTAGATAGAAAAAAAAAAAAAAAAAAATAATTAAAAAAAAAAGGGGGCGGAATGCAATTATTAATATTTTTTTACAAAGGAGCAGTATTATAGTAATTATATTCTTGTACATAGGGGGCAGTATTATAGTAGTTATATTCTTGTACATAGGAGTAGTATTATAGTAATTATATTCTTATACATAGGGGGCAGTATTATAGTAGTTATATTCTTGTATATAGGAGCAGTATTATAGTAGTTATATTCTTGTACATAGGAGCAGTATTATAGTAGTTATATTCTTGTATATAGGAGCAGTATTATAGTAGTTATATTCTTGTACATAGGGGCAGTATTATAGTAGTTATATTCTTGTACATAGGAGGTAGTATTATAGTAGTTATATTCTTGTACATAGGAGCAGTATTATAGTAGTTATATTCTTGTACATAGGAGCAGTATTATAGTAGTTATATTCTTGTACATAGGAGCAGTATTATAGTAGTTATATTCTTGTACATAGGAGCAGTATTATAGTAGTTATATTCTTGTACATAGGAACAGTATTATAGTAGTTATATTCTTGTACATAGGAGGCAGTATTATAGTAGTTATAATAATAATAATAATAATAATAATAATAATAGTCCTTTAAT
This sequence comes from Leptodactylus fallax, assembly GCA_947044405.1. NCBI lineage: Eukaryota > Metazoa > Chordata > Amphibia > Anura > Leptodactylidae > Leptodactylus > Leptodactylus fallax. The sequence continues at coordinate 1,337,664 of CAMRHE010000452.1, read as the reverse complement.
AGTCCCACAATGGGGAAATTCAGTGTGTTACAGCAGCAAAGATAAGCAGATACAAATACAAATACAACATGTACATGTTTATATTCTTGTACATAGGAGCAGTATTATAGTAGTTATATTCTTGTAGATAGGAGCAGTATTATAGTAGTTATATTCTTATATATAGAGGGCAGTATTCTAGAAGGAATGTATTCTGACCTAAGATTCATATTCTGGAATCTGGAAAAGTTATGTGACAGCCCCTTGGAAAGCATTATAGGCAGTATTATTATTAGTTGTTGTGTAAGTTTCCTAGAAAGTGAAATTTAGACAGATTTTTTTATGACAATGCTGAATATGAGTAAGCAGTGCAGTCAGTGATGCGGTGTATAAATGTCAGGTCGCTGTCCACACTAGGCTGCTTCTCCTCGCTCCTCACCTTTGTCCCTCTATTTGCAGTAAATATGCAGATCCTTTGCCGCTTTAATTAACAAGGTATCAGCCCTTCGGCTCTCAGAGGATTAAGTGTCCGTAAACACTGCTGAGCTGCTGTCACTGAACAGATTGGGAAACACAATCCCCTTGTAGATAGGACCTGTTCACAATACACAGATTTCCACGGTAAATCTGCCCTTCTCTGGACACTGTCAGGTTTCACGACCTAAAAGGAGATTTGTTTCAAAGTCTGACATACTCAGTCTGCCAAAATCTCCGGTACTTGGTGCCCCTTGGTCAATAGCTAATGTCTGTTACAGGCACAAATACATCTGGATATAGCGGGACACAGAGGTTATATCTGCACCCAGGCTGGAGAAACTAATGGAGAATGGCAGCCATATACATGTGATGATGACTGGAACGGGCTACAAGCTACATCCCTGAATATAATCCCTTAAAGGGGTTTTCTAGGACTTATATATTGATGACCTATCATCTATATGTGATCTTTGGGTACCCCCACTGATCAGCTATTGCAAGCCCTGCAGACTTTCCCTGTGATGATTATGTAACGTTCATCTATCACATGGTACAGTAAAAGCTTAGTCCTATTCAAGTGAATGAGCTGCAATACCAAACACAGCCACTATGATATGTATGGCGCTGTGCTTGCTTATTGAGTGAACGCTTTGGCCTCTTCAACCAGTCGATCGGTGGGAACCCCAGCCATCACATATTGATGATTTTCTAGATTTTTCTGCCTGACCATAAGAGAGTGGTTATAGTCAATGCAATTGACTATCTAAGTGGCCACCATGGCCCACATGAGACATAGTGGAAAGGAGATATGGACCACCCCCTTAAATAGAACAAAGTCCCTGTGTAGAGCCACTTGATGCATTTGTGTCTACAGACCACCATAAGAACAAGTCATCCATAGAGACATCACCACAGACGACCATGAATGGTGGATCGACTCAACGTAAGTGTCATCACATCATTCCAAAGGGCTCTAAACACACGTTTTATTCAGGGGTCTGGGAAAGATTTACCCAAATGTCCATGACCATTGGTGCAAACATTTGATTGTCCTATGGCCTAATCATCTCTAGTGTGATGACCAGCATGAGGCATGAAATCGTCCATGTTTCCCATATCTAGTTCACCACTGGACCTTGCCCTACTAATGTGCAGCAAGCCGGAAGCAAGAGAGGGTCGGACAATAACAGAGCAATTTATCACCCGCAAACAAAACAAGGGCCATCTCCTCCACCAGCCCTTGTTATGCAAACACAATAAAGATCAATTTCCCAAGGTGGTCAAAACCGATTGACCTTCAAAGATAACACAAGTGTCCATTAGAAAGGGACTCTATTTCTCTGGAAAAAAGAACTTGGCTACATTCCCAAGAGGTGACGTTTCTCGGCCATACAAGGCTTCCAGGAAATATTGAGAAGATTGATTCTGTAGCAATACCAGTGGAGACAGCTCTTGAACTAAGGGCTACCAAAACCAACCACTAGAAGGCCTAGAAGACCAACCACACATCGACCTAGAATGGACTACACATAAAAATCCCCCTTTCACAGACTTAAGGCTACTAACAGAGAAGGTGCTCATAGAACTTCAAAAATAAGCAACGAATGGGCCTGCTGGTGCCAAAAATAATGATTCCATGAGGTGGACCAAATATCAAGAATTTTTCCGATTGAATATATCATTTAATTACAACTGTCCCGAAGATTGGATTAGGAACAAATATCTACCAGGTCATACTCAAGGAAACAGATATAGATTTACCAAAAAGATCAGCCGGAGACTGGGATCACTCTTCTTATCATCAGAAATAATTCAGAGAACATTACTATCTCACATCTCACGAGACCCCTGGCGAAAGTCACTTTTATAAGGGGGTGACAAAGCTGACTGCTCATTTCTTCTGCAAGATTCTCTGCTCTGGCTCATGGAGAGGTGTCCAAGTTAAGGACCTCCTTAATGATGACCATATACCTTAATATGGCTGATGGGACAACTCTTTTAAAATTAACCTGAACTTTTTAGATCTTCTGAACGGTCATGACAGTGGAGGTTTGTTATCGGGCACAGCTACCAATCACAGTGGTTGCCTCTGAGATTTACTGATATTGAATTGAACCCAAAGAAGCATCCATTACCATATAATGTAGAACCTCTGAACTTTGAGGGTCCAAGTGGTATGCACAGTCTTCAGCACTGGGCCAAATTTTTAGGTGCTCTTACACATTAGAACCAAACACAGATTTCGGAGGGATAGGTCAACCATCTAGCGTAGTTGGAGATCACCAAACTAAATGGTAGATATTGGGGGATAGAAGTAATGGGCAAACTGGATGTCAACATGTCCAAAGTTTTGTTGACATGGGTGATAAACCAGGAGGTCTGGCATTGGCTTGTGACCCTCACCACTGAAAACATATCCAAACTTGGTTGGGTCGAATATGGTTGTGTATATGGGAGTCAATCGGAAGAGCGTCACCAAAGAGGGTTTTGACCACAATTGTGAACAAATGGGCACCTAGTCCTAAAGATTAGTAATAATGAGACCGCACTCCTTCTACACAGACGTAGCAATGGATTTTTTTTTTAAACAAACAACTAAAAAGAACAAAAATCCACCAATCAATCCATCCCACAATCATTGCCTCTTTATCAATCCCTTTTTCCTCTAGTAGAATCTTAGCTCCCGGGCACCTGGATGTTTACTCTGAGGCACAAGACAATATGCAAGACTAAAGGGGGATTAAAAGGAAGCTCTCAAGTATCCACCCTGGAGACATGTGACTAAATAAAAACCTGTTGTGGATCAGTCAATTATTGTTTTGGTTTTCTAGGTAGATGTCATGAGGCTTTCAGAAGCCCTGGAAGTGGTGAGGGTCACAAGTTCAAGCTGTCGAGTGACTGAGCACTTTAAGAAACAGTCCTATGGCAGAGTACACACAACTTAAGAGGTGTTGATCCTTGTGCATGGTGCAAACAATTCTGTTGACTCTTTCATGGAGAAGAAAAAACATGTGACCACTTGTACTACCCTTAAATTCAATAAATTTTGTCTTGTCTTTTTATATGGGGAAAACAAAAAGTTGGGCACCACTCATAAATTTCAAGGTGCACCTTCGTTCTTCGAATAGGTCTAAATCTAGTATATTGTATAGACAACATCAAGATGGGACCAAGGCTGGAAAAATAAGGACAAGTACTTATTAAGATCTTCTACTTTCACTAAGGGTACTCAACAAGGAATGAAGCTGATTTTAAAGCTCGAATAAAGAACCAGTAAAGAACCAAACTAAACCAAACTAAAACCAAACTAAACCAAACTAAAGAACCAGTACTAACCTGAATTTATCAGAAAAAGCTAAATTTATTACTCTAGCCCACCAGGGATTTTGGAATTATGAGAACAAACATGGTGCAAAGGAAGGAGCCCTACTTTCCCTGTTGACCATGTCCTCAATAACTTTTGTCTTGTCTTCTGTATATGGGAGGGACCCAAAAGTTGGGCATCTCTAATACATTTTAAGGTGGACTTGTCTCCTAGAATTTGTCTAGATCTAGTATACTATATAGAAATAATCAAGACGGGACCAAGGCCGAGGTAAAAGAGCGAGAACACCTGAAGATCTACTACTTCTACCAAGTGTACTCAACTGGGAATGAAGCTTTCACCAAGGCCGGTCTTTAGTAACCATTTTTTAGGGATTTGTCAGACTGAGGAACCCCCAGGAGTGACCTGAATTTATCAGGAATAGAAAAATTAATTACCATAGACCACCAGGGATTTCGAAATAACGAGAACAAACATGGTGAAAAGAAGGAGCTCTACTTTGCTTGGTGCCCATGGCCTCATTTAGTTCCGTTTTTTGGAACCAGTTGATAGTTAAGCCCTCCCAATACTGTCCCCAACAAGGTACCCCTGCCATCTAGTGATATGAACCATGTCCGGTGGTATTATTTGGGCCATTACATTGTTTAGCCTAGATCTCCCTAGACCTTTATCCGACCCAGCCCACTGTACAATTTTATTTATTGTATTTACAACTATACAGCCAAAAAAATAATGGTGCGAAACTGAGTGACAACTGCAACAAGTCACTCCTGTTGTTCTCCGATTTGGAGGCTCAGTTATGTTGTGTAGGGGAAGGGGAATGACAAAACAGATTGCATGGAGGCCCGGACCACCACTATACAATGACGGCTAATGAATGCAACGCTCATTACATGTAAATTCCATCGTTGCTTAAACCTCAAACAGAGAGGACGAAGAAACGGCAATCACCACGTTTCCGAACGAGGCAGGTAATTACAGAATCTGCTAAATTACAGTGATTATAGGAGGCACCGAGGAGAAACTCCGCACAGCTCAGGCAACTTCTGCAGGGTGGGAGGAAAGTTTAATTGAACAGCTGTACGCCTCTTATCGCTGAATTATGACTTCTTATCATTTATAGTATGGCAGACAGGTATAGATAAAGGGAAGGGACAGGAGGTCACAAGATGAAGGACACCTAAAGAATTCCTTAAAGAGCCAGTAAATATACAGCATAAATGGTGAACACACATGTTTTTTATATACATTTTCATTACAATTTCTACATTTACAAGATGGAGCTTTTTCTTTGCATATCATTGCTTCTTTCTAACTACTATAATACTGCCCCCTATGTACAAGAATATAGCTACTATAATACTGCCCTCTATGTACAAGAATATAACTACTATAATACTGCCCCCTATGTACAAGAATATAACTACTATAATACCGCCCCTATGTACAAGAATATAACTACTATAATACTGCTCCTATGTACAAGAATATAACTACTATAATACTGCCCCCTATGTACAAGAATATAAGTACTATAATACTGCTCCTATGTACAAGAATATAAATACTATAATACTGCTCCTATGTACAAGAATATAACTACTATTCTGCCCTTTACAAGATATAACTACTATAATACTGCTCCTATGTACAAGAATATAACTACTATAATACTGCTCCTATGTACAAGAATATAACTACTATAATACTGCCCCTATGTACAAGAATATAACTACTATAATACTGCTCCCTATATACAAGAATATAACTACTATAATACTGCTCCTATGTACAAGAATATAACTACTATAATACTGCTCCTATATACAAGAATATAAGTACTATAATACTGCCCCCTATGTACAAGAATATAACTACTATAATACTGCTCCTATGTACAAGAATATAACTACTAGAATACTGCTCCTATGTACAAGAATATAACTACTATAATACTGCCCCCTATGTACAAGAATATAACTACTATAATACTGCTCCTATGTACAAGAATATAACTACTATAATACTGCTCCTATGTACAAGAATATAACTACTATAATACTGCCCCCTATGTACAAGAATATAACTACTATAATACTGCCCCCTATGTACAAGAATATAACTACTATAATACTACTCCTATGTGCAAGAATATAACTACTATAATACTGCTGCTATGTACAAGAATATAACTACTATAATACTGCTCCTATGTACAAGAATATAACTACTATAATACTGCTCCTATGTACAAGAATATAACTACTATAATACTGCCTCCTATGTACAAGAATATAACTACTGTAATACTGCTCCTATGTACAAGAATATAACTACTATAATACTGCTCCTATGTACAAGAATATAACTACTATAATACTGCCTCCTATGTACAAGAATATAACTACTATAATACTGCCCCCTATGTACAAGAATATAACTACTATAATACTGCCTCCTATGTACAAGAATATAACTACTATAATACTGCTCCTATGTACAAGAATATAACTACTATAATACTGCTCCTATGTACAAGAATATAACTACTATAATACTGCTCCTATGTACAAGAATATAACTACTATAATACTGCCTCCTATGTACAAGAATATAACTACTATAATACTGCCCCCTATGTACAAGAATATAACTACTATTATACTGCTCCTATGTACAAGAATATAACTACTATAATACTGCTCCTATGTACAAGAATATAACTACTATAATACTGCCCCCTATGTACAAGAATATAACTACTATAATACTGCTCCTATGTACAAGAATATAACTACTATAATACTGCTCCTATGTACAAGAATATAACTACTATAATACTGCTCCTATGTACAAGAATATAACTACTATAATACTGCTCCTATGTACAAGAATATAACTACTATAATACTGCCCCCTATGTACAAGAATATAACTACTATAATACTGCTCCTATGTACAAGAATATAACTACTATAATACTGCGCCTATGTACAATATAACTACTATAATACTGCTCCTATGTACAAGAATATAACTACTATAATACTGCTCCCTATGTACAAGAATATAACTACTATTATACTGCTCCTATGTACAAGAATATAACTGCTATATCTCTCCTATGTACGAATTACTACTATAATACTGCTCCTATGTACAAGAATATAACTACTATAATACTGCCCCCTATGTACAAGAATATAACTACTATAATACTGCTCCTATGTACAAGAATATAACTACTATAATACTGCTCCTATGTACAAAATATAACTACTATAATACTGCTCCTATGTACAAGAATATAACTACTATAATACTGCCCCCTATGTACAAGAATATAACTACTATAATACTGCCCCTATGTACAAGAATATAACTACTATAATACTGCTCCTATGTACAAGAATATAACTACTATAATACTGCTCCTATGTACAAGAATATAACTACTATAATACTGCTCCTATGTACAAGAATATAACTACTATAATACTACCTTTTATATACATAAATATACCTGCTATAATACTACTCCTGTTATATAGAGGTAACATATAGATAACATACTGATCATTTGTATATAGATTATAGGGTAATGATAATCGCCAGTATATACCTCGCGGCGATAAATGACATATACTGAGCCTTGTTTGTGCTGACACTCGGGGAGGGCAGTGATATTATAAGTCTATATATCGGTAACAATAGGATTGCACTTCCTATGCATTGATGCGCGCTGTCACTGATGGATGCCCCCCTATACACATCCACTGACAGCATGAGTGATGTGGACTGCTGGATGTTCTACAAGACATTTCCTGCATGAACAGAGCGAGCAGTGTGACCTTGGGATGAGGCTTTTTATTATCTGGTCTCATAGGTTAGATCATTATTTTCTCCCGCTGTGCAGATCTCTCAATGACGGGAATTTGTAGACAATGCTCAGACCTATCAGATCCGCTTCTACTGAGCTGTAATTATTACTGAGACTGATCTATCCTCACTCTGTGTACTGTGATACTAGAGCTGCCGAAAGAACCTGCAGAGGACTCCAAAGACCATCTGGTACTAGTCTGAGGATATGGGAACAGTAGAAGATGTGAGGAGAGGGGGAAACTGGAAAAATAACTCAACCTACGTGCCTATCAACAGCGCCTTAGCAATTATGGGTGCGGAGGTTGGACACATATCAGGAAAGTCTAAAGATGCCTCTGCAACATAGAAGAACTTCAGTGTCATCATTGGGCAATGTGGTGGAGGAGTCATCTGTCATGGTACATGCAAAATGGCGTAACCACCAGGTATACTCACGATCAGTGTCGGACTGGCCCAACATAGTGCCAGAGGAACTGCCAGTGGGCCCAAGCTCTAACACCATAATGGTCGAGCACAAGACACCCAAATTTGAAGGTACTATGGTCTATCTCCTAAGGGTTTTTGGAGAATGGGCCTCCAGAATTACGTTATCTGCTGGGCTCAAGGAGCCTCGGTCTAACATTGTTCACTATACATTTGTCAGGGAAAATTTTGACGTTAGGTCATATGGGTCAGAGCGATGGGGGTAGATTCTGGCTCAGGAACTTACTCTACAAGCCAGAAAAGGGAGACCTCCCTGCTCTGGCCAAGTCATTCATTGCATTGATGGCTTTTAAAAGTTTCTCATATGGAGGTGTCCTGACCTTGCCCTGAAGGCAGATGTTGGGGGAAGGAAGTCTTAGTCACGGGTATAAACTGATGCTAGAGGAGTCTTTAAAGAGTTCACTCACCTCTCCCCAGAACATGCATTGAGCCAATCCCAGTGCATATGTATAAACAAGATGAGGGGAATAGTCTACAGACATTGGGGTGGGAAATGGCCAAGTTTGGTCAAACAGAATTCTTCTAGGATCTTAGAATTCTTCTCCATACTCAACTTAGCTTATGTTCTCAATTGGAAGAGACTTATCGACCGTGAGAACATAAAAATTGGCAAGAAATCGAATTCCGTCCAGGGAATATACACATTAGATGGTCGGCCAGTCCCAACAAAATTGGCAGATTTGGTTGACAGTCATCTAACGTGTATAGTCAGCAGAATTATACATGTCCCCTACTAAGCCCATCGCAGAGGACATGTACGATAGCAGAAGATTATTGAGGTTTCTGGAGTTCAGCCCCTTTTATTTATAGAAAAATTATACCTTTAGATCAAGACAGACTAGATAGACACCCCATTGAACACACTAGGGGGCCTTATGTGGCCACCATTGTGGATGTTACCTTTAAATATACCTCCTGCAAGGGAAATGATGAGAAGGAATTTTTGCAAACCTACAATTTGAGAAAGTACTCAATTTTTTAGAGTCCAATGGCCATAAACCTCCAGTTACAAGTGACAAGGTAACAGTAGGCACCAGACAGCGTCAGCCATACTAACCTCGGCCGGGAGTTTTATGGGCACAGCCTTATTGGAGGTCTAATTAAAATTAGTTTGTAGCAAGCAGAAACTATAGAACCAAATTGAAATCTTGCTGTAAAGCTGCCGAAACCTGCCGTGCGTCCTAATTTATACTTTAGTGCCTGAGCCTTAAGCAGCCGCGATATCACCCAAATTACAAAGACGGAGAAATTCTGCAAGAAGGGACGGGTGCAAATCAGCCAAATGGATTCCTCTTGACACCCGAGCCCAATTTGTTCCCACATTCACTTACTAAGCTTGAGCCATTCCAAAAGAATTTAATGGAAAGCCTCCTGAAATTTGCATTGAAACACTGGCGGATATCGTGTACAGTCAATAACCCAAAAATGTTCTTCTCGCTTAGCTGAAAATAGAAGGAGCTGAACCGAGGCCGTAAAGAACAACACATTCCTCAATCACACAATTTTGTGGTATTTCATGCCTAAATTGAAATAACAAAGAAGTCTACCTTAAGTCTATAATATAGAATCCACCATTCAACATTTTTGGCAGTTTTTCTCTTAATTTCAACCCACTTAATACCGCCATTGGGTGACGTTATATACATTCCACACGACACTGCTATAACAAGCCCAAATAATATGGAAAAAAATACTCTCCTTAAGACAACACATTATACTGCCATATAGTACCCACATAATACTATAAATAAGCTCCTAAATAATACCACCATACACTACTAATTTATATTGGGTTGTCTTAGTTAGCTCCTGGGGTTCCCGTCCTCGGAAGACTGCTAGAAAATAGGCACCCCCTAAAACCAGCCCTTCATAGTTATGCTCATGTAAGGGCAAGGAAAGGTTTCTAGAAACTACTAGGGCAGTTTTGCTAATGAAAATGCACCAGAATTTTGGCACAATTTGCACCAAAAATTGGAGTACACACCTTGCACCAATCCTGCAACTCGTCCATCAAGGGTAATGGTTTAGAGATAAAGGTTGTAGCTTAAGGAGCAACACTGTAAATTGAAAAATGAGTCAAAAAGTTTAGTACTTTTTTGCCAATTTGAGAGACTAGACAATCTTATGATACGCCAAATTTGTCATCCAGCATCAGCCATTGTGATAAATTTGGTGCATTTTACATGAACTAAATCTTACAGACAGTTTTAGTAAATCTCACCCAATATATTTTCCACAAATATAGCGCTACTGCAATGGATTTCTGAAAATAGTTTTTTTGAAATTTGGTCAAAAAATTGGGTAAGAGTTGAGGAAAAATATTAGGCAATTTGGGTAAATTTTTAGACCACTTAATAGATGTATTTGATGGTATAGCACTTAGCACTTAATGTATTTCATAAACTTAGGAAATCATTGAGGCAGATTTATTGGGGCCTCTTCATAAATGACTTGCCCCAGTCCCATAATGGAATTCTACGCCCGTTGGAAAAACTGGCGTAAGTTATAATGAATATGTTGAGCCAAGGTGTCCTTGCCCTGGTTCGCCCGGCTCCACACACATTCGCACAATGTGGCAAGCGTGGTGCAGGACAGGGGTTGTGGCGCATATGTGCCACAATGTCATCCTGCTACACCAAAAAACTACCATAGATGGGTTAATAAATTCACCCAATTAGATTTTAAAAACTTGGCAAATCTGTCTCTTTTAACTAGTTCACTCTTTTACGACTCCTACCGCCAACGGCAGACTAAGCTGAATATAGTACAAAAATCGTGTTCCCAGAGTCTAGAGCCAGAATTTTTGGGAACTTTTTGTACACAAAGTCAAGATTGTTGACCAAATAAGTCATATCGTTATAGTCTACAAAAAGTAATCCAGCACCATAGAAGGTCCCAAGAGCTCCACCTGCCTACTTCATCATAGGCTACATCAAGTCAATATACAGAGTACTCTCTTCTATCAAGTCGCAACTGAATATTCCGCAAAGCGCCGGATGGGTCATCCGATCTCCTCTTACATCTGCTCGACATAAAAATAGACATGCCGCATCTTCTGGTCCTATCGGTAATTCTGAAGCATCGTCTTTGATCGATAAGACCCGTAAATGGTTCTCGGTAACCGCGGCAGAAAAGGAACAATCGTCATAAAACAAAGAGCTGTAAGTAGCGCAGTAAATCACTGGTTAGCCGATACTAATCTCCAGTGATAGCGCATCTATATTTCACAATACATAATGGATGGACACATCTCCAGACGCCATATCCTTTTGTTTATCAGCTTGAAATAATAGCCCAATTTAGCACTCGGCGAGGAGTAATGCCTTCTCAAATCCCTTCGTGTTTTTATCCTTTTGGACCGCACAACGTTCCTTCCTCAAATAAACACCGCTGATTGATTGTCCTCTCCCGAAACGGAGCCATCATATCATTCCTTAATCTTCTTTGTTCTAGACCGACGGTAATGAATCTCCTCTTTATAGAAATCCCTCCTTATAATCCAACTATTATTTTAATTGATCTGTGCTGGTGTCAATCCTGTTCTCCGGGGAGGTGATAATGTGAAAAACTCAGAACAAAAAGACCAAACTTAACACAAGCCACAGAGGGTCATCGATTAAATTATAGTCCTATATGGCGGTCAAAGACAGCAGGATCTATCCAATGGTAGAGGGTTACATGGGAACAAACAGTGAACCAGAATTGACACTTGATTCCTATTGATATACTTGATGCACAAAAAGTGCACCCGTGTAAGGCTAAGTTCACAGCTGTGCTGGAGTCTCCAACAGAAAAACCTCCAGAAATCAGCGGAGAGAGAAGTCCTGCATGGAAGACTTTTCTTTCTGATGCTTTCACTATGAAAACTATAGTCTATGGGGCCTGCCAGAGTCTGCAGGTAACTGCTCTTTTAGCGGTACGCCTGTCATTTGGGTGCCACGGTGGACCCAAAAAATGGAGAGCCCAGCACAGATGTGAACCTAGCCTAAAAAAGTCATGCATAATACAGCTCTCTCTTCCTCTCTCCCAGCAGGAAATCCCAGCATCATCTCAGAAGCTAATCAGCAGTTACATTATAATCATTCAAACTGCAGTGACCAAACTGCTGTCTCCCTGTATCCATTAAAGGGATAGATAGGTTAAGGTCTACTGAATTAAATGATGTTTTCCCCTTGTGAATCAGTGACTCCGATGATGAGTTATCACTGTTTTTTGTTGGTCTTTGAGGCAACAAGGAGGTCGCCATTGTTATGTAGAGCTCATTTGCATATCGACAAAAACAGCAATATCTCTGCAACAGTAACAGCGATTCACATGGGGAAAATACCAGTTGATTCAGGTGACCCTAACCTATCTATCTGCGGGGCTGGGGTGATATGCTAGTTCTGGTGACCCTAACCTATCTATCTGCGGGGATGGGGTGATATGCTGGGTCTGGTGACACTAACCTATCTATCTGCAGGGATGGGGTGATATGCTGGGTCTGGTGACACTAACCTATCTATCTGCAGGGCTGGGGTGATATGCTGGGTCTGGTAATACTAACCTATCTATCTGCAGGGCTGGGGTGATATGCTGGGTCTGGTGACACTAACCTATCTATCTGCAGGGCTGGGGTGATATGCTGGATCTGGTGACACTAACCTATCTATCTGCAGGGCTGGGGTGATATGCTGGTTCTGGTGACACTAACCTATCTATCTGCAGGGCTGGGGTGATATGCTGGGGTCTGGTGACACTAACCTATCTATCTGCAGGGCTGGGGTGATATGCTGGGTCCTGGTGACACTAACCTATCTATCTGCAGGGCTGGGGTGATATGCTGGGTCTGGTGACACTAACCTATCTATCTGCAGGGCTGGGGTGATATACTGGTTCTGGTGACACTAACCTATCTATCTGCAGGGCTGGGGTGATATGCTGGGTCTGGTGACACTAACCTATCTATCTGCAGGGCTGGGGTGATATGCTAGTACTGGTGACACTAACCTATCTATCTGCAGGGCTGGGGTGATATGCTGGTTCTGGTGACACTAACCTATCTATCTGCAGGGCTGGGGTGATATGCTGGTTCTGGTGACACTAACCTATCTATCTGCAGGGTTAGGGTGATATGATGGTTCTGGTGACACTAACCTATCTATCTGCAGGGCTGGGGTGATATTTGGGGTCTGGTGACACTAACCTATCTATCTGCAGGGCTGGGGTGATATGCTAGGTCTGGTGACACTAACCTATCTATCTGCAGGGCTGGGGTGATATGCTGCTTCTGGTGACACTAACCTATCTATCTGCAGGGCTGGGGTGATATGCTGGTTCTGGTGACACTAACCTATCTATCTGCAGGGCTGGGGTGATCTGCTGGGTCTGGTGACACTAACCTATCTATCTGCAGGGCTGGGGTGATATGCTAGTTCTGGTGACACTAACCTATCTATCTGCAGGGCTGGGGTGATATGCTAGTTCTGGTGACACTAACCTATCTATCTGCAGGGCTGGGGTGATATGCTGGGGACTGGTGACACTAACCTATCTATCTGCAGGGCTGGGGTGATATGCTGGTTCTGGTGACACTAACCTATCTATCTGCAGGGCTGGGTTGATATGCTGGAGTCTGGTGACACTAACCTATCTATCTGCAGGGCTGGGTTGATATGCTGGAGTCTGGTGACACTCCCTTTAAGCAGTATAATTACTCTTAATGCTACATATAAGCATTATCACTGCAGGGTTGTCTTCAGTTTATTATGTTTGATTATTAGTATGAGTTTTTGCTTGGTAAATACTGTATTATATTATCTGTGCATCTATGACCAGTTTAAGAATTTCTTAAGATCTTGGTATTCCCTAATGTGAAAGCTAAGGACAACTAACTCCCACAGTTAATCCAATGGGGTGCCATTAAAGGGTTTGTCCAATGGGGAAAAAAAAAAGTTTTGTTAGAAAGGTTTGCAAACATAACATGATCTCTAGCTCTTGGAATCTCTAGTAATTGGTTAGAATAAGCAAGTGATCAATTTTCCTGCAGCACCCCCAGAGGGAAAATGCAGTATTACACAGTGGCCAATAAAATGGGCTGTTCATGTTTATTGGGAGTCAAACTTCGCTATTTACTCTTCATAAGAGAGTAGATTAACTGATTTATAGTGAGGTGGCCACTTGTCGCCATTGCCTTTGTAATACCTGACTGCTGTTTAATATATACACCATATAGCAGTATTATTTAAGCACTGCATGGCACTAACGATGTAAGTGCTATATGGCAACTATATAGGCACTCTGTGCTACTATTAGGCTCTATTCAGAGGACCAATGTTGGACTGAAGTTCCTAGGGCCCACCAAAATGATCTTGGGGCCCTCCCTGTGAAAATAGATTACAGTACCCTTCAAATTTGGGAGTCTTCTGCTGTACCATTATTGTGTTAGAGCCTAGGCCCATTGGATAGCACCCCAGATGACCATGATGCAAAATGGCTGTGAAAAATGTACATTTTGATGGCCAATTTGCATCCAAGGGGTACCCATTTTTATGGTTCCCTTTCATCTTGTAGGATCCATGAAAACAGGCAAAAATAGGACCCGAATAGAGCCTTATATAGCTTGATATAGAAGTATTCAGCACCATATGGCGGTATAACTTGGTAAGTATTACAGATGCATTACCCTCTTCTCAAGATAATGGGCAGGGGCCAAGGGCCCTTGACCCAATATGCCAAAATGAAATACAAAAATAACCGGATCTTGCAAGTGACGCCAGGACACCATGAGTTAATCTCACCTTCATGGTCCATTTAGCAGACAAAGCTGTGTAACCCACTCTGGTACGGCATGTCCTCATGTTAAGTGGTACACCGCTGCGTGCCAGAGTTAATTAGTGGAAAAGATGTCTTCAACTAGCGTAGCGCGCTGTAAACAATGTAAGATGTACAAGTTCCTCCGAGTAAATCAATTATTGCTTTGTAGTATTTGCATTATCGGATCAAACTGGAGCGAAGAGCATTTATAAAGACCTTCAAAAATATGAAAAAATTAAATAAAAAAAAAAAAAAAATGGAGGAGCGGAAATGAATGTGACGTTGGCCACCGTGCCAACCAGCCTTAGAAAAAAAAAAAAAAAAATGACAGATGACAAATAGAATAATTAAACCCTGCAGATAATTTGCTTAACAATTAAGGCCGGGGAGCGATAACGGAACGTGGCGGTAAACAAAGGATTTCTGCTTGTTCAAACCCAAAAATAAAATTAAAAGACACACACCCCGAGTGCAAGGAAAATGTAAATGGCTCCACAGCAGAGGGGTGAATGTTAATTTACATGGATTGTTTTTTAGGGTAGCGATTATAGTGAGGCGAGGGCAAAAAGGGTAATATTGGGGTTTTGCGGTGACTCAACCTCCATTACGTCCCTGTGGTTATACTGAGGAAGTCATTTTGTGGAGGGAACCAAATTTCTGAAAGAGAATCTCGGTCTGCCAATCCGACCCTTATGCTCTCCAACAAAAAGTTGAAAATAAAAAAAAAAAAAAAATTAATTTTTAAAAAAATAATTCTACATTCGGAGACCACATTCACTACTATGGAAGTCAGCAGTAAGGAGCCATAAGGGTGGATTACACATGGAGTTATTTTACGTCCTGGAAAAAAAAAAAAAATCCAAGTCTTATTAATGAATTTTGTGGCAGATTTGACTATGGCCTAAAATTATTCCATGTGTGAATCCACCCTAATGGACAGGACTGGGAATACGTATAGGCCTGAACACATCCCTATCCATGTTGCCATGCATGGCCTGTATATTTTAGTTAAAAACTAAAAAGGATTATTAAAAAAGTCTAAAAAAGAAATAAAAAAGTCACAAAAACATAACATACAATAGAAAGTGACTTCTCAAAAAATAATCAATTAAACTCATATCAGTCAAAAATTGCACCCTAAAAAACAACAACTCATCCCGCAGAAATCAAGCTAATTCAATACGAAAAATTAAAAAAGACTATTGAAAAATGCAGATGCAAAAATGAATTAAAAAAAAAAAATCTCGAGGTCTTCAGGGCAAAAAAAATTTTTTTTGAAGGTATACAAGGCCAAAAATAATAATTAAAAAAAAAACAACAACCTTGAGGTCTCCAAACAACCTTTAGGCCAAAAAAAAATTTTTTGGGAGGTCTTCAAGGCCAAATAAATAATATTAAAAAAAAAAAAAAAAAAATAAGGTCTTCAAGGCTAAAAAAAATATAAAAAAAAAAGAAATAATGTCTTTGAGGCCAAAAAATTATAAAAATAAAATCTTGAGATCTTCACGGCTAAAAATAAAAAAAAAACTTTGAAGTCTTCATGGCTACAAATAATAATAATAATAAAAAAAATCATGACGTCTACTACAAGGCCAAAAAAGTAATAAAAAAAAATCTTCATGGCTGAAAATGCGTAGTGTAAAAATTCTGTTTGGGGGACCCCTAACATGCGGCCATATAAGCACAGCTGTTCTCCCCACCACCTCTTAAAAAAATGGTACCTGTGAGCGCACCCAAATAAAAACGTAATATTGAGAGCTGACGAGGTGAGAAAAATCACCTCTGAATAATTCAGCTGGGGCAGCGGCAGGTACTTCCTAGTTACAGCTCTGATGAAATCCACATGAAATTCTACGCTGTCATTTTGCTGCCCTAATTTCATTATTAATGACAGGCTTGAGTTACCAACCTCGAGATGACGTCGGCTGGGGAGCGGGATCTTGGGGTCATCGCTGTCATAAAGGGGGCTTATACAGATGTAGCAGAGCTGGTTTGGTTCTCATGGCAATACCACAACCATTCTACAAAATTCTACCGACTTCTAATCCTAAACAGTTCGGTGACAAATTCATCTCTATTGTGTCTGTTGTAATAATTGCAATTCACGTGTAAGCCTTGTTCACACCTACTTCACAAGACCATGTGAACATAGGCCACACTTATAGTTGTCTGCCAAAGACTCACATTGTCTATTCGCATGTAGTAGAGTGGACATTTTTGGGGACCACACAATGCAACGTGGTGATCCGAAGGCTTACATTAAATAACAAACTCGGCTCTGCTACATCAGTGAGCCCTTTGCGTACATGAGCGACAAATCTACCCAGCTTATTTTTGTTATTTTACTATGTTAGCCCCTATTCTTAGTTTACAGGCTAACAGGGTTCTTAAATACACAATTTGCATAAGTATAAGCGCCCCTCTATATAAAAAGTTCTCGAATGCTCGACTTCACAGGAGTACACAGGAGCTATTTTTTTTTCGCACTACACCTGTTGGTTAGAACATTCGATAAACAATATATCTCGCTCTATCCAACAGCTGCCCGTCACATCTCAGGTGCTGAAAGATGCTGCCGACAGCCTGGAAGGATTCTTTACGTGGCCAGTGTATGGACACCTGCCATGGAGATCTGTCTCCATCACAGAGATACAAGCGGCTAGGTATAAATTCAGGACCAGTGTTTGGGTCAGGCCCTCCAAAATAGAGAATAGGAGACAACAATAAGTATTAGACGCTTTGCAGCAGCTGCTTGACACTAGCACGCTCGTAAGCAATGTCAACAGGAGGTCGTGCTGCCCCATCCCATGATCCAGTTCCCGGCTAACACTGCGGCACCTGTCCAGACCACAACCCTGTTATCAAACCAACCTGGAGTGGGCCCCCTCTCTACAGGGGCCCCATAGGAGCAGCTGCTGTGATACATGCCCATGCTCTCTGGTCACGTATTATGTACTGGTGACCACCGACGACAATGTGGCTGATCTAACCAGTGATGGGTCAATTTATCGGGAACCCTAAAGGTGGTCTAGGTGAGCCCTTTTGTGGTGGTGGCCCTTTCCTGTTGCCCCATCCTTAGGTAATAAGAAAGTGCCTGGGAAAGTATCCTGAGGACCACCATCAAGTTGGTAAACAAGTGCAAGTCCATCTTGTTGGGCGTGAACCCAACACCATGGTTGGTCTATAAGGTGGACTCCATGTCAGACTGGCCCACCAGAGTATCCACCGATGGCCCCACACCACAGTGGTCCACCAGAAGACACACAACTTGGAAGGACACTATGGTCTATTTCCTATGGCCCCAAGTGTCATTTTATCTGGTGGGCCGAGGAACCCCAATCCGACACTGGTTAGACTTATGCCGACCTCATCCCCTACGTAACCATGAGGGCCCCTATTGTCCTAACTATGGGGCTCACTCTCCTCTATGGTGACCTCTCCTCATGTATGGTGACCAATTGCTTCCAACCAAACGGTCCTACCAGGTAGGTCAATGGCTACCACCCCGTAGCGAATGGCTTTGCAGCACAACAAGGGTTAAATGTTGCGGCCATTTTCTTAGCAATCTTCCCGATCTGTCGGAGAAGGAGGAAAGTGCTGACAGCCGCGTTTAGGACGCTCTATCAATCATATTAATTCATTTTCCATTGTCACCGAGGGATTAAATTGTCAATAACATCTTTTAGTATGACACGTCTCCTGCAACAAGCGAGAGCGCTGACTAATTACATCCTTGCTCTTGTCGCAGCTAGATACAGACAGGCGCGCAGGGTATGTACACACAGGCGCAGCAGAGCCGAGTTTGTCACACCACGTGCCATCTGGGGGTTGTTTCACGCTAAACCAATTACATAAAAAAAGAATGATTAAAAATATATAAAGTATAAAATATCAAAAAAAAATTCATCATTTGCGTCTTTTTGGAATTCGATCCCATTTAGCAAGTAAAAATAGGAAATTTCAAATTCAGCTTTGCTATTGAATAAGCATTTAGGTTATTTCAATTTTTTATGTTTAGAATCATTTATTCCCCCCTCCCCGTATGATAATAAACCTAAGATGCAAAAATAAGAAAAATCTAAATCTAAAAATAAAATATAAATATATAAAAATTTATATATACTTAAAAATATATAAAAAAATTTAAATAGTAAAAATGAAGTAAAAATGTATATATATATATATATATATATATATATATATATTTTTTTTTTTTTTAATATATACAAATATTTAAAAACAATTATTTTAAAAATTAAAAAATGAAGTAGAATTTATAAATATATTTAAAAAATACATAAAGATCTAAAAAAAAATGAATTCGAAAATAAGTAAAAAAATTAAGTATTAGGAAAAAAAAAATACTATGAAACTATTCCTGAAAAGATTCGGACGCAGCAATTGTTCACATAATTAATGAAATCCCCGCAAGAAACTCATTTTTCATCCGGATAACGTTTGCCTTTTGTAGACCGCTTTACCCTCTCAATTAAGCTAGAAAAAAAAAAAAATCTGGGATGATCATTGAACCGCCACGCTACAAATGTGCTGCCTTTAGCCTTCTGAAGGGTATTGGAAATGTCCTAACCATGCTTGTCAGAAAAGAATCCATCCTCCGTCATCAAACCTACCACGAAACCTATATTTTTTATAGATATCTGAAACATTGGACCAAGGAATGAGGTGAAATTACAACGATGTGGCAAAAAATTTGATATTTGAAAAAAAAATTACAATTTTTGAAAAAAAAAAAAAACTAAAAATTTAGTAGTGGTTTTATAGTTGAAGTACATCACACAGAAAATTCTAAGGCCGTTACTGTACAAGTTAGTCAAATTTGCAAAAAGATTTGGCAGACCAATGCCAGTAAGCCCCCATAAAGCAATAAGGTAAATGTAGTGCTGTACGAGAAGTCTCTGTATGGGCCAGATCTGTCGAGGTATCCGGGCTGAGCGTCCATCGCTCAGTCATAAAGTAGGCTACAAGGGTTGTCTCCCTTCACTACACTACACTGCACTACAGTACGTCCACTAATATAAGGCTCTGTTCACATTGGCACTCTGCTATATTAGGATTCTGATGTTTGTGACGGCCAGAATAGCTTGGTCTACAGTGTTATTCTTGCTATGGAACCCCAATGAAACCCATTAGGAGTGAATGGTATCCAATAGGGGGCCGTACCATACCAGTCATGGCTCTGTTATGATAGTGTGAACACAGCCCAACACATACAAGACAACTAAAAGTTGCATAAAAAATAAAAATACCTAAAAATAAAGCATAAACCTATTTTTTATTTAATATAGCCTTCAGGAATCGTAATAATACTTCGCAGCACTTACGGTAAAAAAAAACCCCCACGACACGACAAGTCGTCAACAACATACTGTCTGCATACTGACCCTATAAGAGACAATACTTCAATAAACATGAATGTTTTTCTGCACAGACGCACAAAAAGTTGGACGTCGTGAAAATAAAAACACACAACGCATCATCGGATACCGATTTGTGGCCAAGAATTCTCCAAAGAAGTCAATGGAGATTCAACTTAGTCTCCTCCGTAGAGACCGTGTATCATGGTAGAGCCGCATTCAGTGGGTTACGGGAAGAAATGGCTGTAGTTTTGGGCCATATTTAGGAATATTCGTGTACAAAACAATGGACAACTGAAGGTGACGCGAACCAGCAGTGGCGACAAGGACAAGCAGAGGTAGGCCGAACATACAGAACGCCATAGGATTGAAAATATGCCTCCTGGTTTTTTGTATTAATTATCCCTAACACAGATACACATGGCAGGCTAGAGATTCTGAAAACTTGTGAAATATTTTAGCCCGTAATAAACAGGTAAATAATGAAATGATGACAAAGTCATGGAGGGTGATGGGGATCAATATATCATTATAGTACTGCTAATAATATTCTGGATAGCACCAAATACACCAGCAAGAACAAACAAGACCAAAAGGATAAAAAAAATAAAAAAATACAGAAAATAAATAAATAAAAACAACAAAAATAATAAATAATAATAATAATAATAATAAACTAGTACAATAAAATAATGTGATAATAAATATAAAATAATATATGTATTAATAATATAAAATAATAAAAAATAATCTAGTAAAATAAAATAATGTGATAAATAATCTAAATTAATAATAATAATAATAATAATAATAATAATAATAATAATAATAAAAAAATAAACTAGTAAAATAAAATAATGTAATAAATAATATAAAATAATAATAATAATAATAATAAGCTAATACATGATAATAACATAAATACTTCTAACACTACTACTAATAATAATAGAAAAAAAGTCTTATGTCCCTTGTCGGCACGCAGCCCTCCTATAACCCACCGGCACAAAGCTAATAATAATAATAATAATAATAATAATTAATAATAAAGTAAAAAAAAAAATAAGAATATAAAAAATACCATCCATAATACAAAAAAAAGAAGAAAAAAAATAATATATACACAATAACATACTAAAAATAAAAGTAAAACGAAAACACGAGTATTACTAACGCTGCTACTACTAAAAACACTTTGTCAGCAAGGACACTGCTACATCCATGAAAAAAAAATAGAGGAAGAAAATGGCAAAAAAAATATGTATAAAAGAAAGATCTAATAATATAAAATATATAATGTCATAAAATAATATAAAAAAAAAAAAACTACTGTAAATAGTACATCTAATATAAGACTTAGGATAAAGTCAGATGGGTCAATGTTACACTCAGTATCATACAAGGTGCTAAAAGAACTTTGTGTAAGCTGACTGTTGTCGCCGACGTATGAGGAACTACATGTCCCAGCGCTACATGTCCCAGCGCGTTCCTCCCCATGTGGAGGTGTATGTACAGGGCTTCAGCAGTCCTACCTGGTCAGGGCAGAGGGCCAGAGCTGCTACCTGCAGAGTCCTGGATGCCGGAGTGTGTGCAGAGCCGGCCAGGAGGAGCTGTCTGAGGATGTGTGACAATGCAATCTGTGTCATCATATTGCAATCTCTCCCATTCAGTGTAATGATGCAATTTGCATTAACACAGTCAGGTGGGCAGAGCCTGGAGATGTCATTTGTCTCCTCACGTCCCTGAATGTCTCTGCGCTGGCTTTGCAGAGTTTCCTTCAGATTGCAATGACCTTCTGTATTTTGGATGATACAAAGGATCTTATGCAATAGTATCCAAGCCCTGTCCTGATAGCGGGGGTATAAATAGACACCAATCCACACCGGCAGATGTTTATATCACTTATTACCTACAGCAGCCTCCGCCATACAGTACAGACACTGCCAGGAGTGCTGCTGAGGGGGTATCTAAGCCTAGCATGTGTGATACTGAGCTGCTGAGGGGGTATCTAAGCCTAGCATGTGTGACACTAAGCTGCTGAGGGGGTATCTAAGCCTAGCATGTGTAATATTGAACTGCTGGGGGTATCTAAGCCTAGCATGTGTAATATTGAACTGCTGAGGAGGTATCTAAGCCTAGCATGTGTGACACTGAGCTGCTGAGGGGGTATCTAAGCCTAGCATGTGTGATACTGAGCTGCTGAGGGGGTATCTAAGCCTAGCACATGTAATATTGAACTGCTGAGGGGGTATCTAAGCCTAGCATGGGTGATACTGAGCTGCTGAGGGGGTATCTAAGCCTAGCATGTGTGATACTGAGCTGCTAAGGGGGTATCTAAGCCTAGCATGTGTGATACTGAACTGCTGAGGGGGTATCTAAGCCTAGCATGTGTGATACTGAGCTGCTGAGGGGGTATCTAAGCCTATCATATGTGATACGGAGCTGCTGAGGGGGTATCTAAGCCTATCATGTGTGATACTGAGCTTGAGGGGGTATCTAAGCCTATCATATTTGTTGGGTGCGGGGGTATCTAAGCCTAGCATGTGTGATACTGAACTGCTGTGGGGGTATCTAAGCCTAGCATGTGTGATACTGAGCTGCTGAGGGGGTATCTGATCCTATCAGGTGTAGGATGTATCTATAGTGTCACTTTCTATTCTGTATCACATAGTCTCCTGAACCACTGTATCTAAGCCTATCCTGTGTCATATAGTCTTCTGAACCACTGTATCTAAGCCTATCATGCATGATACTATGTTCTGTGCTGGAATATCTAAACTTATAATGTGTGATACTGTGATAATCCGATCAAGCCATGTATATATAGTGTATCTAAGCCTATCATGCATGATACAGTCTCAGAGCACTCCATCATCATTCCGTAGGACATGGAGCAGATACACCTGGCCCCGGCCCTGTATACACGTATATACACGTATCACTGCAGGTAGTGTACACCGCGGATCAATAGGAGCCGCCACCAGATCATTAAACCATTTATATTTTGTGTATCTAAGCCTATCATGTGTGATACAGTCTCAGAGCACTACATCATCATTCCGTAGGACATGGAGCAGATACACCTGGCCCCGGCCCTGTATACACGTATATACACGTATCACTGCAGGTAGTGTACACCGCAGATCATTAGGAGCCGCCACTTACTAATGATGCCGCACTCGCCGCCGCTATTTCCTCGTGTGGCAGGAGCGTGCGCCGGGGGCTTATTAATTAGATGCAAACGACATTGAACATTAATGCTGATTTGGGAAAACATAATCGCAGCGGCAATTAAAATCCACAAAAAAATAGAAAAACATAAAAAGACAAGAAGTAACGAGCGCAGATTAAAAGGTACGAAACAAAAACCGCCCTTGGCTCCCGGACTGTGGCAGAGAAGGGTCGGACGACGGTGGCGAGGTCTGACACACAATATCATTGCCTCCCCTGGGTGTGGGGCACCGGGGGCAATACCGGCCCGCCTGGACGGCTCATTAGGTAAAAGGCGGTGCGATGGCGGGCGCAGGTGAACTCGTTATCCGGCCCGCTCCATCTAACGATCAGCCGTGTGTGGGCTCTTTAAATGCCAGCCTGGGGCATGGCGACCTTGCTGGCAGGCTGTAGGGGGCACTGTGGGTCAGATTAACCAAAAAAACGAAAAGATACTGCAAGGAGCAAAACACAGAACTTTTTATTTAAAGGGATCGTCCACAAGGTCAAATGGATACATAGTAACAATGTATCGATACAATGTATCAAAATGTATCAAATGTCAGGATCCTTAAAGGGACCATCACACTAACATTTAAAAAAAAAAATCCCAGTAAAGAAAAAGTCTATTCTTCAGTTGTGTTTAGGTCTATCCATTTCTGGGAAAGCTGGGTGGCAAGCAGTATGGCCGCCATTATAGTTGCTATCACCATGCCAGTCTAGAGTGCTCTTGTATTATACAATTAGGGAGTCTAGGAAAGTCCGTATTGGTTGTCACTCAGCTTTCCAAAAATTTACCTTTCTGTATCTTAGAAAGTTAGGTGACATCCCTCCCGGGATCTGTATGGACAGACGTGTTAGTAGTCATCCACCTTTCCCTAGCTCCTGAATGACAGCAGTGTGTCCTTTACACCTGTCACTACACAATCAGCTAGATCGGCCGTTCAGTAGTCTCAGAAAGTTGGGTGTTAACTCATGTGGACGTTATACTGCATGCTATATTAGTTGTCACCGGCTGGATCCTGCATCAGGGCTACTGCATGACTACACAAAGAGCCAGATTTGCCTTTCAGGGACCTTGTAAAGTTGGGTGTCAGCCCCCCTGTGGAAGCTCTAATGATAGGCATATGGGAGCTCCCCAGCTCCTTTCCCATAATGCCTTGTGATAGGCATATGGGTTGTCACCCAGCTTTCCCAAAAATATCCAAAACAAGAATTTATAAGAACTTGAAGGAATCAAATTGTTGAAAATTTTGGGGACATTTTTCAAAAATTTGCGGCCGTGACTGCCCATAATCTTGTCTATTAACCCTTTCTATCAATCCAGTTCCTTAGAAAAGTTGGGTGGCAGCTCATGGGGAAGGGGGGGTATTTATACCAGTCATCACTAAGCTTTCCCAGACTCTTGCATCTAGATTTACCATTCCATCATCTAGGAAAGTTGGGTGACCTTCCCTCCTGGATTTGTAAGGGCAGCGATATGGGTCATCACCCATCTTTCCCTGGGTCCTGATCGTCAGCAGTGCGTCCTCTGCCTCTGAATCACCACGCGGTCGGCGAGAATTGTCTTAAAGGAGGAAGCGGTAATGAGAGCTATCCAGGTGGTCACCCAGCTTTCCCAAAAATAGCCAAGACAAAGACTGTTAAACTGACAAAACGCTCAAAATTTTTGAACTGCCATCTATTAACTCTTCACACTCCAGCTCCTCTAGGAAAGCTGGGTGACAACTTTAGCGTTTTTGCTCAAGTTTTTGGGAAATTTTTCAAAAACTTTTTGCCCCTAATGTTGCCTATTAACCCTCTGCACTCCAGCTGTCATAAAACACCACCACAGCGCAGCACTTTTATCTGTCGCCAGGGCAGAATTAACTCCAAAAATCCCACCGAGGCCTCAGACGTGGTGAAGACAACGGCGGCTGTACACAGGGGGGCGGCGGGCGCTAAGCTGATAAGAGAGGTAAGTGTATCAGTAACACGCCAAGAACATGCCATTGACACGTCAGTAATGTCTTTGCCGTATTAATCCCATTTTTTGTTTTTCGCTTTAGCCCCCCCCCACCCCGATTCTCTCCATTAAAATTCCACTCTACTCCGAACAAACCCCCATTGTTCCCTATCAAAACTTACTGCAGAGGGGAGGGGTCGGGGGTAACACCATGTGGCGCTGCATGGAACATGAGCCGACCTGGCAGGGCGCGGGCGGGCCGTCCGTACCTAGAAGCAGATGGACACACATCACTAATCCCAGGCCTTCCATCCTATACACAGGTGCGCCCAGGGATTAGCTTTCCAAAAAAGCAGCCACTTAAGGAGAAAAAAAAAGGGACCCATCTCTGCACTCCAAACCTTCCCTAACCTGAGGAGAAACAGCCCCCGAGGACATCCCAAGGATACCTTTCCCAGATGCTTTTCCACCTCTGCAGGGGGTGATGGAATTTGGAAAGTGACTACTGGAAAATTAGGAATTTGTCGGTAACAATGTATCTTCTTATGACGCTTAATCCACTTGTTTGACCTCACACCCTCTGGTTTGATGTTAGGTTTGACTGGAAGTATTCACGCCCCTCAGCGTCATTGCTGTCTATTGTACTGGGTGACAGAAGGGCCTTTAGCCCCCTCTTACAGGTCCGATGTTAGGTTTGGATCAGAGGCTTGAATGGAAGCTTCTGGACCCCGATGCAAAAATATACACGCCCTAAGCATCAATTCTAGCAATTGTACTGGATGGCAGAAGGGCATTTAGCCCCCTCTTACAGGTCCGACGTTCAGTTTGGATCAGAGGCTTGAATGGAAGCTTCTGGACCCCGATGCAAAAGTATACACGCCCTCAGCATCATTGCTAGCAATTGTACTGGATGGCAGAAGGATCTTTAACCCCCTCTTACAGGTCTGATGTTAGGTTTGGATCAAAGGTTCGACTGGAAGCTTTTGGACCCCACGATGCAAAAGTATACACGCCCCTCCGCATCATTTCTAGCAATTGTACTGGATGGT
Source organism: Leptodactylus fallax (assembly GCA_947044405.1). Classification (NCBI taxonomy): domain Eukaryota; kingdom Metazoa; phylum Chordata; class Amphibia; order Anura; family Leptodactylidae; genus Leptodactylus; species Leptodactylus fallax. The sequence goes on along the minus strand of CAMRHE010000452.1, from coordinate 1,311,144 downwards.
AGAAGGATCTTTAACCCCCTCTTACAGGTCTGATGTTAGGTTTGCATCCTAAGCTTGACTGGAAGCTCCAAACTCTGCTGCAAAAGTATACACGCCCCTCAACATCACTGCCATCTATAGCACTGGGTGATACAAAGCCTTTAGTCCCCTCTTACAGGTCACTGATAATAATGTATAACTCATAATCATGGGAATTTTGGGGGTGTGAAGACTTATACAAACCACTTCTAAAATGTCTAATGTTCGTTTTGGATCAAAGGTTTGACTGGAAGCTTCCGAACGCAGATGCAAAAGTGTACACGCCCTTCAGCATCCTTGCCATCTATAGTGCTGGGTGGTAGAAACCCTGTGTCACAGGCCACTGATAAAGGGTGCAAACCTTGGTCATGGAAATAATGGGGTGTGAAGACTTTTACAACTTATTTCTAAAAGATATTAAAGAACCCTGAAGTTGTTAACTATTATTCGGCCGTGTATCCGTTTCTTTGAAAGCTGAGACACCCCCAGTATAACCACTAAAGCTGACATAGTGGTGGCCCAGATTTTACACACCCCTTAAGACACTTAATTTATGCCTTCGACCTCACTTCCCCTTTTCTGATGTTAGACTTCACTGGAAGATCCTGGACCCCCATGCAAAAGTATACACGCCCCTCAACATCATGTGCAATTTGTAGTACTGGTGTCCTCTTGAGAGGTAGAAGGGCCTTTAGCCCCCTCTTACAGGTCACTGGTCAGGACAAATTTCTTGATCACGGAGAATATTGGGGTGTGAAGACTTTTACAATTTATTTGTAGCTTACATAGTGATGACCCAGATGTCACAGAACCCTGAATGACTAATCTTTCTGCAGATACAGAAGCTGGTGAGGATAAGCGAATATCTCACCCATCATCAGTATGTGATAGTCTAAGGCTGTCTGGAGTAGCACAGGAAAACAGATAAGGAAGGGCAAGTTTTATGGCCGCCCCTAATGTGTTTGCCCAACTATAAATCAATGTTTGTGCAGAAGACCTGAAATACTCATTAGTGTTACTGTGTAAAGAGGACTAGGGCAGCAGGTAATATACCATGTATACAGTGACCGCACCAGCAGAATAGTGAGTGCAGCTCTGGAGTATAATACAGGATATAACTCAGGATCAGTACAGGATAAGTAATGTAATGTATGTACACAGTGACTGTACCAGCAGAATAGTGAGCGCAGCTCTGGAGTGTAATACAGGATGTAACTCAGGATCAGTACAGGATAAGTAATGTAATGTATGTACACAGTGACTGCACCAGCAGAATAGTGAGCGCAGCTCTGAAGTATAATACAGGATATAACTCAGGATCAGTACAGGATAAGTAATGTAATGTATGTACACAGTGACTGCACCAGCAGAATAGTGAGCGCGGCTCTGGAGTATAATACAGGATGTAACTCAGGATCAGTACAGGATAAGTAATGTAATGTATGTACACAGTGACTGTACCAGCAGAATAGTGAGCGCAGCTCTGGAGTATAATACAGGATGTAACTCAGGATCAGTACAGGATAAGTAATGTAATGTATGTACACAGTGACTGCACCAGCAGAATAGTGAGCGCAGCTCTGAAGTATAATACAGGATATAACTCAGGATCAGTACAGGATAAGTAATGTAATGTATGTACACAGTGACTGCACCAGCAGAATAGTGAGCGCGGCTCTGGAGTATAATACAGGATGTAACTCAGGATCAGTACAGGATAAGTAATGTAATGTATGTACACAGTGACTGTACCAGCAGAATAGTGAGCGCGCTCTGGGGGGGGGGGGGGGGGGGGGGGGGGGGGGGCGGGGGGGGGGGGCGGGCGGGGGGGGGGGGCCGGCCCCGGCTCTGGAGTATAATACAGGATGTAACTCAGGATCAGTACAGGCTAAGTAATGTAATGTATGTACACAGTGACTGCACCAGCAGAATAGTGAGCGCAGCTCTGGAGTATAACACAGGATGTAACTCAGGATCAGTACAGGATAAGTAATGTAATGTATGTATGTACACAGTGACTGCACCTAGCAGAATAGTGAGCGCAGCTCTGGAGTATAATACAGGATGTAACTCAGGATCAGTACAGGATAAGTAATGTAATGTATGTACACAGTGACTGCACCAGCAGAATAGTGAGTGCAGCTCTGGAGTATGGCTAATGTAATGTTTTACAGACTATACATATTCTATATGTAGACTTCTGCTCAGTGATGGACATAGTGTGAATACACGCGCAGTTTCACCAAGGTCGCTCCGGTCACAAAGCATCCTGCAGAACCTTGGACATGGCGGCCACAGCTGTAACCCTCTGAAATCCCAATTACCGCCCTACGTGTTACTTGGAGGGCGCAGACCTTTGTGTCTGGGACTCATTTCACAGGGCTGGTAATTCTAGAGCCGGGATACAGGGAGCTGCCCTGCTGCCAATTCAATGTTTAATGCCCCTAATCTGTTCCAGTCGCTCCCCTATCTGATGCTGGCGGAGTGCGGGGTCCTGGGGGGGATATTTTAGTGCTCGGATACTTCTAGCAAAGTACTTTGGAATTTTAATATAAGAAGAACAACACAAGATCTTTGCACCTTCGCCACATTGCCCGCTGTCACCTCGCTCACATCAAAGGCAATAAGACGAGGAATTAGTCATGCAGCTTCATCACAAGATGTATATATGATGTATCTAAGCCTAGAAAGTGTGATACTGCCTCAGAGAACCAAACAGCAGTACATCCACCCATCATGTAGTGTAGCAGAATGTCATAAAAAAGGATGTATCTAAGCCCATCATGTGTGATACTATGCTGCTCCAAACCGGAGTATCTAACCCTCTCCTGTGTGCTACCATGAAAGAGTATCTAAACCAATTACCTGTGATACTCTGCTACCAAGCTGGAGTATCTAATTCTATCATGTGTAATACTGTCTGCTAATTTGGAGTATCTAAGCCTACTATGATGTGTCATTATATCTGTTAAGACAATGTATCTAAGCCTACCATGTGTGATACTGTAAGATGTAAGAGTTAAAGTATCTCAGCCTATTACACATGATACCACAAGCTGAGTTTATGTATCTAGACCTATTATAGGTGATACATTAACTCAGCAAGAAAGTATCTTAGTCTCTTATGTGTGACCCTGTCTGATGTATCTAATCCCATCACATGTGATACGGTCTTCTGGAGTCATCTCATGTGTGATATGGTCTGGTTTATCTTTGCCTGTTATGTGTTATACTCTCTGCTGAGCTGATGTATTTAATCCTATAATCTATGGTACTGTCTGTTGAGGTGTGTATCTAAGCCTAACATGTCTGATACTTTCGGTTGAGCTGCTGTATCTAATCCTATCATGTGTGACACTATCTGCTGAGCTGTGTACCTAATCCTATCATGTGTGATACTGTCTGCTGAGCTGTGTATCTAATCCCATCATGTGTGATACTGTCTGCTGAGCTGTGTATCTAAGCCTTCATGTGTGATACTGTCTGCTGAGCTGTGTATCTAATCCTATCATGCTGAGCTGATGTACAGTATCTAGCTCCATTATATGTGATTCTGTCTTGATGGGTCATGTCTGCCCCAGGCTGGTGTATCTAAGCCTCTCATGTGTGATACAGTCTCAGAGCCC